>BLSH010535609.1:905869-922006 GCA_018402905.1 Glandirana rugosa
GTTTCTCTGGTAGGGTAGGTCGTTTCTCTGTCAGGGGTAGGTCGTTTATCCGGCAGGGTAGGTCGTCTCTCTGTAGGGATAGGTGATGGGGACTGTCTCTTTGCTGGATGGGATGGTCTCTTTGTTGGATGGGACTGTCTCTTTGCTGGATGGGATGGTCTCTTTGCTGGATGGGGACTGTCTCTTTGTTGGATTGGGCTGTCTCTTTGCTGGATGGGACTGTCTCTTTTTTGGATGGGGACTGTCTGTTTGCTGAATGGGGATGGTCTCTTATGGATTGGTCTGTCTCTTTGCTGGATGGGGACTGTCTCTTTGCTGGATTAGGCTGTCTCTTTGCTGGATGGGGACTGTCTCTTTGCTGGATGGGGGCGGTCTGTTTGCTGGATGGGATGGCCTCTTTGTTGGATTATATGGGGATGTCTCTTTGCTGGATGGGGACTGTCTCTTTGCTGGATGGGGCTATCTCTTTGCTGGATGGGACTGTTTCTTTGCTGGATGGGACTGTTTCTTTGCTGGATGGGACTGTCTCTTTTTTGGATTGGGACTGTCTGTTTGCTGAATGGGGATGGTCTCTGATGGATTGGGCTGTCTCTTTGCTGGATGGGGACTGTCTCTTTGCTGGATAAGGCTGTCTATTTGCTGGATGGGGACGGTCTCTTTGCTGGATGGGATGGCCTCTTTGTTGGATTATATGGGGATGTCTCTTTGCTGAATATATGGAGATGTCTCAGCAGGATTGGGCCATCTCTTTTAAATTAACCACTTCAATACCAGGCACTTTGACCCCCTTCCTGTCCAGGCCAATTTTCAGCTTTCAGTGCTGTCACATGTTGAATGACAATTGTGCGGTCATGCAACACTGTACCCATATGAAATTGTTATAATTTTTTTCACACAAATAGAGCTTTCTTTTAGTGGTATCTAATCACCACTGAGTTTTTCTTCCTTGCTAAATAAACAAAAAAATAAAAAACATGTTTTTCTTTGTTTTTGTTATAAAAATTTGCAAATAAATAATCTTTTTTTAAAAATGTAGGCCAAAATGTATGCTACTACATTTCTTTGGTGAAAACAACCCAAGTCAGTGTATATTATGGGCGCATTTGGTGGGATGCCCAGTAGGCGGGCCCTGGGGAATGTTGGTGGTCAGGCCGAGGGGCCCAGGCCTAAAGCTGTGTAAGGGGCCCCAACATTTCTGATGGCTGCCTTGTATACAGTATACTGATTAACCATAACATTATGAGCACTCACCATAGGACTCCAATAGATCTGTACAGTAGCAATCCTGTAAGATTTAAGGTGAGGCCTCCATGGATCAGGTTTGTATCTGTAGCACATCCCACCAATGCTCAACTGGGTCGATATGTGGAGAATTTGGAGGCCAAGTCAACACCTCAGAGTTGTTGTTGTGTTCCTCAAACCATTCTTGAATTATTCAGACCCGGCCCCCATCTCTCCAGTTCTGATGCTCATATGGCCATCGTATGCACTTTTGGCTGTGGACACAGATCAGTATGGGCACCCAAACCAGTCTACCATTAGGCAGCCCTATACACAACAAACTGTGATGCACTGTGTTCTAACACCTTTCTATCGGAACCAGCATCAACTACTTGAGGAATATGAGCTATAGTAGCTCTTCAAATGGAGCTGACTACATGGGTAAGCCTTCACTCCCTATGTAAATCAATTAGCTTTGGCCACCCATGACCCTATCTTTCTTGGACCACTTTTGGTAGGCCCTGACCACTGTAGACTGGGAACATTCCACAAGAGCTGCAGTTTTGGAGTTGCTCTGACCCAGTCATCTAGCCATTACAATTTGGCCCTTGTCAAAGTCGCTCAAATCCATACAATTGACAATTTTTTTCTTTTTTCAGCACATTAACTTCAGGGAAAACATGTTCACTTGCTGCCTATTTACTGCCATTGTAACAAGATATTCAAAGTTATTGACATCACCTGTCGATGCTCATAATGTTATATCTGATTGGTGTATCTCTCTCTCTCTCTCTCTCTCTCTCTGTTTCTCCCAGCCATCATTTTTATTTTGATATATTTTATGTATGTCTGTTGATCTCTCCTTTTCTTTCTCCATCTCTCCCTCCTCCCTCCACTTCTCTATTTTCTCATTCTTTTCTCATCTTTCTCTTTTTTAGCTCTCTCCATGTATAACCCTCTATGCATTCAATTTAATAGGGGACCAGGACCTATATATACAGTATATATATATCCAACCAAATGCAAGATTTTCCATTTTCATAAATCTTCTTGAAGCTAATTTGAAATGAACACACACTACAACGGAAATAATGGATCTTATAAATTGCTCTCTATCTGCCTGTAATGTCTAGTCAGTCCATGACAATATAGGGGTTATTTCCTGAAGTCAACTGTAGTAGTATTTAATTTCAATATGCAGGTATTCTCCGATGATCTAGGAAACGGGAACTGTTCTTGCAGCTGATTGGACAATTAAAGCTGGTGCAAGTTCATTTTAGGAAACAGCATTGTTATTGTGCAATACATACATCTCCTGTCATTCTTCCTCTCTATTAATATTTCTGTTCTACCATCTTTTTTTTTTAATATACTAGGTATGTTTTACAGCTTTTTGCCTCAGTCTGGGAGGCTCAGAACAACCAATCAGAATTGTTGCTTATGTATTGCATATAATAAAAGGGACAAATTGATTGGTGTCATGTGCAAAATATTTACTTGTGCTCTCATTTTCTTTTCTCAATGGTTAATAAATCAACTAAAAAAAAAAAAAAAACTGCACACCGAGGCTCAGCTCTGGTGGCTCCTAGGGCACTTCAGTTATTAGTGAGGCTTGCTGGAAGTCAATTATCATTCCATCTTACAGCGACCATGGTGGAGGACCAGCTTTTCGAGTTATACCTACTTTTAGGGCGGTTTGCACTCTCTTTTCTTTGTGTTAACGCATACTTCAGACCAAGAGGTTTCCATCAAGCGAGCTGATATGCAGGTATTCTGAAGATGATGATGACCAGGACTCTGATGTTACACCATGCCTGAGAACACCTCAGTATTGGTTGGATCCAGGTCCTAAAATTGGAAGCCTCTCTTCTTGATTGAGCCATCTCAGAGGAACAGGAGGAGGACTACACAACCTAATCCCAATGTAAAGTGCCGATTGATGTCCTTTGATCAGATAACCTATTGTTTTACATCTTCAAGCCATGTCGGACCTCTTACAACTTGAGGTCTGTGTTTTTGATAAGAGGCTGGATGTACACAGGGGGTGGGCTCACTGATCACAATTGGCTGTTGTCACATTAGGTATGATGGACACTATGGGACTGCATGCAGTATTCTACCTTAATAAAATAAGACACACTAAACCATATGGAGATACATTGGCTTTCAACATTCCACAAAAGGTAAATACTTACTCAACACAAGTTTAATAACCTTAGTCCCCCTTTTGAAAAAAAGGTGACCCAACCCAATAATAATTCATCCCGCAACTAGCGTATAATACTTTCCTTATTTCTTTTTTTTTATTATTAATATGGGCGGGGGGGGAGGGAGCACCACAGAGATTCCTCCTGAGGCAAGTGAGATTTCAGGTTCTGGACCCCCCTTTAAATAGCCCCCCAAAACCTTCCAGAAACTTCCAAAGGGTCATGTGACCCTTCAGAGATTCAACGCAGCCAATCGGCTGGTCCCTTTAAGCGAACCCTCACGTGTTCTGACATGTGTACACCTGTCACCCCATGTGAGTGGGGAGCCTTGACACCTGCACACCTGTACTACACACCCCTCAAGGAGAGCCACAGGGCAAGGGATTCCTAGAAACCCCCTGATCCCTGCCTCACCCCAGGGGGGCCTCAAAACTTCATTCCCTGCCACAGTCCCACAGGGAAGGGGAGCCTTAAAACAGGTGTCCCCTTTTCCCTCATTTTGTGAGCACGGGGGATTGGTTACAAATAGCACAATTTAATTTGTGGACTTTAATTTGTTTTATAACACTGGACTTCACAACTGAATTTATGTAATTTCTACATTTTTATGCACACAATGTATGTTTGTTTATGTTTCACTCACACAGTGCAACTGTTTGTAGATGGTTAATAAATTGGATGATGTATTAGATTGATTTTCTAAGGAAGTGATTTCCAGTCTAGGTTGGGTGTCCACCCAATTGTGCACAGGGAAACTGAAAAAAAACCCCAGAGGAACTCTGCTTGCACTTGGTTGGATATTGAAGCAGATTATTACTTCTATTATTTCTCTCACTTTCAAACTCCCCAAGTGTTTTGCTCACAAGTTTATTTAGAGCCCACTCACATTGCCTGCATGCTAAACGCACCATTTTAGTAAGCGGCAGCTGTCTCTTTTGGGCGGCAGTTAGGTGCAGTAGAGGGGGTCTGATGCACATTCTAGCGCATTACACAGTTCCCTCTTTTTCTTAACCACTTAAGGACTGGAATAGTTTCCCCCTTAATGACCAGGCTATTGTTTGCGATATGGCACTGCGTAGTTTTAACTGACAATTGCACGTTTGTGCGGCGTTGTACCCAAACAAGCATAATCAGATCCAGAAAAATGCTTGCAATCCGAATCACTCATATATCAAAGAAAGATTCCCCATAGGAAACAATGAAAACTCAGATAATTAGTTCCACAGTGACTGCTTGTCTATGCAGTACTGTATGTGGGCAGAGGTCCGGGGGCGCTGGTGTATGCAATACCGTGTGTGGCCAGAGGTGTGGTGGTGCTACTGAGGCTCAGAAGTGCTTGGAAAACATTTAGAAATGCTCAGGAACTGTTGATACTTTCGGTATTTCTGAGTATTTCCAACGGCTTCTGAGAGTCTCCAAGCCTCACCAGTGCCCTCGCACCTCTGGCCACATGGCGTATTACATGCACAGAGGCTTAATCCTATTTGTTTTGAGAGACAGCGCTCGCAAACCAAGTCAGGATTTAAAAAAAATAACTGCTTTATTGCAAAATGCTGGTTAACCGCGTTATCCAAGATTTTACTGTAGTTATATAGGTCTATGCTGTAATTGTGAAAAAAAAAGTCCTCTCTAATGAACTTTGCGTTAAAGTGGTTGTAAAGGCTCAAGGTTTTTTACCTTCATGCCTTCTGTGCATGAAGGGAAAAAACCTCCTCTGTGCAGCAGCCCCCAAGCCCCTCCTAGTACTTACCTGAGTCCCATCTTCCTCCAGCAATGAACACGAGAGCCTCAGCTCTCTGGGGACACTCCCTCCCCATTAGCTGAGACAGCAGCGGGCATTAATGGCTGTTGTCAATCACAGCCAGTGAGCCAATGAGAAGAGAGAGGGGTGGAGCCAAGCCATTGCTCCGTATCTGAAAGGACACACAGAGCTGCAGCTCATGAATGAGCCAGCTTGGGTGCCCCCATTTCAAGTTGCTTGCTCTGGGGACAGATAATGAATAAACGGCTGCACACCACAATAGCGATCCAAACTCCTTTATTAGGACATACCAAATGGTATCACAGAACAGACAGAATGCATGATAGGTAGATGCGATTCGCACACTTCAGGTGTGCTTACTCATTACACAGGTATGTCAGCATGATGTTCATTATATAGCCCCACAGGTGTCCTGGGGCATCAATTACAGACCTCCTGTTACCATGATTCACATACAGAGAAAACATAATCACATAAAATGTAAACCCCACATAAAAGAGAACATACAGATCAACATGTGCAGAAACACTATAATGAGTGGACTATATACTAAAATCATTCCCAGTAAAGATCCGTGTCCTCCATATACCATATTGTGGGTATTGCTCTGGGGGCACTCGGCAGGAGAAGAGGAGGATCAGAGATGTTCTGTGCAAAACCACTGCACAGAGCAGGTAAGTATAACATGCTTATTTATTTATTGTTTTTTAAAGAGAGCCTTTAACTACTCACCGACCAGCCACTGTCGTTATATGGCGGCAGGTCGGCTCTCCTGCGTGAATTGCCATAGCTTTACAGCAGGCTGTGCAGGAGCTATTGTAGGCGAGCACGTACCACCGCGTACTGCGGGATCCCGCGGACTTGATGTTCGCCGGTGATCTGTGATTGCTTTGTACAGAGGCAGAACGGCCTATGTAAACAAGGTGGATCCCCATTCTGACATGACATGGCAGAGATCTACTGCTCCCAGTTACTGGGAGCAGTGATCTCTGTCATGTCCCTGCCTGCCCATCCCCACTACAGTTAGAACACGCTGAGGGAACACAGTTAACCCCTTCATTGCCCCCTAGTGTTAACCCCTTCCCTGCCAGTGTCATTTTTACATTGATCACTGCATTTTTTTTAGCACTGATCAATCTAATAATGTCATTGGTCCCATAAAGTGTCATTTGGGGTCATATTTGTCCGCCGCAATGTCGCAGTCCCACTAAAAAATGCAAATTGCCGCCATTACCAGTAAAAAATAAATAAGAATAAAAGTCCCTAAATCTGTCCCATAGTTTGTAAACGTGATAACTTTTATAACTTTTGCGCAAACCAATCAATATACACTTATTGCAATTTTTTTTTTACCAAAAATATGCAGAAGAATATATACCGGCCTAAATTTGTTTATATACATATATATATATTTTTTTGGATATGTATTATAGCAAATAATAGTTTTTTTTTTTCAAAATTGTCGCTTTTTTTTGATTATATCGCAAAAATAAAAAACGCAGAGGTGATCAAATACCACCAAAAGAAAGCTCTATTTGTGGGAAAAAAAGGACATAAATTTTGTTTGGGTACAACATTGCACGACCGCGCAATTGTCAGTTAACGTGACGCAGTGCCAAATCGCAAAAAAAATGGCCTGATCAGGAAGGGGCAAATCCTTCCCGGGGCAGAAGTGGTTAATATCCCTCTAATATGTGTATTTTACATCTTATTGTGGTTCAGCTTTAAGTATAGAGTAATACTGTTACTGGAACATTTCTAAAGCACTATGCTTCATAAACAAACTTGCATTTTTTTTTTCTTTTTGAAAACACAGTTCCAACATTTTTGTCATTTTTTTTTTTTTACATCTCAGTGCTGCTGACTTCCTCTGGCCTCGACCCCTTTTAATCTCCTATAGAAATACATGTGAAAGGATGACAACACAAGAGAGCAAATGGGAGACAAGGACAAAGTGTTATTTCTTTAATGCTGAGTGAAATAATCACCCACAGGTGATGTATAACACACATGATTATATCCCCTTCATCTCTGTGTTTGGTAATAGAAACGTGATGTTATTAACGGTAATGCACTATTAGTGTGTTTTCTCATGTCTCTACATAGTCATAACATTTGCTGATTAACGATTAGAGATGTATGGAGATAGGAGTCCAGTCATTACTCTGAAATTTGATTTGTTGAGAATAATATTTGAGCGCTTTGACACCTTTATGATCTAAGGCTCTATAAATCTGGTGAGTGTTTTTCCTGGATGGTGGATAGAATAACATTGAGAGAACACCTGATCGTATACGAGGTTCATTGTCGTGGAGAGTGTGATACTGTATATATTACCTGCGGTGGATTATTTTTACTTAAAGCTAAAGCTGGAGATAAGCAAATATTGTCTAAATACAAGAGGAATGTGTATTCTTATTAGACTATTGGTATACGTTGTGTATTCCTTCCAGATTTGTCAAACTTTGCCTTCAGGCAGGAGCTTCCTGCAATAAAGAACACTGTTTTTTGCTCTATCGAGTGGTGCAGGGTGACTGGCTTTGTCTCTGCCCCCTCCTATGGTTTTCTGTACAACACAGTGATGATGTCACTGCCACTTTTACACAAAAAGTGTGCACACACCTCTGTCACTAATGCAGGTGCTAAACAGTTTATTTGAACTGATCTTCTGCACCTAATCAATGCTGTCTTTTCTGTAACGCTCCTGTAAAACGTGTCATCTGCAACTCTGTATCTGTCTATCTGTCATCAACCCAGCCTACCTTGACTACTCCTGATCCGCCTGAACCAACTCTGGCTTGCAATGTAGTTGGACTGCGGTTCTGTCTGCTATTTCTGTTCCTGATCTGGTCATACTGACTTTGGCCTGACCTCTGTCTACGCTTAAGCCAATGTGATTATTCAGTTAACAGCCCAGCTTGCCTGACTTCACTGACCATCTGCCTGCTACCCAGCCATTCTCTGCTAATCATCTGCCCGCTTCTCAGCCAGTCTCTGCTGATCATCTGCCCGCTTCTCATCCAGTCTCTGTTGATAATCCACCTGCTGCCTGGCCAGTCGCTAGTCAAAATCTTCCTTCTGGGTTCTGCCCACACAGTCTCTGCTGAACATCTGCCCCTAACACTCCTAGCCTTTGCTGATCATCTGCCTGCTGCCTGGCCAGTGTCTGCTAAGTATCTGCCTGCTGCCCAGCCAGTCTCTGCTGATCATCTTCCTGTTTCCCAGCAATTCTCTGCTGATCATCTGCCCCTGGCCCTCCCAGTCTCTGCTGCCCTTCTGTCTGTTGCCCAACGAGTCTCTGCTGATCATCTGTCTGCTGTCTGGCCAGTCACTGCTCATAATCTTCCTGCTGCCCATCCAGTCTCTGCTGATCAACTGCCCCTAGCCCTCCCAGTCTCTGCTGATCATCAGCCTGCTGCTTGACCAGTCTTTGCTAATCATCTGCCTGCTGCCTGGCATCTCTGCTGATAGACTGCCTGATATCCAGCCAGTCTCTGATCATCTGTCTGCTGCCCAGCCAGTCTTTGCTGATCATTCGCCTGCTGCCAAGCCACTCTCTGCTGATCATCTGCTTGCTACCCAACCAGTCTTGACTGATTGTCTGCCTGCTGCCCAGCTAGTATCTGCTGACATTTGGCCTGTCTACTCATAGCAGCTGCTGGCAAGAACTATAAGGCAATTGTGCCACTCTGTGCCCTTGCACCACATGTTCACTTTACCAGGGGCCCTGAGCCAGAGGTGTTATTAAAGCATAAGAGATTTATTTATGTTTTGTAGGGATAGTATAATATATTTTTTTTCACAGTAGACTATTAAACATTTATTTATTTAGGTTTTTTTGATAGCACCATAAGGGGAATATTTCTTATTCAATGAAAATAAATTGCCACCCTATAACAGGATCACAAAGTATTATTTTTAATCAGGCATTGCTTCAAATCCTAAGACAAGACACTCCTCCACCACAGGAGTGTATTTGCACAAGATTTGGGATCCTCAGATTCCCAGGATCTCTCCAAAAGCCCCAATGATGACAGCCATGCCAAGTGCCAAGGGCAGAAGACATGGTGTACAAGGTAAGTATATATAGAGTATATGCAGTATATGTTGTACAGGACACCAGGAATAGGTCTTACACAAGACATATATTTCTCCACTATTTTGGTTGTGGTCCCTTTAAGAGAGATCTCAAGAGACATTGTTAGTACTCCAGGGTTCTGACCCATGCAGGGTGAAGTGTTTTGAGGTAGTCCAGTCAGGGAAGAGAAGACTCATTTTCAGTATTCTTTGGATTGGTAAGTCCTCATATGAGACTCGGAATTCAGAGGCTCAGAGAGACCTTTGGGTGGGAAAGAGCCTCCAAACCTAGATTAGAGGGACTTTTGTCTTGAAGGAGTTAACCCACCTGCAAGGGAAGCTTGAAAGGCAGCATTAAAGAGTGGGGCGTGAGGCAGATCGCTGCTGTGGGAAGTGTGTTATGTCTGACAAGTGGGGCAGTGTTTGTCAAGCTTCTGTGGCCTTGCAGCACCTAAAACCCTGGTGTGGGATTAGTTTAAAGGTGGTGAACCAGTTTTTATTTTCAACACACCAGAATTATGGATGTTTTGCTTGTTTGATTTTTTTTTACAGTACACAATTAAGACTGTTTACTCTTACCAATGGCTGGCTGGTGGTCTCAAGTTTATATATATATATTTATTTATTTATTTTAAAGACATGCGTGGCTGTCTAAAGAATAAGGACACTTTGCAAGGTCATTTCGATGCAAGGTCTGCTTTAAAGTATATGTTGGTACTAGGGTTGCCACCTCATCCCTTTAAAACCAAACATGTATTAAGTACACAGGTTCTGGGGCTAATGTAACCACTTCAGCCCTGGAAGGATTTCCCCCTTCCTGACCAGAGCCCTTATTGCGATTCGGCACTGTGTCGCTTTAACTGACAATTGCACAGGCGTGCGACGTTGTACCCACACAAAATTTGCGTCCTTTTTTTCCCACAAATAGAGCTTTCTTTTGGTGGTATTTGAACACCTCTGCATCATTTCTGATCGCCACTATTAACAAGAAAAGAGTGACAATTTTGCAAAAAAAACCCCAGTTTCTTACTTTTTGCTAAAATACAAATCCAAAAAAAAATATATATAAAAAAAAAACATTCATCAGTTTTGGCCGATTTATATTCTTCCTCATATTTTTGGTAAAAAAAATCTCAATCGGCATTTATTGATTGGTTTGCGCAAAAGTTGCCGCGTTTGCGAATGATGAGAATTAATTTCTGTTTTTTTTTTATATTTTTTATTTTTTAACCACATCAGTACCAGGCACGAAAACCCCCTTCCTGTCCAGGCCATTTTTCAGCTTTCAGCGCTATCACACTTTGAATGACAATTACTCAGTCATGCAACATGGTACCCATATGAATTTTGCGTCCTTTTATTTACACAAATAGAGCTTTCTTTTGGTGGTATTTAATCACGAGGGGGTTTTATTTTTTGTGCTATAAATAAAAAAAGATTGAAAATTTTGTGAAAAAATGCCTTTTTCTTTATTTTGGTCATAACATTTTGCAAATTAGTAATTTTTCTTTGTAAATTTTGGCCAACATTTATACTGCTACCTATCTTTGGTAAAAATAACCCAAATAAGTGTATATTATTTGGTCCTTGTGTCCTTGTGTAAGTTATAGAGTCTACAAGCTATGGTTCCAATCACTGAAAATTGATCACACCTGATCACACCTGATCACACCTGATATACTGACAGCCTATCTCATTTCTTCAGACCTTAACAAGCCAGGAAAGTAAAATACCCCCCAAATGACCCTTTTTGGAAAGTAGACATTCAAAAGGTATTTAGTAAGAGGCATGGTGAATTTTTTGAAGTTGTAATTTTTTCCCACAATTCTTTGCAAAATGAAGATTTTTTTTTTTCACAAAATTGTAACAGGTTATTTCTCACACACAGCATATGCATACCCCAGATTACACCCCAAAACAAATTCTTCTGCTCCTCCTGAGTATGACGATATCACATGTCTGAGACTTTTTTACAGCCTGGCCACATACAGAGGCTCAACATGCAGGGAGCGTCGTCAGGTATTCTAGGGACATAAATTACACATCTAATGTCATGACGACCTATCACATTTTTGAAGGCCCTGGAGCACCAGGACAATGGAATTGCCCACAAAATGACCCCATTCTGGAAAGCAAACACCCCAACGAATAATCATTGAGGCATAATGAGTCTTTTGAACGGTTCATTTTAATTCCAGTAGTTTTTGGAAAATGTGGGAAAAAAATGAAAACGCATTTTTTTTACACAAAGTTGTCCATTTATAAGCTATTTCCAACACATAGCATGTACATAGCAAAAATGACACCCCAAAATACATTCTGCTATTCCTCCTGAGTATGGCAACACCACATGTGTGAGGCTTTTACACAGCCTGACCACATACTGAGGCCCAACATTGAACTAGCACCTTCAGGCGTTCTACAAGCATACATTACACAACTCATTTCTCAACACCCTATTACACTTTTGAAGGTCCTGGAGCACCAGGACAATGGAATTGCCCACAAAATGACCCCATTTTGGAAAGAAAACACCCCAACGTATAATCTATGAGGCATAATGAGTCTTTTGAACATGTCATTTTTTTCCAGAAGTTTTTGGAAAATGTGGAAAAAAATGAAAACGCTTTTATTTTTACACAAAGTTGTCCATTTATATGATATTTCCAACACATAGCATGTACATAGCAAAAATGACACCCCAAAATACATTCTACTACTCCCCCGAGTATGGCGATACCACATACATGTGTGAGACTTTTACAGGTGATGTTTACTCATGGGTGTGACGGTCACTGACAGGTGATTGGCGATGGGCACTGATGGGTGACTGGCGGTGGTCTCTGATGGGTGACTGGCTGTGGTCACTGATGGGTGTCTGGCGGTGGTCACTGATGGGTGATAGGTGACTGGCCGTGGTCACTGATGGGTGACTGGCGGTGGTCACTGATGGGTGATGGGTGACTGGCGGTGGTCACTGATAGGTGATGAGTAACTGGCTGTGGTCACTGATAGGTGATGGGTGACTGGTGGTGGTCACTGATGTGTAACGGGTCTCTGGTGGTGGTCACTGATGGGTGACAGGTGTCTGGTGGTGGTCACTGATGGGTGATGGGTGACTGGTAGTGGTCACTGATGGGTGAATTGGTGGTGATCACTGATGGGTGATGGGTGTCTAGTGGTGGTCATTGATGGGTGACTGGTGGAGGTCACTGATGGGTGACGGGTGACTGGCGGTGGTCACTGATGGGTCATGGGTGACTGGCGGTGGTAACTGATGGGTGCCGGGTGTGTGGTGGTGGTGGTCACTGATGGGTGACTGGCGGTGCACACTGATGGGTGCTGGGTGTCTGGTGGTGGTCACTGATGGGTGTCTAGTGGTGGTCATTGATGGGTGACGGGTGACTGGTGGAGGCCACTGATGGGTGACGGGTGACTGGCGGTGGCCACTGATGGGTCATGGGTGACTGGCGGTGGTCACTGATGGGTGCCGGGTGTGTGGTGGTGGTCACTGATGGGTGACTGGTGGTAGTCACTGATGGGTGAGTGGTGGTGGTCACTGATAGGTGCCGCATGTCTGGCGGTGGTCCCTGATGACTGATGGGTGACTGGCGGTGGTCACTGATAGGTGCCGCATGTCTGGCGGTGGTCACTGATGGGTGATGGGTGTCTGGCGGTGGTCACTGATGGGTGCTGGGTGTGTGGTGGTGGTGGTCACTGATGGGTGACTGGCGGTGCACACTGATGGGTGCCGGGTGTCTGGTGGTGGTCACTGATGGGTGATGAGTGTCTAGTGGTGGTCATTGATGGGTGACGGGTGACTGGTGGAGGTCACTGATGGGTGACGGGTGACTGGCGGTGGTCACTGATGGGTCATGGGTGACTGGCGGTGGTCACTGATGGGTGCCGGATGTGTGGTGGTGGTCACTGATGGGTGACTGGCGGTGGTCACTGATAGGTGCCGCGTGTTTGGCGGTGGTCACTGATGGGTGATGGGTGTCTGGCGGTGGTCACTGATGGGTGACTGGCGGTGGTCACTGATGGGTGCCGCGTGTCTGGCAGTGGTCATTGATGGGTGACACGTGTCTGGCGGTGGTCACTAATGGGTGACTGGTGTCTGGTGGTGATCATTATTGCATGGCGGGTGACAGGCGGTGGTCACAGATGCGTGACAGGTGACTGGCGGTGATCACAGATGTGTGACGGGTGACAGGTGACTGGTGGTGGTCACTGATGGGTGACGGGTGACAAGTGACTGGCGGTGGTCACTGAAGGGTGACGGGTGACTGGCCGTGGTCACTGATGGGTGACGGATGACTGGCGAACCGCCGAAGAAGTTCCGGTCTGTGGAACGCAATGCGTCCGGAAGAGGAAGTGACGTCGCTCGCGTCCATCACTGTCTCCAGAATTTGACGTTTGCTTGTGACAACATGCTGATAGCTGAGCACTGGGCAGCAGTGCTTTTTTTGTGAGTACCATTCTTAAGTTTTAATAAAGCCAGTGTTTTAAATAGAGAGCACTAGATGTAGTTTTCTTGCTTTTATGTCATCTTGGATTGATTCATGGCTGGCGAGTCTCACTAGGACTAGTGACAACACCTTACTGTCTCACCTGACCGGATCTGGGTCCTATTAGAGTCCAATGTTTGATAAAACATGCGGGATGTGGCTCCTGTAATAAGAGCCTGTTATGGAAGGTGAGCCGCTAGTGTGACTGGCGAAGGTGGAGTGGCACTGAAGCACTTTTACAACTTCCATGCATGGATTTTACACTGGGTGCTGATCTTCTGAGATATTATAGTTTACAGCGCTGCACTTTATTTATATATGGACATTCTTAGAAGATTCTGATAAATTACTTTTAGTGTTCAGCAGCTCTTTTTATTGACTGCGCTGTTTGTATTTTACATAAGTGACTGGCGGTGGTCACTGATGGGTGACTGGTGGTGGTCACTGATGGGTGACTGGCGGTGGTCACTGATGGGTGTCGCGGGTCTGGCAGTGGTCACTGATGGGTGGCACGTGTCTGGCGGTAGTCACTAATGGGTGACCGGTGTCTGGTGGTGATCATTAATGCATGATGGGTGACTGGCGGTGGTCACAGATGCGTGACAGGTGACTGGCGGTGGTCACAGATGTGTGACGGATGTGTGGTGGTGGTCACTGATGGGTGACTGGCGGTGGTCACTGATAGGTGCCGCGTGTTTGGCGGTGGTCACTGATGGGTGATGGGTGACTGGCGGTGGTCACTGATGGGTGACGGGTGGTGGTCAGTGATGGGTGATGGGTGACTGGCGGTGGTCAGTGATGGGTGACGGGTGGCTGGCAGTGGTCAGTGACGGGTGACATGCCACGGTCACTGACCGGTGACAGGTGCTCTTTATGATGACAGTCTGATGACAGGTACACTTTATGATGACAGGTACCCTTTATGGGGGCAGATGGGGTGACTGTTAGGTGACAGGTGCATTGCGGGGGGCAGGGGGGGATGTGTCAGTGTGTTTTTACATTACAGATCAGTAACTCACTGATCCCAGCTCTTCTCTCCTCACACTGGACACTGTGTGAGGAGAGAAGAGCTGGTAACAGTGAGTTACCGCTCTGTTTACATTGGATGTGAGCAGCGCGCTCCCGATCCATAACCAATGGCTGTTCACCCCTGTCGGTGAAGCGGTGTGTCCTGGGGACACGCCGACAGCCGACAATCCCGGCTTAAAGGGAGGACGTCATATGACGTCCACCCGGAACAATAGCAGGTCCGCCCCGCCGTCATTTGACGGTGGCCGGACCTGAGGCGGTTAATAATAGTAATGGCGGTGATTACTACCATATAGTAATGGCGGCGATCTGCGATTTTTAGTGGTACTGCAATATTGTAGCGGACATGTCGGACCATTTTGACACTTTTTTGGGACCAATGGCATTTATACAGCGATCAGAAATTTAAATGCCCACTGATTAATATCATTGGCAGTGAAGGGGTTAACCTGCAGGGGGAGATCTAAGGGTTAACTGTGTTCCCTAGGCGTGTTCTAACTGTGAGGGGGCTGGGCTGTTATGGACATAAGAAATCTAACTGATCCCAGTGACAGGGATCAGTAGATCTCCTATGTCCCCACTGACAGAGTGGGGAACCGCCGTGTTTACATCGTAAACGTGTTCCTCGTTCTTTTTCTGTGGCAGCTCATCGCGGCTCACCAGCGAATGGGCCTGTGGGCACACTCCTCCGGAGTACGGCGGGGCGCGCGTGCACGCCCCCTAGCTGCCACCCCGCAAATTGGCATTTATTTACGGTGATTTGCGGGACACATCCACACTGCCACAGTAAAAATACTGTGCATGGTGTGGAAGTGGTTAATGCAGATAAAGCACTAACTGAGTTTAATTACCTCCTTAATCAGCCACAGAACCTGTGTAATTAATACGTGCTCAGGTTTAAAGGGATGAGGTGGCAACCCTAGCTGATACCCTCATTTTCTGTCCTGCTGACAATGGTTCCACCCGGCAGTAAGTGATGGAAAATCTGCAAAGAGACACAGATATAAAATTTTAACAGTGGTTGTAGCCTTCGTGCATAATTAATGTGTCCAAGACACCGACTAATTCCTCCATTAATTTGAGTCAATCACGAAATAGACGTAATTGGTGAAGGTGTGGTACGTGTCATAAAAATGACACCGTCACACCTACACAGGGCGTTTAGTGGCATTTATTTACGGTTAAACGCCCCACCGTCGATCCCCCGCACGTGCGCGCGGGGCGGCATGAGGCCTCCTCACACGGGTGTCCGGGTAAGCGACCACTCGGCGCTACTCGACGGTGTCTTTTTCTTGCTCCTTGTGCAAATGCTACATTTGTGCCGCCAAGGGGT
>BLSH010535609.1:951126-967905 GCA_018402905.1 Glandirana rugosa
GTCACTTAGAACGAAAAGGTAAACTTAGGTCGCCGAACATTCGACCTCTCACATTTCATCGTCTCGGCCTGTCTCCTACAATATCTATAGAACAGATAATACCAAACAGGAAAAAGGATTTATTCTCAAATCCTCTCGCGTGGAACGACCTTCCTAATGTGTCGAAGAGGATTACTTAAATTGTCAGATTTCGACTTTCAAACTTTAAATTTGCGGGGTTTGGGGAAAGAATTTCCTCTCGACCCTCGGTGCCTGATATTCGCTGGGACAATTCCCATGGGCCCATCAAGTTTATCTGTGATGATCCTATGGGGGGGGAGGGGGGCAAAGGAGAGCCTGGCTTGCAACTTATTTTTGCAGTTTTTATGCAGCTATCCTAGTAGTGTCTATTTGAACTACCCGGGTACCCTTAACAGGGTCGCTTATAGTCCGTGGCTCCCAGCTCTCCTTTAAGAAAGGGGTTTGGGGCGTTTAAATTTCAAACTTTCAGCTTTAGACTGTTAAATTCATTAGGAGAAGCTGTGTAATCCTTCCAGCAAGGTGCGCTCTCCTAAACTCTTATTTAGGAAAAAGGACAAACCATAATAGACAAGATATCTATAACATCCTCTGTCCGGCTCTGCTACTTTACACTCTCCAGCTTACAAGCCGCTGGATTCAAATGGAAAAGCAAGATTCACTGGTGAAAGCAAT
This sequence comes from Glandirana rugosa, assembly GCA_018402905.1. Taxonomy (NCBI): domain Eukaryota; kingdom Metazoa; phylum Chordata; class Amphibia; order Anura; family Ranidae; genus Glandirana; species Glandirana rugosa. The sequence continues at coordinate 951,820 of BLSH010535609.1, forward strand.
GGAAAAGCACAGCAGTGGTATCTGGGGTACCGGTGGTAGCACAAAGAGCAAACATAAATGTCATTTATCATCCACCATCCACCGCTCTTACCCTTTGTGAACCCGGATGTTACTTTTAGTCATACTCATTTATAATCATTATTTTTATATCTACCGCTCCGCCGCTCCACCGCTCAATATTTCCTTTCTTTTCCTTGTCTTGTCAGCTGGTTCGGGAACTCAGTAGGGGAGGGTCCTAGGATCTCTCTCTCCACGCCGCTGGAGCCGACAACCCGCTCCGTGCTTCCTACCTTCCGGGCTCCCTTCTGTGTCAGAGGAGGGAGTCCTCCCGGAGCTCCTCTCCCTCTTAGCTTGCTCTATGCTGCGCCTCTAAAGCCGTTGGTGTCACTCCGCCTCGGCGCCGACCTCCTCCGATGCCCTCCGCGCTGACCCGCCACTCTCACCGGCGGCTTCCAGTGCCGGCTCGTCTGGACGCGAGGCTACCTGGCATGCTGTCTCTCGGCGTGGAGGAGTGGGAACGGGGCTGTCCCTGGGGCGGCGCTTCCCTCGGCTCTACACTCCTCCCATCTCCTACGATCGGGTGAGATTCTTCTCATGCCCTCACCTGTCTAAGGTTAAAGACCTTCTGGCAGAAGACCAAGGCCAAGACCTCCTCTAGAAGGCCATCCCAAACATGTATCCCCTACCCCAGCCTGCATCTATAGCAAAAAAACTTTCTAGTGATTGGCCAGAGAGAAATACATGTTCATTACTCATGACCTTGTTTCTCGTGGCTCTATCTAATGGAGAACACTCCCCAGCAACAGTCATAGGCAAACAATATCCAGAACTTAAGGGAAACCACATAAACAATAGCAATCAGAGCTCATGCTGACTACAGCCTAGCTGCTCACTAGATTTGGGCTAGGGACACTCCTGTTTAAGGCAGGATCCCTACACACTACAAAAGATAGATAAATATCTTGCCTTTTTGCAGTGGCATGCATTGATATAAGTTCTTATCATGTGTTAAATCTTTTTAGAACTTTGGGATTTTGCAGGGTGTTGGATAGGGCTACAGCGTAAAATTATAGAAGACTCAACAAAGTGTTTCACTATGTCACACTGTAGTCTGGAGATTCTAGAGATGGGATTATAGATGTTATATTGCTTTGCCTTTTTACAGATATAATGCAGTCCAACAACTCTATACCAAGATATTGCTTCATGGTAACGGGTGTGATAATGAAGGCTTTGAAGCAAAACCTTGGAATTATCCTTTTAATAGCACAATCTGTGCGTGGCATAGCTAGCTTTGCTGGACTAAGGACCAGGTGGTTCCTTATATATCTTTACACAGCTCTAAAGAAAAAAATTTGTTATTTCAAAAGGACTCCTTCAAGGATGATAAAATCACCTTTATTATGTCAGGCTGAGATTGCTTGGTGGCTCTGTAAATCATTTCTCTGCATTTGATGGTAAGTCTCTAGATGTTGACGAGGGAAAGTTTACTGTAAGATGGGGGCGCATTATGTGTATTGTATAACTTGTCATTCACAAAGCTCAAAGGGCAGGGCATTATCTGAGACAGTGCTCATTTAGTAATGCAGGGCTAAAAGGCCCCATTAATTTTTTACTAAATGTTATATTCAAAAATAAACAATAGGTTTAGAGAAATAGTATTTTTTTTACATAATTATGAATGATATGAGATTTTGTTTGGAGATGCTTTTTTGTTTCTTTTTCTACATGAAACTGTTTTGTAGTTAAATATCATTCGTAAAATGCAGTGACATGTTTACTAGCCTGAATGCAAAGAGCCAAATGTGGTTCCTTTCTGATCTCTTCTCTCTCTATTTTCTGCACAAGTCACTGCTACACACAGCAGGTGAATTATAGACTCAGCTCTGTATGTTTTTTCATGAGCCTGTGTACAGGGGTGTGTCCCTTCTACAGCTCTGTTCTTTAGCTCTGCAGTGAGGGATGTCAGATCCATGCCCCCTGCTTTCTACTGCTGAGACAAATCCTTTGAGCCATGCATATTAGAAGACTCTACAGAGGAAATGGCTGCAGATTAACAGATATAACTTATGCAGGAGGATGTGTTTCATCTCTGAGTATCACCTGGGGCTAGACACTTCACTGGGTATATGTAAGGGCTTATGACCACTTTAACATGTTTATAAAGCCTGAAGTTTTCTTCTACGCATGAAGGTAAAAACCTTAAGTGTGCAGCTCCCCCCTCAGCCCCCTACCTGAGCCTGATCCAGTGATGTGCATGAGAGCAGAAGCTCCCCTGGATCGATGCCTCCTTATTGGCTGAGACACAGCAATGAGGGCCATTGGCTCCCACTGCTGGCAATTACAGTCAGTGAAGACGGAGCAGGGGGCGAGTCTGAGCGGCACTCCCATAGACACACAGAGGCGGCTCAGGAGTGAGCATTTTCAAGTGCCCCCAGAGCAAGCAGCTTGCTATAGGAGCACTCAGCAGAGGGGCGGGGCCAGGAGTGCCTGCAGGGGACCCAAGAGGAGGTGGATTGGGACTGCTCTGTACAAAACCATTGTACAGACCAGGTAAGTAGAACATGTTATTTATTTGTTTATTTATTTTTTATTTACATTTTTACAAACACTTTAAGGCCATGGTAAAGACCATACCATTGCTTTTTAGCTGTGTTTTGAGCAGGTTAAACAGAGCTAACCTAAGGTGTGACGATATTTTTTGAAGAAAAAAAAAACTATTTATGTGTACTGTATACATTGCAAGAATTTTTTATGTGATTGTAATTTTTCTTTTCTACTTCACCTACCCAAGCACTTTTGTTATAGGAAATTCTTATTTACAGCCTTGCTGCTCCACCTCTTTCACTGCATGGCCCACCTTGCATATCAAAGCCTCTGGCCCATTTCCTCCAGGCAGGCACACTGTAGCCTTAAGCAAAGAATGATAAGTGAACTAAGGACTCGTTTACACTTTCAGTGCCCTCTGTAAAGGGATCCTTGTTGAATTGCTCTTTAGAGGGCTGTCATGTACCTGGTGGTAGAGTCTGGCTTATGCAGGGGCAACCTCTCTTGCGGCCCTGGTTTGAGAGCCCCTGGTAGTGTGGACAGGGAGCTCTGGAGTGCAGGGGGGCACGAGGGCTGGGCAACTCTTAGATGGTTGCTAGAAGTCTGCTGAAGCTCGTGAAAGCTGAAGTGTTGAAGTGGTAAAGTCCGGGGCAGCAAATGGCAGGTGGTGCGGTACAGAGGGATCAGGCAAATGGATGGTCGAGTACAGGCTTAGTCAGCAACGTGTAGGTGGCAGAAGTACCAAGGGAGCAGGCAAGAGGATAGTCATAAACAGGCTGGGGTCAAGGGCAGGCAGATATCAGCAAAGTCCACAGGAGTAGCCGGGGTCACAGATGCAGGAAGTCTCTCAATAGTAATCACAGGGGGTCAAAGGTGCAGGGAATGCTGTAGAATGGACAGCATCTGCTGCAAGGTGCTTTCTGGTTAAATAGTCCATTTTGGGGCCATTGGCACTCCCAGGCACGCGCGAACGTGCACAGGCGATTCCCAGGCACATTTGTGCTTTTCCCAACATTGCCCCCCCCCAAGGTGCAGCCTCCAGATGCCCAACTTGGCTCTCTTGGCCGGGTTGTTTCTCCAAAAAGTTTTTTTTTTTGAATCAATACATTTTTATTGAAATAAATCAATTATAACAATATAAGGAGCAAATATGTTGCAACGGTAGTAAGTACACATTAGTAGGGTTAGGTACTGATACACTAGTATGATAATAAACGCTGTTCACATCATTGGCAATGACCCGCATCTTGCACTTTTATAACTGAGATTGCTAGAAAGAGTTTCATGGCCCCCTGGAACAGCACATCCATTTGGTTCTTAAGACCGTCTAAATGTGTAGTTGGAGGGAATGGGCTTCTGTATTTGAAATATAAGGAATCTCATTGCCTCCGGACCCTCCGGTCACCCCTATGGGTTCTGACTGCGACCCGAAAGTGAGCGCGCTGTCTCCAAGGGGTAGTCATAGATCATTTATAACACTGTACTTGTCAAAAGTGCTGCACTTCCCAGATAAGGACCAGGGAAGAAGCTCAGAGACATATTTTCTTCCAACTGGACCATAGGGCCAATTTTGAGACTATCTTTGTGGTTGTGCCTAGAGTCTTGGCCATAATTTTTTTCGTAGGAGTAATGAAGGTCAGTTGATTGGTCTCCAAAAAGTTTTGACAAGTTCTTGGGCGTGTAAGTTGCTTTCCGGCTCCCACAAATTCTCCTCAGGCCCATATCCTTTCCACTTTACAAGGAACTGCATGCCTCCTGTTCTTCTCCTGCAATCGAGGGTGGATTCCACCTCAAACTCCTCCTCTCTATCTATCAACACAGGTTCAGGTGGGGCCATTTTCCATCCTCGAAACAGGTCCCTGGCAACTGGCTTGAGGAGGTGCACGTGAAACACTGGATGAATTCTAAATGTAGGTGGGAGATCAAGCTCGTAGGCCACTTTATTGATTCTCCTCTTTATCGGAAAGGGCCCTATGAATTTCGGCCCTAGTTTCTTGGATGGGCAGGACAGTGTTAGATTGGTGATTGCCAATCAGACCCGAATGCCAGGTTGGAGATCAAGTTCTCCTCGTCTTTTCCTGTCAAAGATCTCCGTGTTGCACTCCTGAGTCTGAGTAAGAGTCTCCTGTAGTAGCTTATTGTTACTTTCCAGGAATTTAGTAATCTCCAATGTGGCTGGGATTGCACTTTCCGGAAGAAAGTCTGGCAGGAATGTGGGGTGGTAGCCGAGATTCGCCCAAAACGTAGACTGCTTGGTGGCAGAATGGACAGAATTGTTGTAGGAGAATTTGGCTAGTGGCAACAAGGAGACCCAGTCGTCTTGAGAGTAGGAGGAGTATCAGTGGAGGTATTGCTCCAGGGTCCGGTTGGTTCTTTCTGTTTGCCCATTGGACTGCGGGTGGTAGGCAGAGGAGAAGGCCAATTTATTCCCCAGAATAGAACACAGGGACCTCCAAACTCGGGATGTGAACTGCACCCCTCGATTAGATACTATGTCTTTTGGAATGCCATGTAGGCAGACAACTTCCCTGATGAATACTTTGGCTGTTTCTGTGGCCGAGGGGGTGCCCCTCATTGGAATGAAGTGCGCCATCTTCGTGAGGCAGTCGACCACCACAAAGATTGTTGTGAAGCCTGCAGATCCTGGCAATTCCACAATAAAGTCAATTGAGATCTGAGCCCAAGGGCGCTCAGGAATTGGTAGTGGGTTTAGTAGGCCCCAATCCCTTTTCTCTGTTTTGTTTTTGGCGCAGGTAGGGCAAGCGCTTACGTAATTCTTACAGTCCTCTTTCATATGTGGCAACCAAAAGGTGCGAGAAAGCAGTTCAACTGTCTTTCGGTGGCCCAAGTGTCCGGCTAGGTGGTGATCATGGCAGAGCTCTAAGGCAGTCAGATGGAGCTCTACTGGCACAAAGACTTGTGTACCTGACCACCATAACCCTTCTTTGAGGGAAAGTCCAGAGTCTGCGGGTGCAGCGGATCTGGCCAGAGTTTGCCTGATCCAGCTTAGTAGATCTTCCTGAATTAACAAGAAATTGTGAACAGGCAAGATGGTGTCAGGAGGAGGTACTTCTCCGGTTTCATGAAACATCCTCGACAGTGCATCCGGCTTAACATTTTTGGATTTGGGCCGGTACGTAATATGTAGCTGAAACCGGGAGAAGAACAGGGCCCAGCTTGAGTGGCAGGGCTTAAGTCTCTTGGCTGTTCTCAGGTATTCCAGGTTCTTGTTGTCTGTGAAGACCAAGACTGGATCAGCTGCTCCTTCCAAGAGATACCGCCATTCTTCCAGGGCGGATTTTATTGCCAGAAGATCCCTGTCGCCCACATCGTAATTTCTCTCGGGGGCAGAGAACTTCCGTGAAAAGAAAGCAATAGGGTGCAAAGAAGCCTTAGGTCCCTGTCTCTGGGACAAGACCAACCCGACTGCGGTCTCTGAGCCATCCACTTCTAAGATGTAGGGCCGCGTGGAGTCTGGGTGCTTGAGGACAGGTGCTGAAGTAAACAGTCTCTTTAAGGTTTGGAAGGCGCCTTGCACTTCCGGGGTCCAGACAAAACGGGTATTTTGTTTGGGTAACTGCGTTATTGGTGAGATGACGGTAGAGAATCCTTGAATTAATGTTCTATAAAAATTGGCAAAGACTTGTGCTCAAGCACAGCCGCTCATGGATGGATGGATGTGTAATCCCCGGGCTTCGCACCGCTTCGGCTGTTAGCACCTGCCACAGCATCCACACGGACAGTCCTTGCACCACAGTTGGCCGCCCTAACTCCCGAAGGCCCGCAGACTCCGGTAGCACCCCGGATGGCTTCGGGGACAGCAAGAAGGGACCTCTCCCGACAGCTAGGCTCCTGGCCTACATCGGTGTCCACATCTAAGATGGTGCCCGCTACATTTATCTTCCATGAGGAAGCAGAGGAGGAAGAATCTATTGCAGATCAGGACATTCATGCCGGCAACCAATCAATACCCCGGCACCACAGTGAGTACGCTGATCCCCAACCCAGCTTCCCCAGCCTCCACGGAATCACTGCTTAACACAACAGAACTTACCTCCTTAGAGGATGTGACCACTACGCCTAATAACCTCAGGGATACTACTAAAGCCTGCACTAATATCCCACAGGACTTCCCAGCTTTCATGGAGATGTTCTCCAAGATGCTCACTAGAGGCCTAGCGTTGAATGCAACCCAGATCACCTCTACAATTCAGGCTGACCTGCACCAACTAGGAGCCAGAATTGAATCCATAGAAGCCAAAACTGACCAGATTATCACAAGGGCCAACCAGAATACTGCCAGAATACAGGAGCTGAATGAACAACTGGAGGCAGCTATTTCTAAAATTGACGACCTCGAGAAAAGATCCAGCAGATATAATTTTAGAATAAGGGGGCTCCTGGAATCATTCAGAGAGACAGACAAAATTGTACGCACATTTATTAAAGACCTGCTCCTGGACTTGCCCGAACACCGCCTGAAACTGGACCGGACCCACAGAGCTCTGCAGCCGCTGCGTCAGGATGGCTTGCCCAGAGACATTGTGGTGAAACCACATTTTTTCAAGGTAAGAAGATGTAATGCGCCGGGTTCGCAAGTTGGGAGACATCTCAATTCAAGATCACCCCAGCCAAATCTTTGCGGACCTCTCCCCTTACATGATACAAAAAAGGAGATCCCTAAAGCCCTTGCTTCAGGTTTTATCCCAGAAATCAATTACCTATAAATAGGCCTTTCCATTTCGTCTTACATTCTCCTACCAAAATAAATCCTATGGCTTCTCGTCCTTTTCTGAAGGGGATCATCTGCTCCTACAGTTAGGTCTGATCTCTCAAGAACCGTCGGCCTCCTCCACCCCCAGAAATACCAACTCCACCAAAAGACCCCCTCCGCCCAGCCCAATTGCCCCCCTGTGGCACAAGCACCAGAAAAAGAGGTCCAAGGAAGCACACCCTCCATAATGGCCCTGGAACTGTGACTCTGTTCTTCACTTAAGACTTTGGTTCCACTACTTCCGGTTCCGGCGCCGCATGAAGAGGAGCTAGGAGGCACCAGCTCCGCTCCCCTGCCAAAGATACAGCCTTAAACAGCAGCGAATCACGGCGATTCCCGGTGGTAAGCCCCCTCCCGACCCCCTCCAAACCCCGAGAGAGTACATGGATCGTTTTGTAGAGCGATCCGGGCAACGAACGACCGCATCTCAGTCGTCCCAAGGGAGTGAGAAGACGCACACCGCAGCCAACATGGCTGCCGCCCCACAGCCTCAGGCACAATCAATGTCATATGCTGCCAAGCTAATAGCACCTGCCACGCTCCAGCACATGGACAATTCTGCCACCCCACAACACCAGCAGCAAAAGGGCTCCCTAACAGCTGACCCTTCTTCTCCGGCTGATATTGCACAGGCGGTGGCGGAACTCATGAAGCCTATCATCGTGGATGCGGTCGAAACGGCTGTGCAGAAAGGGATAGAACACCTTCATAAGGAGGTACAGGCGCAGGCATCCAGACTGGAGCAAACTGAGGACAGAATATCCAACATTGAGGATGATACTACAGCCCTAATCGCATCAGTCGCAAAACTCACTACAGCACAAAAAGAGCTCAAAGACAAGGTAATAGATTTAGAGAACAGGGCCAGGAGGAATAACCTTCGAATCATAGGCCTCCCGGAGTCATACTCTCCTCATTCTCTCTCTAAAATCTGTGCAGTAGCCATACCTGATCTACTGGGGCTTCGCAGCCCTTGCACGGTGGAAAGAGCTGGGCCAACCTTCAGACACACGAGCAAAGCCCAGAGCGGTCATAGTGAAATACCTAAACTATGCAGACAAGCAGGCCATTCTGCAAAACTTCAGGAAATCCCGCTCCCTGACATTTGAAGGCCATACTCTACTGATCTTCGCGGACTACTCCATAGAAATCATGCATAGAAGAAAGGCATTCTCCCCTATCTGTTCTACTCTCCACGACCTCAACATCAGATTCAGCCTGGCCTACCCAGCCATACTTTATTTCCAGACGCCACAAGGAGAAAAACTCTCATTTGACACACCACTGGAAGCAGAGATGTATATCAATAATTCCTTGCAACCGGATATGGATCAGACTCCCCAATCGGAGGCCTCCACCCTGAATCTACCCAAAAAATCATCCCTCCTGACAAACAAGGCTGGAAGCCCGACCAAACCCCCATACAAGAGAGTACGCTTCGGCCCATCGGAACCTCTCCCAAAGCATGCCTGATCAGGGACATCTCTGATCACACAGCACAAAGCCTGAGCTTACAATCACCAGCTCCTGTCCCACTCTACTTAACCTGCTGTGGTCCAACCGACCACTCCTAACTTTACCCGCACCATGGCGGATCGATAGTCAAACTGTAACTGTAAGTGCCTTACCAGGGCCACCCCAAGGAGGGCCCTTATTTATCTATTCAGAACAACAAGCAAAAATACAGTTTGTGGTAGGCTGTGAAGCTATGGTAATTCAATTATTGTTTCTTATTGGTTACTGTTTTCTCATGTTATTGAAATGTTGTTTTTTACTGAACCCCCCCAGCTCCGCTGCCAGGTGACTGGTTTCCTCTCCCAGGACCTCATGGCCTGGGAGAGGACACCACCACCCCAGGGCACATGGAGCAGGAAATCTATGGGTCTTCAAAAAAACTTGGAGGGCTCCTTTACTCACCGTTTTTCAGAGACATGGTCTGACATCCCTCCTCCACCCTCCTTGTCCCCTTCCCCCCCTCTCCCCCCCCTATACCTGCTCTTACCCCCACCGGGATGATGCCCCCAACATTCCTGAATCTGGCAGGGACGGGCAGGGAGGGGCCCTGAAAGTTGGTTTGTGCCCCCCTTTATGTGGAAAAAAGTGAAGTCCTTAAGACTTATTTTCATTGGTACGTTCTTCCGATGTGTTCAATGTTTTGCTTTTCTTCTCTCAGTCAGCAGAAACACTTGTTTTGCACTGTGTCCACTCCCCAGCTTGGGCAGATTCCACTCATGGCAGCCCCAGTCAGGGCCCCCCTTGACCTCAATCTCCAAATCATTATTTTATGGATCCCACCAAGCTCGGGAGTAACCTTACGGTAGTTTCGTGGAACGTCAAAGGGTTGAGATCGCCCCAAAAACGCATGCAAATCCTTAGACACCTGAAAAAGCTTAAGGCGGATGTGGCCCTATTGCAAGAGACACACTTAGGGGGCGAAGACCTTCCGAGACTCCGCAAACTGTGGGTGGGTGAAGTGGTAGGCTCCCCTGCCCAAGGGAAAAAAGCAGGGGTGGCTATTCTTCTTAACAAAAAACTCCCTTACTGCATACGGGATACCATCACAGACTCAATAGGCCGCAGGGTCACCTTCAACTTAACTATAGACGGTAGGGATATTGCCATCTCTAACATATATGCAGACAACTCCCCTTCACAATCGTACTATCACAACTTAACCACATGGGCTCTGCAGGTAGCGGAATCCCTTCATATCTTGGGGGGTGATTTCAACTCGATCATGCACCCCTCTGACGACCGCTCCCCGCAGCACCCCACGCATTCCAATACAACACATTCTCATGCGACACCACTGGCTGGAGCGATCGATTCACTCCACCTGACGGATGTCTGGCGACTGCTTCATCCAATTGATAAGGAGTATACATTCTACTCCCACCCCCATAAGACATTTTCCCGCATTGATTATTTGTTTGCATCCCCTGCCCTTCTCCCCAAGATAGCTTCCGCAACCATTGAAGATATGGCGATTTCCGATCACTCCCCAGTGACTGTCAAATTCTCCAACCTGACCCATAGGGCACCAGGAGTGCCCTGGAGGTTCCCCTCTTACTTAGCGCAGAACGAGGAACTAAAATCCTCTCTCCAACAAGCCTGGTCAGAATACCAGGAGAACAACAAGGAATACCGCCAATCACCCAACCTCTATTGGGAGGCAGGTAAAGCCTTCCTCAGGGGACATATTATCTCCTATGCCAGTAAATTTAAGCAGCAAATTCTCACTAATATGCAGAAAGCAAGTGATACACTTAAAGAAGCCCAAAGACGGCTCAACCAGTCGCGCACTCCTGAGAACAACCTGGCCTGGCAACATGCTAAACAAGCGTTCGACCAATGGTCGGCTAACCAGGAAGCAACCCACCAATTCCATTCCAAACTATTTTTCCACAAACATGGCAACAAAGCCGGAAAATTGCTAGCACGGATGGTCTCAGGCCAATTCACTCCCACACACATCTCATCCCTTAGGGACCCAAAGGGCAACATCTCCTCAGACCCAACTCAAATAGAAAACATTCTCACATCCTACTACAGAGCCCTATACGCGAAAGACGACATTGACGTCAATGCAGCGGCAAACATACTAATGTCTACCAACCTCCCTAAAACACAACACAATTAGAGACCCTAAATGCTCCAATTACCCTTCCAGAGGTCCGGAACACCATCAAGTCCATGGCGGGAAATAAAGCCCCTGGACCTGATGGCCTCTCGGCGGAATTCTACAAATTGACCTCAGACTATATACCAGATACGCTGCATCACGTTTATACATCCATTTGGGATGGTGGTCCCTATCTTCCTATGGGACACCAAGCATATATCAAACTCCTACCCAAAGGCAATAAAGATCCCCTTTCCCCAGGCTCTTATAGGCCTATCTCACTTATAAACGTGGACGCGAAAATCCTATCCAAAATTATTGCATCGCGCCTGGCCACCATACTTCCCTCCATTATCCACCCTGCACAATCAGGCTTTGTTCAAGGTAGGTCAGCCGCCCTAAATATTAGGAAAGTACTCCTTATCCTGGAGCAAGCCAAGAGGCACCCTGACAAGGATATCGCCATAATAGCACTAGACGCCGAAAAGGTGTTCGATAACATTAGTTTTGATTGGCTCTTCCAGGTAATACCCTCTTTCGACCTCACGGGTCCCTTCCTTAATTTTATACAAGAAATGTATGCGAAACCAACAGCCCGTCTGGTCACTCCAAGCTTTACATCCCGGGAGTTCCCCTTGGCTAAGGGAACTCGCCAGGGATGCCCTCTCTCACCGCTCCTATTTAATTTAGCAATAGAACCCCTCTCACGCATACTCAACTCCCCCCGGGGAATCAGCGGGATCCCCATAGGAAACAGAACATGCCAATCGGCTCTTTTTGCCGATGACATTGTTCTGTTCTCTTCAGACCCACCCAAAGATTTTATCTTTCTAAAACACACCCTTCAAACGTTCAGGGATTGTACGGGTATGAAAATAAATTTTGACAAAAGCGAGATGCTTCCCCTCAATTCCCATAGGGCGAAGTCTTGGAGTTCTTCTTCTCCTTTTTTGATAGCACGGGGACATATTAAATACCTGGGCATCCTCATAGGCAGGGATCCGTCCTCCCTATATTCCTTGAACTACCCACAGCTAATAGCAAAAATTATAAAGGATTTGCAGGCTTGGCGATCTCTCCCTCTCTCGCTCTTCGGGAGGTGCCACCTGATAAAAATGATCCCATTTGCAAGGTTGCTGTACCCCATGCAAACGCTGCCTCTTCTCCTTAAACACAAAGACATGCAAAACCTACAGGCAGCCTTCTCTTCATTTATCTGGGGAGGAAAACGACCCAGAATTGCTTTACAGAAACTTTGCCTCCCGAAGGGCGAGGGAGGGTTGGGCCTTCCTAATCTGAGAGCCTATAACCTAGCCTGCTTACTGAGGAATGGGCTTGACTGGACAGCGAAAAGATCTACCTATTCAAACTCTGCTCTAGAGGAACAAATTACCTACCCATACAACCTAGCAGCAACCCTTCATGCCAAGATATCCTCCCTACCAACACAAATACGACACAACTTAGTCCTTAGGGACACTATTATAGCGTGGAGGGAAACGAGGAAACTGCTAAAACTCCCACTCTCAATCTCACCGTCTCTCCCAATACTGGGGAACCCCATGTTCCCCCCCTCCATAAACACACCGGCGTTCAAGTTCTGGGCAGCAAAGGGTCTGACCAAGGTCGTGCAACTTTTTAACCCGGGTCTCAATACACTTAAATAATTTTCGGTACTCAGCGAAGAGTTCTCCCTACCAACATCACACGGCTTCCACTATTTACAAATTAAATCCTATCTGCAGTCATGCCGAGGTAACCATCAATCTCCTTGCACCTCTTCCTTTTTGGATACCTTGCTCACAAAAGGGGACTATTCCATTTCCACAATTTATGGACAGCTGACTCTACTCCAGCTCTCAAAACATTCAACGCATCTGTTCCACCCATGGAGCACAGTCCTGAACGATACCCAAGCACCGGAACAGATTCTCCTTGGATACAAGAAAATTTGCTCTGTAATATCAGCTGAAGCCTGGAGAGAAACACAATTTAAACTGACACACAGGGCCTACCTCCCTATAATCTTCACCCCAGATGCACCACGCCAAGGCATCTTCCCCTGGTGTCTCGCTCACAGGCCAACATTATTTCACAGACTGTGGCAATGCCCACACATCTCCCTCTTCTGGGACAAAATCCTTGCATATATTGGGAAAGTTAAGGGAAGTATTGTTCCAAAGGATCCCATCTTCTGCCTCTTTAGCGGAAACCCCTCATCATCACAACCAGGATCGAAGACCAATACGGCAACCTGCTGGGTACACATCTGCCTCCTCGCGGCAAGGAGATCCATCATGCAAACATGGATCCAAGCAACACCACCAAAGTTGAGCCAAGTCAAACAATCCCCCCTCTCCCTTCTCTACCTAGATAAACAAAACACCATCAATATGAAATTCTCACAAACAAAAAAATTTTTCTCAAGATGGAGAAGCTTCATAGAGTATTCCTTCAGCTCAACGGAGATTAACAATTTCATGATCCCATTCAAACTCTCGGATTGGTATCTTAAGGCTGACCTGACCAACTCCTTGGGCAAACTCAAGATCCGGGACTTGCACTAACACCCCAATAAGTAAATTGAATATTCACATTCCCCTCGCCCCTCAATTTGACGTTCCACATGAGATCAAACTGCATCTCGCCCTGTTCACCTCGGGACCAAGAGGTCTCTGATCCCCTACTCTGAGAACAATTCTCCCAAAGAAATGGTTATGGACACAGTAAAGCAAAACGTGATCTAACATGATTGTTTACCCTACTCTTCGATGGGAAAATATGATCTTTTCATCGGTTGTGCCTTAACACTTTGTTATAGAGTAATATTTCTTATGTAATATGCCTAAACTTTAAGATGTACTTCTTCTTATTCATTACTTGATCCCCATGTGGGAACTCTGTACTCCTTAAAAAATTCAATAAAATATATTTAAAAAAAAAAAGACTTTGGTTCCTCCTGCACCAAAGGAAATCTCTCCTCTCCTGAGGATCTCCATGAGCCAGGTTGGACCTGGCATAATTCATTGTTCTGTTCAGTTACTATCACCCGTTACTTAGACTGGTTCTTTCCTCCACGTTTATCCAAGCCAAATTATACTATTTCTCCTCCTCATGGATTGAGAACTATGCCTCATAGTTCTCCTCAAGGTTTAATATTACTAACGCTTTGACATGGTTTGAATATGATTTGTTTCGCCTATACTGGCGCTGAAAGTCTCCTCACCACTAGGGGAGGGAGGGGGAGATAACTGAGAGAAGTTTTACGTGTTCACAAACTAACTGATCTGAACCTCCATTTCTAATTGGAATTTACTAGATGTCTCTAAACCACTGCCTTTGAATGGGGAAGTAGTACGCAGACCCTCCTCCCCAACTCCCTCATTCGGGTCACAGACTTATTTCATCCATTTCCCTTCTTGCTCTCAGGAATTTTATGGTTGAAACTTTCGTTCAGTGTCGGTTGTACTCATTAGCACCTTTTTGGTGGGATGGTCAGAGCGGATGCTTCACACCCCCTGTTGCCCTAGAGTGGTTTTACTCCACCAGTAATTTTACACCCCCCTCGGCGGGGGGGTGTCTCCAAGGGTATATTTTGCGCCAAGAGGGACTGGAGCCCATCCTGGCGCACTGGGGTTTGGGGTTTTTCTTTACAAGTATTTGGTTGTATTGTGTTGCCATATCTTGCTATAATAACGGTCTTCTCTCCTTGTTTCTTCTCAATATTCTTCTCTCCCATCCTTGGACCTATTAGGGGGCATCACTGGAACCGCTGCCATACCAACAACAAAACCCAGAATGAGATAAAGGGATCTCCACATCCTCCTCCATCCACCAGGGTAAGATGCTGCTTGATGGTGTGCCTTTCCTCCTCTCTGATCCATGTATTCTAAGGTAGACATTTCTATCCCTCTGATTAAAGCTACCAGGGGAGGGCTGGCAGCCTTAGGCCTGGGGGGCAAGTCCAATAAAGTGGCCCACTGAACCACCGAATCAGCTCACCATCCATGCCCACCTGGTTTTAGAACGGATATTGATGTTATGAAGCAAGACAAATATGATACAATGTGGTAACATAATTTAATGTTAATAGCAACAAAGGAAGTGCAGCCTCATCAGTGCCCATTAGTGCAGCCTCATCAGTGCCCTGCAGCCTCATCAGTGCCCATCAATGCAGCCTCATCAATGCCCATCAGTGCAGCCTCATCAGTGCCCATCAATGCAGCCTCACCAGTGCCCATCCAATGCAGCCTGCAATGCTTACCTGGCGCGGACGCTGTCATATGAAGTCCCGCCTCCTGGACTGGCACCTATAATAGACATCATCCATAGTAGGGCCAGCCCTGGGCGCCCCCCATCCCCCCTGCTTGCAGTTAGTTGGCGGCCGTGCCCCTGGCCCCTACTTCCTCCACAAAAAGAAAATATTGTCAGCCGGCCATATTTCGAATATAAGTTGGGGTGGCCTGGGGGGCAATTGCCACCCTGCCCCCTGGCCCAGCCCTCCCCTGAAAGCTACCCATAATGTCCAGGGCATGAACTCACCAATTAAACGGCGAAAATTATTTAAACACTATCACTCCCAAAAGATTGAAGTCCTACTGTTGCAGGAGACCCACTTCCCCTCCTCTTATAATCCATCATTCTTGCACAGTCATTACTCCCAATTTTACTTATCCAATGCAGATTCCAAGACAAAAGGGGTGGCGGTTGGCTTTTCCAGAGCTACAAAATTCTCCCATACTGACATCCGCAGGGATCCACTAGGTAGATACATATTGGTGAAAGGTTCCATGCAGGGTACCATATACTCTTTCATATCTTACTACCCCCGAACAAAGGTCAGGCTAAATTTTTTTCTTCTATGCTCACCGTCCTCAAACCCCTACTAGAGGGAGTGATTATTATAGGGGGAGACACAAACCTTGCATTTGACTTGTCCCTTGACAAGTCCAGTGTGAGGGCTTCCCACCCCAAAAGGCCCCCCAAACAGAGCTTGAGACTAGCCAACACCTTATTCTCCTCTGAACTCATTGATATTTGGAGAGGGCTAAACCCTCGGTCTAAAGACTACACACACTACTCTGTCCCTCATAAAACATATTCTCGGATAGATCACCTTTTTTATACAGGCTCCCCAAATACC
>BLSH010535609.1:967915-982032 GCA_018402905.1 Glandirana rugosa
AGATGGATCACCTAGGGACGCCTACAGTCATACCCTCTTAAAACATCGAGACCTTTTCGGTTGGCGGTGGGCGCGACCGCCACTTGGCCCACTACCTCGGACGACGTCTCCCCCACGATGTATCAGGCCCACGGAGGTGACGGGATCTGTTTAGACATGGACCTAGGGGCCTCGACCTTAGCGGCGTTCTTAGGTAGTGGTCCGGCTAGGACCTCCGGTAATTACGGTCTTCGTGGCGTCAGTACCAGGCGTATCTAGTGGATCGATATCTTACATTGGAGTAGACGGTACTGTACCTATTCTAGTCCCCGTCCGAGTGGCGCCACCTGCTCGCATAGAGCCTACACGATTCCAGCTCCGGGGATCCAGGTACAGATTTGTCTAGGGCAGTGGAGGCACCCGGACTATGTAGCACCCCCTCTGCAGCAGGCTCCATCACCCGGTTCACCGCCAGCGCGGGTGGCGGTTGGCTTTTCCAGAGCTACAAAATTCTCCCATACTGACATCCGCAGGGATCCACTAGGTAGATACATATTGGTGAAAGGTTCCATGCAGGGTACCATATACTCTTTCATATCTTACTACCCCCGAACAAAGGTCAGGCTAAATTTTTTTCTTCTATGCTCACCGTCCTCAAACCCCTACTAGAGGGAGTGATTATTATAGGGGGAGACACAAACCTTGCATTTGACTTGTCCCTTGACAAGTCCAGTGTGAGGGCTTCCCACCCCAAAAGGCCCCCCAAACAGAGCTTGAGACTAGCCAACACCTTATTCTCCTCTGAACTCATTGATATTTGGAGAGGGCTAAACCCTCGGTCTAAAGACTACACACACTACTCTGTCCCTCATAAAACATATTCTCGGATAGATCACCTTTTTTATACAGGCTCCCCAAATACCCCTGGCCATAAAAACATCCATTAGGGACACCCCTTTGTCTGACCATTCCATAGTACTGCTGTTCCTACGGCGTTCACACTAATCTCAATCACAATTCGTTTGGCGACTCAATGAATCCCTACTGAGCGACCCGGTACAAGCAAACATTATAGATAAAGACCTCAAAGAGTACTTTCTCCTAAATGGCACGGACTCTATCTCTCCTGCATCCCTTTGGGCAGCACATAAAGCTGTGACAAGGGGAAATCTTATCCAGATTACCACCCGCTTAAAAAAGGAACGCAGGGCCACAATAGACAATCTCTTCAAAGAATTTGGATTGCAAAGCAAAACCTATAAACGCAACCCCACAGAAAAAAACCCTGAATGAATTGGAATCAGCCCATCTCGTCCTGAACCTAGCCCTAACCACAGAGGCTGAAAAACAGCTTAGATAGTCCGGGGCACGCCTATATTCATACAAAGACAGAATCGGACCCAAATTAGCAATTAAATTATCTCCCAAAACAACGAACACTGGCTTTCCCTAAAATACGCACCCCGTCTGGTACCCTTTCACAAAATCCACAGCGTATTATGGAATCCTTCCACGCTTTTTATTCCGAACTGTACAAGGCCAAAAAATCTAATACAGACCCCCCAATTGACGATTTTCTTAGCAAAGTGCCCCTCCCTAAGCTCCTAGAGGAGCACTCACAACTCCTTGAGGCCCCTGTAACAGAAGTGGAGGTATTAGGAGTCATTAAGTCCCTTAAACAAAATTCTGCCCCAGGACCTGATGGCTTCTCCATAGGCTACTACGAAAAATTTGCAACCACATTGGCTCCTTATCTGGTCAGGTTCTTCAACTTGCTGTCTACAGGATCCCCTATTGATAAGAACTTAAACCTGGCATTTATCTCAGTGATACCCAAAGCAGGAAAGGACCCGAGCTCTGTCAGCAATTACTATCCTATTTCTTTAATAAATAATGATTTAAAAATTCTTACTAAGATTTTGGCTAACAGACTCTCCTCATTTATCGCTCACTATGTCCACAAAGACCAGGCTGGGTTTATTCCAGGCAGACAGGGACCTGACCAGATAAGAAGAGCCATTGACATTATCTCCCTCCTGAATTCCCACTGGGACGGAGGCCTACACCAGGAAGGGTACATACTTTCTATTGATATACAGAAAGCTTTTGATACAGTCGCATGGCCATAAATCTTCTCCTTCGCTGTCACCCCTGATTTTCGCAATAGCGATAGAGATGTTGGCAATTGCGATTAGACAACACCCGGACATTAAGGGAGTCACCTGCGGGCCCCAGGAACATAAATGCACCCTTTTCACCGACGATCTCCTCCTTTTTATCACCTCACCCCTTATTTCAACACCTAATATTCTCAAGTTGCTCAACCAATTTGGGGCAGCATCAGGCCTTCAAGTAAATTTTTCCATGTCCGTAGCAATGAATATCAATGTGTCCCCCGCGTTTCTAGAGCGCCTGCAGGAATACTCTCCCTTTACCTGGAGCACAACCACCATCCCTTACCTTGGGGTTAACTTACCCCCCAAATTCAACCTCCTGTATGCACACAACTATCCAGCTATGTTCTGAAAAATAATAAATGACCTGCTAACGTGGGATAAACACGATCTCTCCTGGGTAGGTCCTGTAAATGCAGTCAAAATGACACTATTACCCCGCCTCCCATACCTCTTCCCATAGCAATCCAGAAGACACAATTGTCACATCTTCAGTCCAAGATTCTGAAATTTATCTGGGGGTCAAGGGCAGTAGATGCTCCAAGCATATTCTTTTCAGACAGAAATCACAAGGTGGTCTCTCCCTACAAAACATTTGCTGGTACTATCTAGCAGCACAGTTAGCGCAGATTTCTACAGCATACTCACGGGGTCCGAAACCTGACTGGCTAAGCATGGAAAGACAAGCTACTCTGCATCATACAATAGACATCCTATTATGGTCCCCCTCCAAACTCAGACCACCAGTTCTGTCCCCGACATTTTCACACTCCCTGGCGCTCTGTGACAAACTCCACAAGCATCCCTCGTTAGTTTCGGACCTATGTCCCCTCAGACACCTATTCCAAAACCCAGATTTCCCTCCAGGGGCGAATATTAGAGCCTTTAAGTGGTTTAAGTGGCTCAATAAGGGATTGTTCAGAATAAGACATTTCTTTTCATCTCTATTCCCCCACTCCATCAGATACTATGTTAGCAAACATGACATGCCCTCCTCAGAAAGATGTTGTCTATCCCAAATATTACACTACCTACACTCTATATGGCCCAATAAACCTGTCCCCCCTACCATTACGAAATATGAAGCCTGGTGTAACTCTCTCATGGATCAGAGGGGCGGAATCTCCATCATCTACTAGGCATTAGCAGACGCAAAAACTAAACCCACATACAAACTAGGCTGGGAAAAAGATCTAGGGTTTCAGCGAGGCCTGGAGTCCTGGAACCTTTGCTTCCAAAGGTCCTTCAGAGGTATTCTGAACGTCTCCTTGATCGAGGCTAACATTAAAATTCTCACACGGTGGTACAGGGTCCCTACCCTCCTAGCTAAAATATACCCAGACACCTCTCCACTATATTTTAGAGGCTGCAATCACCTTGGTTCTCTGATTCACATATGGTGGTCCTGCCCCCGCATAGAACACTTTGGAACAAGGTTTTTGCCTTGCTCCGCAAGCTCACGGGCGCTCCAGTACCTCAAAATCTCGAAACAGCTCTCCTGAATCACAAAGTGGACAGGCTACCTAACAATGCTCAAAAATTAGTATTTTTCATACTGCTAGGGACCAAGATCACCATAGCTAAATCTTGGAAAAAGGCTTCAGTCTCTTTCTCAGCAGTGAAACGGAAAGTATCTTGGATTATGGTCCAGGAGAAAATAGTTAACATCCTCCAAGATAGAGTGTAGGCCTTTGAATCCATCTGGGAGCCTTGGGCTTTTTACACCAACACCCCATTATACCCTGGCATGCTGGCTCCTCCAGTGGCACCCTCCTAGGCCCCTTTCTCCAAAACCTTCTACTCTCTTTTCCCTTGCTCTTCTCCTCCCACATTCTTCATAACTTTTTCTCTTCTTCCCCTCTGCTCTTGATTTCTGACCATCTATACTGTGATAGCACACGGCAAGATAGGATCTGTGCTATATCAGAAGATAGGCTAAGGTTGACTCTGCCGTAACACCTGGCTGAGTTGGTTTCTGACCAGCCCTATTGTTGACCATGGTTGGCTTGTTTCTGTTTTCTTCTTAACTATCTGACTTGTTCCTCGCTGACATGTCAACGAGCCAATTGAGGTCACTGTTAAACCGGTTACCCATTTGCGGGCCTCGAGGAGGTAAGCTGGGGCTGGCTCCTAGGTTACCCACTGTAACATTGTCACCCTGGGGAAGACGTTGTGCTCACCCTGTTCACAGCTTGGTCCCGATGGGATGGCAGGTGTGTAGCTCGACGCAATCCCAACTTGGGTCTCCACCATCTGAATCTTCAGGGACGTCTAGGCATAACCCTACCCTTTTGACCTTGTGAGTGAGAAGCAATGCCCAATAAAGAACTCAATCTGTCCTTTAGGCTTTTACAACTGCCAACACAAGATACATTGTGTAATAACTATATGGTCTTGAACGCACTGTTTTGTCTCTAGCAATCACTTTTGTTTTCTTTACAAATTGTAATGTCATTTTCCAGACTACGATATCTGACAAATATATTGGTTGTTAAAACTTGCCTTAAAAATCAATAAAATGTTGAAAGAGAAAAATTGGCAAAGCCGACGAAACGCTGTATCGCCTTTTTGTCTGCTGGTGGTGGCCAGTCAACAATAGCTGCTACTTTCTGGGGGTCCACGGTTGTGCCAGTAGTGGAGATGCAGAACCCCAAGAAGGCGATGTCTGTGCGTTTGAAGGCACACTTTTCGGCCTTGGCATACAGGCCATGCTGCCCCAGGCGGCTGAGTACACTCCTGACATGCTTACGATGTTTTTCCGGGGGGGGAGAAAATGAGGATGTTGTCCAGATATACTACTACAAATAGATCGAGAAAGTCTCTGAAGACATCGTTGACCAGGGTAGCAGATCTATTGGGCAGTCATATGGCCTATGAGGAGGTAGGGAATCTGCCCCCTTCTTGCTAAAGACGTCCAAGAAGTCGTGGTACACTTCAGGGACAGCAAGGCGAGTCTCCTGGTCTGGATCAGGGTTGACAGAGAGCACCACTGGTGATGCCCTCTGGGGTGGCTGGAAGCAGTGACCCAAACTGTATGGGGACAGGAATTGAACTTCTCCAGTGTTCCAGTCAATATGAGGGCTGTGTACTCGAAGCCACTGGAGGCCAAGGATCACTGGGAACAGTGGGGAAGTGATTGCATCCAATAGTAGGAACTCCGAGTGGTCTCCGGCCGTGCAGGCAGGTAGAGGGAAAGTCTCCTGGGTCACTGTGCCAAACTTGATGATTGACCCGTTGGCCAATCAAATAGACATTGGACTTTCCTTGGGCCTGAGAGGGATCCGATGCTGGGCAGCGAATGAGAGGTCAATGAAACAGCTACACACTCCCGAGTACAGGATGAATGAAACTTGGATATTCCCATCGGGAAGCTGTAGAGAGATAGAGAGGATTAGGTGAGATTGGGAGCTCAGTAAGGATAGCACTTCTCCTGAGACTGGCGCTGGACACTTACCAGCTTTGGCGAGGCAATTCCTCACTAGATGCCCTGAACTGCCACAATAGAGGCACAAGTTGTGGGTCATGCGCCTCTGTCGGTGATGGGCGGAGGAGCCCAATCTGCATAGGCTCGGGAAGATCTTGAGGAGAGGAAGAGGAGGTTGCCACTGGGCTTGGTCCTGGGTAGTTAGGCACTCGGGGAAGCATCCAGGCAGGACACAGAGATCCTATGGCCCTCTCAGCTCTGCGCTACCGCAGGTGGCGGTCAATTTGAATGGTCAGATTAATTAGCCCTTCGAGGGTATGGGGTACCCATCAGTCCCAGCCTGAACTGGTAGCAGAGGGCCGCATCATTCCAGGCTGTGTCAGAGCACCAGCATCTGAACTCAGACACGTAGTTCTCTGCAGTACGGCGGCCCTGTTGGAGGGCATGGAGTGTGGCTTCTGCGGTAGCTGCCTGGTGTGGGTCCTCATATAGTTGGACCATGGTGGGGAAAAAACTGTCCAAGGTGGTGGTCTCAGGGGCCTTTTGCTCCAATAGGCGATGAGCCCAGGCCTGCGGTTCATCCTGAAGAAGCAAGATCACCAGGCCCAGCAAAGTACAGTTTGCAGGGAATGTGGAAGGCTCTGAACTTCCTGCGGCCCCCCGCAAACCACTCAGGCATAGGTACCTTAGGTTCTGTGAGCAGAGTCACATGAACAAGGCTGCCTCCAAGCCGAAACATGTAAGCCAGTTTATGCTATTTACTGTATCGTGATGCAATAAAAAGAAGATTGAACCAATGTCCAGCAGTGCCGGCTCATTTTTTCTCTGTGAGCAGAGTCACTATGCTGTAGGGAGGTGTTTGGCCCCCACTGGCAGGGCTAGGAGAAGCCAAGTCCTGAACTTGATTCTCCAAGCGTGTATATTCTTCCTGCAGGTTTTTCACTGCTTGGGTTAATCCGGCAAGGTGCTCTATGGGAGAGGGCCCAGGCGCAGACTCTGACATGGCTGTCCATTTCTGTCACGTACCTGGTGGTAGAGTCTGGCTTATGCAGGGGCAACCTCTCTTGGGGCCCTGGTTCGAGAGCCTCTGGCAGTGTGGACAGGGAGTGCAGGGGGGCATGAGGGCTGGACAACTCTCAGATGGTTGGTAGAAGTCCGCTGAAGCTTGTGCAAGCTGAAGGGTAGTGGTATAGTCTGGGTCGGCAACTGGCAGGCGGTGCGGTACAGAAGGATCAGGCAAACAGATGGTCGGGTACAGGCTGAGTCGGCAACATACAGGCGGCAGAAGTACCAAGGGAGCAGGCAAGAGGATAGTCATAATGAGGCCGAGATCAAGGGCAGGCAGATATCAGCAAAGTCCACAGGAGTAGCTGGGGTTACAGATGCAGGAAGTCTCTCAATAGTAATCACAGGGGGTCACAGGTGCAGGGAACGCTGTAGAACGGACAGCATCTGCTGCAAGGTGCTGTCTGGTTAAATAGTCCATTTTGGTGTCATTGGCATGCCCAGGCGATTCCCAGGCACATTTCTGCTTTTCCTAACAAGGGTGTATGAAGCGGTAAATAGGCGGTAAAGAGGCATCGTGTTATGTGCGAAGAAAAGTATTTCCCATAAATATCCTAAAATGAAGGGGGTTCACGGGAGATGGGGATTTTTTAATTTGCCCAGATAATGGTAATTGTTCACAAATGGTCCATATAAAATCAATACATTTTATTTGCACAAAACCTTAAAAGCAGTAAAGGTAAACATCCTCTGAAAAACATATTGTATATTCCACTTTAACATACAGTACAAAAGTTCCACATAGGGATAGATCCCAAGAGGTGTATAAATCTGGATCGATACATTTCGACCAGCTTGGGGGCTTCTTCAGGATCCACTGTTCAAATATTTTGAAAGCTAATAGCTGATAAGTAATACACATAAAATATCAGTGCAGAAAAACAACAACAGAAAATACAGTAACATATTTTATACAAAAATGAGAAGTGAAGAGGGAAGAGACAATGCAACATATATACTATAATTTTGTCAGAAAAAAAAAAGATAGATGAAAAAATAGATGAAAAATATAAAAAAGCATAACACATGTGGGGGACTGCTTTGAAACATCCTATTGGGGGAACAAAGGGCAGAGAAAATGGAGGAGTCAAAATGCTAGAAATTAATCTTACCTTGCAAAAAATAGAAAGTACTGTGATAGGTATAAAATGCACACAGTATATAGTCTAAATCCACAGCAGATATACTGTAGAAATCAGGAAAAATGGAGGGGTAAACATTGAGTCGAAGCCATCTAATAAAAATAAATATGGTGAGGAATGAATGAAAAAGGGGATGCAATAATAAATGCAAAAATATCAAGACTTTAAGCTATAACTTACCAAAGGACTATGTCAAATCATGTTACCTCCTCACAGCCTGTTATAACTCCTAAAAACCTGCATCACCATGCCCCAATCATATGCATTGTATGGTTGCTGCGCAGCCACTTTCAGATTAATGGTCTGCGCTTGGTGGGCAGTACTGTGCAATTCCACTGCCTTTGCAGCACTGCAGCATGTTTTTACCTCTCCTCCAACCACATGTGTAAATTAGGTTTAAAATCTACTTTTTTTATTATTTT
Organism: Glandirana rugosa; assembly: GCA_018402905.1. NCBI lineage: Eukaryota > Metazoa > Chordata > Amphibia > Anura > Ranidae > Glandirana > Glandirana rugosa. Next base: position 976,122 of record BLSH010535609.1, read on the forward strand.
TTTTGTGTATATAAAGAACTTCAACACTAAGTTCCATAAGTGCTTTAAGAACCCCAGACAGTTGCTTCAAGCTAGTATAATGGTTGGTTAATACTGTCTGAATATGGCTGGTAAATGTCTGAGTGCTTTTTCCCTAAAGACAGATTGTAGGCAATTATACCCGGTTAAAGAACAAAGTGTTCACAGCCGTGGCCCATATTCTTCATACATTTTTTTTGTGTAAAATTGATTAAAAGGCATGGGCACATCAGTGCTGTATCATTTGTCTGCTAGTGCATTCTTTTCAGAGAACAGAGAACTCAGTCCACCAACAACAAGATCAGGATTTCAGTCTGCTGCACTCATGCCAGGTTTAAGGAGCAATCTCCTTGCTGGGATCCCTAGCTAGGAAATAGCAGTGAACTCCTTGCCTCTCTTTACTCAAATATATTTAAATATGTGATTATGGATGAACTTGTTCTCTAAAGTGTATTTCCACTTTTGCAGCAAGATTGAAATAATGCCTACTTTATATTTGTTGCATGTTCCCATTAACAAAACATAACAAAAAAAAATGCTGATTACTTTTTAAATGCATTTTACTTGCTTAAAATTCCTTACATGCTCTCTCTGCTTTGAAAATTTTGGGGGATGGGGGGAGGCCATCTGTCCAAAAATTATCATACTGGCCATAATTGGATCGTTTTTTTGCGCTGAACAAAAAAAAAAAAGATTCCTCCAGCCACACAAATGAGGCAGACGCAAATGTGCATGCACCATCCCTCAAGCATCCACCGTGTCAGGCACACAAATGTGCACCTGACACAAATATTTGCACACGCATGCCAATCTGCATTCATCAATGCTCACACGCAAATAACGGTTGTGCCCAAATGCCATATATGAGTGCAGCAAGTTCACTAGTACTTTGCTGTCTGATCTGCAGCTGTACCTGTCTTCCTGAAACCTGATCCTGCTGACTCCATTATACCTCTCTTATCCTGACCTTGGCCTGTATCTGGACTTTTGCCTTTTGTCTTTTGCTTATCTGCCTGGACTAACGTTGCTGATCTCTGCTTGTACCTTGACCATTCTTTGTCTGCTGTCTATGCCTGCATCTGAACGTCTGTCTGACTTCGCATTTGGCACCTCCCCTACCCGGGATACTTCTGCCAGTCTCCAGCTGCCTGCTGTCACCAGCCCAGAGTCTGCTGATCTACCAACTTCTGCTGTCTGGCTTCCTGGTCCACTCTGGTGAAAGAAGGATCAGGCACCCTTACACCACCATGCTCTCAAGGCCACTGTTACAACCACGTCTGTCCCTCAGCGGGGGATGTACAAGAGGCTTTCCTTTGCATGTCAGGCTCAGCCATCAGGTACGTGATAGGAGGAACCCCCCCACCATTGGGACATTGTATTCAGACAGCAGGACTCCTCCACTTTCAGAATACGCTGATCAGCAGCTGCAGCCACTGATCAACAAGAAATGTTTGCAGCATTCCCCTTTGACAGAAGTCATCTAATATAACTTCTTTTGATCGGGGGAGGCCATACATGGTTCAAAATTCAGCTGGTCCATGCTGTACTGGCTGATGTTCCAACTTAGGAATCAGACATGACACTTTTCTCCTTGGAAACATCTAAAAACTAAGAAATATATATATTTATAGGTTTACTGTGTGAATGGGACACAAACATGTAGTGGGGTTTTCTCAAGTTTGCTCGCAAAAGAGAAAAAACCTAATTGTACTTTCAGTTTAAATTAGGCAAATGCATTTCCAGGTGCATAAAAAATGTTCTCAAGAAAATGTATTGAAGGACTTTTGTAGTAAAAAGTTACTTTTGCTAGTAACCTAGCCCTGATCTAGGTAGAAAAATAGCAAGAACTTATCTCAACGTTCACAAAGCGTTAATAGTTGCATGACTTTCCTGAGCAGCTGGATGGTAATATGGACCATTTTTCTGACAAACATGCTTAACTTTCCACAATGCTATATATTATGTACTTTCCTTCTCTAGGACAGAACTTGTGACTACAGGGAGACAGTATGAGCTAAGTCTTTAATTAGGAAAAGCCCAGAGGCAGTGAAACAGACAAGTCTTATGATCCTACACGAGAGCTTGAACCTAGAATTGTCTCATTTGCTGAAACATTGCAAACCTTATCTATATCTAAAATGATCTATGTATTCTTTGTAGAGGGTACATGGAAATTACATAACAATGTAGGGTTTTATTTTAGCTGTTAGGCCTACAGTGCCTAATGCCATACTGGAATTTAAAAAGCCTGTTTATCTTTATACAGCTGTTTGATCAGTTTCTCGCTCATTAACCTCATTTATCGACAGCACTGTCATTTTCTTTGCAGAACTGGCTGTTGCAGAAAGCATGTAAACAAACATATTGGTGTACCTTGAATTGGCCAATTAATGGCATGACAAAACACATTACACCCTTTGTTTGGCAGAGGATCGAGATCTGCTTGTTGTGTTAAGCATCAACATTCCAGCCATTGATTAAAGGAAATGGATGAGTTATTGCTGACCTTAACACTGTGGAATATGCAGATTTTCTTGGAACTACAAATGCTTCATTGCCAAGCAGCGGCAATGCAACAGAGATAGTATTGTGCCTATGCTTCTGCATCCACCCCCCTTGACCTTAATTCAAGCATGATTTCTCTATCATTCCATTCTACAAATGGGAAACATAGAAGAATGATGGCAGAAAAGAGACCAAATAGTTCATTGAATCTGTCCCATTTTTTTTTTATTTAATTTTTTTTTTTTTAAACATTTTTGTCTGAGCATAGCTCTATGTTTGCTCCAAGCATGCTTGAATCCACAGTTGACTGACTCACTACTTCTGCTGGAAGTCTATTCTAAGCATCAACTACTCTTTTGGTAAAATAATACTTTCTATGATTTTGCACTTTTCTCCTACTAGTTTGAGGTCATGTCTGTGTTCTTGATTGTAGTTTCATATTGGAAAAATGCCCCCCAAACCTTATTTACACCCTTCATGTATGTAAAGGTTAGAGGTTATGTCTCTCCTCTCCCTTCTTTCCCCTGGACTGTACATATTAAAGTGGCTGTAAAGCCTAAACATTTTTTTACCTTAACGCATTCCTTGCTTACCTGAGCCGTCATTCTATCCAGCGCCATGCATGTCTGCAGCTCTTCTCTCCCCCATGTCTGGGTCTTGCTGGCTTTGCTGGGGCACCGGGAGCGAGTGGCTCCCAGTGTTGTCAATCAAAACAAGTGACGAGAAATCGGCGGATGGGGCCGAGTGCCACTGTCTGTGTCAATGAACGCAGCAGAGGGGCTCAAATGCAAGCATCCACAAGTGCTCCCATGGGAAACGGCTTCGCATGGGGGCACTGGACAGAGGGGCCAGGAGCGCCCTGCGGGGGACCCGAGAAGAGTAGGTTTGCGGCCGCTCTGTGCAATTTCACTGCACAGAGTAGGTAAGTATAGACATGTTTGTTATTTTTATTTTTTTTAATGTACCTTTACAATCATTTTAAGTTCTTGAACATTCCTTAATATGTTTTATCCCTCAAACCTTTCACTATTTTTGTTGCCCATCTCTGGACTCATTCGATCTAATCAATATAATTTTGCAAGGTACCCATAACTGGACACAGTATTCTAAATGAGGTCTGAATAAAGATCTATATGAGGGAATCAATACCTTCTTCCCAATACTAATGACCCCACTAGTGATGCAACCCAGAATTCCTTTCACTTTTCCCATTGCCTGGCCACCCTGTTTGCTCATTTAACAATCATCTGAAATAAGTACCCTCAAATCTTTTTCCTTTGTAGTCCCGACCAATACGCTGCCCCAATATTGTACTCTATCACATGTACCTCTAATGTGTACATTAGAGGTACATCTAATTCTTAGAGATACATTAGAGGTACATCATTAGAGCTACATGATTTTTTTTAGCCATCTCTTCTTTATTTGTCACCTGGACATGGGGGGGGGGGGGGGTAGTAGTACAAAGAGCTGAACTGAGTAATAACAATGGTGTAGATTTAGTCCCAAGCTTTCTAGATTTCTTGCTAATCTGCAAATATTTTCACAGATTGAACAGACATAAAAAAATACTTTTAGTGATTTCAGTGGTATATTTAATATACCAAATTGGTATGGAGGGAGGAGAGGGGGTGTGGGGTGCTACCCCCATTCACAGAACACCTGTTTTCCTTTTTTATTAATGAATAAAAGGTGTTCTCTGATTGAATGGAGGAGTAAATAGTGACATCACTATCCCTCCTCTCTACCTTGTCTAATTTAGGGAATGCTTTGTTTTTATTGATAAAAATACAGGATGTTCTGTAAATGGTGGCGGCACCAAGTGCTCCTCTTTGGTCAGTATGCAGCAGGGCAAACCCAGAAGAAGACCCGGAAGGTCACGTGCAGACTACTGTAGTGATTGTCTGCATCCATTGCGATCCCTCAGGTATGAGATATACATACTTACCCTGGACCAGGGTAAGTATGTAATTAAAATCATATCTAGAGTTCAACTTTACGAACAATGGGGTTGATTTATAAGAACTGGAAAGTGCAAAATCTGGTTCAGCTCAGCTTAACTTCAAGGCTAAATGCTGGGCTCACCCTGGTATGACTTTGGGAGCACATGTCACATGACGTGTATAAATCATTGGTTCCCTATGAGAGCCGTCTAAACTGCTCTGATACAAGTCGGTCTGACTTTGAAAAAGGTTCCTGCACAACTTTGGTCTGACTTTGGCTCTACTTCAGCCCATTGATTATCATTGAAGTCGGATCAAAGTCGGATCCTCGTCCTAACCATCCGACTTGTGACATCCAACATGGTGATTACAGCAGCGGGAAAAGGAATTTATGTCTCACTGGGATTTTTTTGATTGTTGGAAGGAAGTCAAACTGTCTCAAAGTCAGAGCAAAATGTTATCTTGTTCATTCAAGTCGGATGGAAGTAGGAACAAAGTAGGACCGATGTAGGACCGATGTTGCAGGGCAAAGTAGGATGACAGTCCCACAACAGACGTGTTGTACCAGTGTGAACCTGGCTTTATTGTCGTAGCTTAAATGAACAAGCTGAAGTTAGAAGCTGATTGGCTACTATGCACAACTGCACCAGATTCTGAGTTCTCCAGCTTTAGTAAATTACCCCCCCCCCCCCATGTGTTCTTGAGTGCAGTAGCTCTGTGCACAACAATACAATCTTTTTTTTTTTTTTTTTTGGTAAAGTATTCACTGTACATTATATCAGACTTCATTGATTTTTGTAAAGTCATTTTTTTCATCTCCTGTGTCAAATACATTTACCTTACCTGTCCCTGCACAATTAAAGAAAACTCAGAATTCTTCATTTTCATAAGTATATTGTATCCTAAAATAAAAGCATACGAAACAACATATTGTTTCTGACATAAAACAATATAAACATTACATCCTTCTATCCTAAATGTATTTTTTTTTTTTAGGCCACTTTACGAAAAACAGCAAATAATAACATATTATTAACATATTGAAATGTTTGTATTGCGTGAGCAAGCGGTTAGGAATGGTATTAAATAAAAGTAATATTTCGATTTGAATGGTGAGTTTTTGATGAATGTGCCTTCTGTCAGGCGATCACGTTAGTCACAGCAGCTCCCTGATTTTTATTCAGCTCACATTTCTCTGTATTATCCAGAAAGAATTTAAAGAAGGCGAGTTTGCTCTAGCCTTCTCCTACATTTATTCCTATTTGCCTTTTTTGTCTCTGTACCTTTCAACTGCAAATATCAGCTGGAAAGTCTTTGAAAGGGAAGGGAGAGTGTTAATAGAAAAAATAAAAATAAAGGTCTGTATGGGGATGAAGATAACAGTGTTAATTACTAAAACCTCACTAACTAGATCTCTCTATTTGTGGGTGGTGATTTTAAAGGGG
>BLSH010535609.1:982042-1008003 GCA_018402905.1 Glandirana rugosa
TAGGTCAGGCCTAAAATGGTCGGTTGTACCTTCCCGACCAAGACCTCAAGAGACTGGATCTTCAGTATCTCCCTAGACTCCCTCGAGACACAGACAAATCTGAAATTGACGAACGGCTGGCGACTAGCCGTTAACTGCCGCTGTTTCACCGAGACATTGCGTTTAGCGGCAGTATGCTGCCGCCCGCGATATGTCTCGGTGACACCCGCGCGCGCGCGCGAGTGACACAAACCCCCCCGGTCCCTCGCCCACACCACCGAAGCTAACGGCGACCGGTGGGCGCTACGGGGGGGGGGCCTCATCACAGCCCTTCCCCCTCACACAGAGCGGAGGTCCGTGTTTACTTACACGGACCTCCGCTCCTTCACTCCGGGGGGGGGGCATCGCGGGTGGCCAGCGGCAATCGAAGCCACCACACCCGCTCCCTGGCCCCCCCAAACACAGTGAGCGCGCGCGCGCGCCCACAGTGGCTCTGTATAGCGCCCGCCGTCGTATGACGGCGATTTGCGTTACAGAGCCACTTTGTCGCCGTCAATTGCCGATCAGCGGTCGGCAAGCAGTTAAAGTCTAAACAGACACAGAGCTCCCTCAGATCCCTCTATGACTTCTAGGTCAGAGAACTCCAGAACCAGCCCTTCCATGTTGGCTGGTAAAATCCGGACTGGATTCTGTTTAATCTAGTCCACATGAATGCATACAAGGCGACAAGTAGCGTCCATCTACCACTTTGCCTTGCATACCATCACAATATATATACAGTATCTCACAAAAGTGAGTACACCCCTCACATTTTTGTAAATATTTGATCATATGTTTTCATGTGACAGCACTAAGAAATTACACTTTGCTACAATGTAATGTAGTGAGTGTACAGCTTGTATAACAGTGTAAATTTGCTGTCCCCTCAAAATAAATCACACAGCCATTAATGTCTAAACTGCTGGCAACAAAAGTGAGTACACCCCTAAGTGAAAATGTTCAAATTCTGCCCAATTAGCCATTTCCCTCCCTGGTGTCATGTGACGCATTAGTGTTACAAAGTCTCAGGTGTGAATGGGGAGCATGTCCTGTGGTCTGATGAGACCAAGATAAACGTATTTGGTTCACATGGTGTCAAGTGTGTGTGGCGGCAACCAGGTGAGGAGTACAAAGACAAGTGTGTCTTGCCTACAATCAAACATGGTGGTGGGAATGTCATGGCCTGGGTCTGCATGAATGCTGCCAGCACTGGGGAGCTACCGTTCATTGAGGGAACTGTGAATGCCAACATGTACTGTGACATACTGAAGAAGAGCATGATCCCCTACCTTCGGAGACTGGGCCGCAGGGCAGTATTCCAACATGATTACAACCCCAAACACACCTCCAAAATGACCACTGCAGCTGAGGGTAAAGGTGTTGGACTGGCCAAGCATTTCTCCAGACCTAAACCCTTTTAAGCATCTGTGGGGCATCGAAATGAAAATGAAAGGTGGAAGACAGTACGGTCTGTAACATCCACCAGCTCTGTGATGTCATCATGGAGGAGTGGAAGAGGGCTCCAGTGGCAACCTGTGAAGCTCTGATGAACATCATGCCCAAGAGGGTTAAGGAAGTGTTGGAAAATAATGGTGGCTACACAAAATATTGACACTTTGGACCCAATTTGGACATTTTCCCTTAGGGGTGTACTGACTTTTGTTGCCAGTGGTTTAGACATTAATGGCTGTCTGTTGAGTTATTTTGAGGGGACAGCAAATTTACATTGTTATACAAGCTGTACACTCACTACTTTACATCGTAGCAAAGTGTCATTTCTTCAGTGTTGTAACATGAACAGATATAATAAAATATGTACAAAAGTGTGAGGGGTGTACCCACTTTTGTGAGATACTGTATATATACATATATACAGAGAGAGAGAGAGAGAGAGAGAGAGGGAGAGAGAGAGAGAGAGAGAGAGAGAGAGAGAGAGAGAGAAAGTGAGAGAGAGAGAGAGAGAGAGAGAGAGAGAAAGACCTAGCAAGATTTATTATCCACTTCAGAAGGTTTTACCCCCTTCCTGACCAGGCCATTTTTTGCGACATGGCACTGACAATCGCGCGGTTTGTGCGACACTGTACTTAAATAAAATTGATGGGTTTTTTCCCCCACAAATAGAGCTTTCTTTTGATGGAATTTGATCACCTGTACGTTTTTTTTTTTTTTGCTATAAACAAAAAAAGAACAACAAATTTGAAAAAAAACAAACAATATTTTTTACTTTTTGCTATAAAACACATCCAATAAAAAAAATAAAAAAAATAAAATGTCTTCATAAATTTAGGCCAATATGTATTCTGCTACATATTTGCGGTAAACAAAATCCCAATAAGTGTATATTGATTGGTTTGCACAAAAGGTATACTATGGGATAGATTTAGGGACTTTTTTTTACTAGTAATGACGGCAATCAGAGATTTTTGCGGCGGGACTGTGACATTGCGGCACGGACAAATCGCACACTAAGTGACACAATTTTTACGGCCCAGTGACACCAATACAGTCATCAGTGCTAAAAAAAAAATGCACTGACACTGTATAAATGACACTGGCAGGGAAGGGGTTAACATCAGGGGTAATAAAAGGGTTAAATGTGTTCCCTATGTGTGCATTCTAGGGGTAGTGCTTTGACTAAAGGAAAACAAATATCATTGTTTCTGCTTAGCAGAAACATGAGATCTCTATTTTCCTTTTTGGCAGAACAGTGGTCTGCCCTGTTTACATGACCTGTTTACTGACCACGTTCTGCCTCTCTACGAATGATCGCTGGGTCCCCACTGATTGACTCCCGCTGTGTTCAATGACAGCGGGAGCCGGGCTCCGGCGGCATGCGTATGCGCCCGAGACCCAAAGGTACAGGTATGGGATTTTGCGCTATAGCAGTGTTCCCCAACCCTGTCCTCAAGGCCCACCAACAGGTCATGTTTTCAGGATTTCCATTATTTTGCACAGGTGATTTGATCAGTTTCACTGCCTTAGTAATTACCACAGCTGATTCATCTTAGGGAAATCCTGAAAACACGACCTGTTGGTGGGCCTTGAGGACTGGGTTGGGGAACACTGCGCTATAGGACCGCTCTGGCACAGTAAATGTACATGGGGCAGTCCTTAAAGCATTTGTTTACCCCCCAAAAAATGGATCCTGTTACCTTAAAGCATGAATAACAGCTCAGTACTTGCGCTGTGTATTTTAGCCCCCTGTATCACCTGAAATACCTGGCTGATCCTATCATTTTCTACCCTCCTCTCTGTACACTGACCACGATATATCAGGGCTGCTGAGCCCTGACACCGCGGTCAGCATACGTGCCTCCATCATGCGCTGCTATCTGCAGCTCTCCTGTGTCTCCCTCTGTCCTCCTCCCCCTCCCCTACCTGCCTGTCAGCTCTCACTAGCACCACTCTTCTCCTTTCCCCACTGCTTCAAAACTAACTGATCATTATATCACCCCCTCTGTCACATAAAAAGCTGTGTCCTAGTACCTGTGCTTTATTAACAAAAAAGCAGATTTCTACCTGTTTTAACAGTGTCTTCCAGTGATCACATGATTTCAGGCTCTCTGCTCCTCTCCTCCCCGCCTCTCTGGCTGACATTAATGGGAGAATCTCGGCCCTGCCCACTGGAGATATCAGCCAGGGAGAGCAGACAGCCAAGAGCCATGTGATCACTAGAAGACACTGTTAAAAGAGGTATACTGATTAGTTAGTGGCTTAACAATCACTTTAAGTGGGCGAAGCCGTCCATGCCGGTCGCATAGGACGAGAGCTCCGCTAGCAGGGAGGCGATCGCGGCTCTTACAGGCAGCATCAGACGCTCCGGCTTGTCCAGTCCGACAGCTCTTCCTCGTCGGTCACAGACACGCGAAAAAGGGCAAATCCATACGTGAGGCCCTGCTACAGGCCTCATCCAAGATGGCGCTGGACGCGGCCCGACGAACGAGCGGCACCATACACCACTCCCCACGGAGATCTCAGGTACCACACAGAGACGAAGGGGAATCAGAGGGAGAGACTATAAATACCCCCACATTCTCCCAAACCCAAGAGCCCCAGACAGCCCTGATGGCACAGTTTGAGCGGATGCTCCATAGGGCCCTCAAACAAACATCTGAACAGATCACTGACCTCCTCACTAGGGAGATCAGGGAACTTGGGCACCGCACGGAAGAGCTAGAACAGAGGGTGGATGTAATTGAATCTGAAATGCATAATCAATCTGAGGAAGTGGCCATATTAAAGGAAGAAAACAACACTTTACTTCTTCAACTTGAAGAATTTGAAAATCGAGCTAGGCGCTCGAATATTCGTATAAGAGGGATCCCAGAGACTGTATTAGATCTCCAGTCCACTATCACGGCCCTTTTTCAAGAGCTCATGCCCTCTATCCCAATAGAACGCCTAGAAATGGACCGCGTTCATAGATCACTTACTCCCAAGAAGGAAAACGGTCCGCCACGTGACATAATAGCCAAACTCCACTTTTACAGGACGAAGGAGCAGCTCCTCCAAGCAGCCCGTCAGAAAGAGTCCCTGCAATTCCAAGGCCACAGTTATCAGCTATTTGCTGACCTTTCCCAGGCAACTATTATCAGGAGGCGTGAGTTGAAGCCACAACTCCAAGTTCTGCAACAACACCACGTTCAATACTCCTGGGGTTTTCCATTTTCCATTAAATTCACCTACAATGGCCGCAAGCATGTTTGCAAATCACAATCTGATTTATGTTCTACCCTTCAGGAGTTACACCTCTCTACTCCAGGCTCTCAGCAGAAAGTTCAACGCCAGAGACGCCGCTCTACGTCCAGCTCGCCACAGAAGTCTGCACCCTCTACTTCGGCAACAGAAGACCGCAACCTCCACAAAAGAGGCAGATTTACTCCCCTACCCACTGATTGTACAGACTCCATGGATTGAGGTACTCTGTTACTGTTCTTATCTTGAGTCTTTCATTGCCTGAGACACTCTCCCACCGAGAGTCCCCTCTCAAGAGACTGCATCCAGCCCCATGGAACTGTTCCATCTTCCAGAGATACTACCCACGCCAACCACAGATACATTAAATCCGGAACTCCAAAACCCCGTTAAGTGACTCCAGCCTCTTCCATTTCATCACTATACAGGATCAAATGACTGACCTTTACATAGTTACGTAGTTACATAGTTAGTCAGGTTGAAAAAAGACACAAGTCCATCCAGTTCAACCAAAAAAAAAAAAAAAATATATATACATATATATATATATATATATATATATACACATACTTTGATGCCATCACTGTTACCCCTTCCTTATGCTCCCCATCTCCAATACTCTACCCTGGAACATATGAACCCCTGGAAGATGGTAATCGGTCCCCCATAACAAAGCTACCCCATTATCCCTCATACCATCCTTGCAACCCACGAACTATAACCTATAATACTCTTTGTGGGTCCACCCATCAGAAGTACTTGTTTGACCTATGTTTACCTAGTGCTTTTTCTTTTTTATGCGTGTTTTTACTGTTTCCATAGTTTAACTACTTTAAACCTTTCAAAATTTTTATTGCTGCACTCCTCTCTTCCCTCGCCTCTCTTATCGAGCCCACCCTCCCTAGCCAATACCTCTAAGCCAACTTACTTAATTGCAACTGCCACTACTACATCCCTGACCCTATTTCCACTAAACCCATAGCGTCCATCAGCTACAATCACTTAACACCCACAAATCACTCCCTAGAAACCTATGTTGCTCATACTACAACAACTAACACCCAACCCCTTATCAGTCTGCCATTAATCCTCCTCTATATCGCTCCAAACCCGCAATCCCTCCCTGGCCATTCATGCTAACCCCCTACCGCTACTTAGAGAGCCCTATTCAGGACTCTCCTAACTAGCCACCCCTAGTACCAGACGACCCCTCGGTCCTCAGGTACGACCGCACTACCTTTCTTACCCACTCCCCTCCTTCCCTCTCTTTGATGACTACTACACTTTGGTTTCGGTCCTACTTGCCCTTTTCTCTTCCTACCCCTCTCCCCACACTCCCTCTCTTCCTTGGGATGACTCCGCGCCCACTTCACACTTCTAGCCCGTATGACTACATATACAATAAGCCTCCATGATGGCTCCTCTAAATCACCTTACCCTCAACGTTCAAGGGTTCAACATCCCTCAAAAGAGGACTAAAGCTTTCCGCTCTTTCGCCTCCCTGAATGCCCATGTTGTATTCTTGCAAGAGACCCACTTTACTAAACGTAGCACTCCTAAATTCTACCACCAATCCTATCCCCAGGTCTTTACCGCCTCAGCCAACAAGAAGCAGAGAGGGGTCTTAATAGCCCTTCACCGCAGAACCCCAATGACCATATCCAAAGAGATCAAAGATCCTGAAGGCAGGTATCTCATTTTAATAGGCCATCTAGAAAGTGAGGTTACTCTAGTAGCTTACTACGAACCTAACAAGAGACCGACCTCCTTCCTTTCTCACCTCTTCCAGGTTCTTGCCCAACATAGAAAAGGCACCCTAATACTAGGAGGTGACTCAAACCAGACTATCTACCCCTTCCAAGATAAATCCCCATTCACTCCCGACCACAGCCCAAATAAACACACTCTCGGAAACCTACTTGCCTCACACTCCCTAGTAGATACCTGGAGGGAAGCGAACCCGACACGCAGACAGTACACACACTACTCCCACCCACACAAAGTTCTCTCCCGCATTGACCACATATTAATTGACATCTGCACTACCCCCTCTCTCATCGCCTCCACAATTGCCCCCTGCCCCTGGTCAGACCACGATGCCGTCCTCACAACTCTAACGGCCTTAATCCCCAGGCAACTAGATAAAACGTGGTGTCTCAATGACTCCATCTTATCAAACCCTTCACACAGACTGGATATCTCGTTGGCCCTCAAAGACTACTCTACCCACAACTCCACACCAGATATATCTCCCCTAACCATCTGGGAAGCCCATAAACCAGTGCTCAGAGGGACGCTCATAAGTAAAGCCTCCTTCCTTAAAAAAGAAAGACGAGAGAAACACAAACTCCTTGACAGCCTTTTCCTTGCGGCACACTCCAATTTCCAAAGGGACCCAAACCCCACCAACAGACAAACGCTCGACCAAGCGAGACTCGACCTTGACCTTTTCCTATCTGAATCCACAGATAAGACCCTCAGACGTTCTAGGCATAAGCTTTATACGAAAAGCAACAAACCTGACACCTTTCTTGCCCTAACGCTACGCAGAATAGACCAACCCTATAAACCCATAAGACTAAAGACTTCCAACCATACTTTCACCAGCAATCCTGTCAAAGTGGTCGCTCACTTCAGGAAACACCTATCCGATCTCTATTCTTCCCACTCCACATTCAATGAGAACCAGGCAACCTCATTCTTCTCAGGTACTCAGCTACCTTCCCTAACCCCTACCCAACACTCCACTCTTGAACAACCAATAACTACACTTGAAGTCGAGGCAGCTATAAAATCCTTACATGCCAATAAACGTCCAGGACCGGACGGATTTACCGCCGCATACTATAAACATTTTTCTGAAACTCTATCCCCTATGCTGACCTCGGCATTCAACTGTATTCTTACAGGTAAACAATTCCGACCAGAATCCCTCCACGCCTCAGTGTCTATGATACCTAAACCACAGTCAGACAATTCCTCCTGGGCTAACTTTCGCCCAATTTCTTTACTAAACCTCGATATCAAGATTCTAGCTAAAATCCTAGCAAACCGCCTCAATCCAATTATCGGATCACTAATCCACAGGGACCAAGTGGGATTCATCCCATCCAGACAGGCGGGCGACAACATTAGGAGAGCAGTCCTACTTACCCATATAGCCAGAAAACGGAAGATTCCCACGTGCTTTTTATCACTGGACATCAGGAAGGCATTTGACTCCTTGTCCTGGCCCTACTTGATGTTCACCCTCAATCGCTGGGGCTTTGGCCCCCACTTTTCTGCCTGGGTTTCCTCACTCTACCACTCTCCCTCCGCTCATGTTAAATACACAGGCTTTAAGTCAGCCTCATTCCCAATCAGACGAGGCACCCGCCAAGGATGCCCATTGTCACCTCTCCTATTCGCTCTTGCGATAGAGCCCCTAGCCCACGCAATACGGTCTAACCCTGATATAAAAGGCATTGAATCAGGTGGTCATCACCATAAATGATGTCTATTTGCGGATGACATACTTCTATTTATGACCTCCCCAATCACTTCAGCTCCGAACCTCCTTAAGACCCTGGATAAATTCGGCAAAATATCAGGTCTAACGATCAATCCCCACAAATCCAAAGCTCTGAACATATCAATTGACACTCCTTTGCTAACCCAACTACAACAAATACTCCCGTTTAGCTGGTCAATCGACAGTATCCCCCTTGTGGATCCCAAGGACCTCTATAAAGCAAATTTCCCACCAATGCTGTCACATATAACCAATTTAATGGACTCCTGGTCCAAGCTTCCCCTTGCGTGGTTAGGCAGAATAACGGCTGTAAAGATGACAATCCTCCCAAAGATCTTATACCTCTTTAGGGTACTACCAATCCACATCCTCCCCCACTTTCTACGTTTACTACAAGGAAGGACATTCCGATTCCTTTGGGGTAGGATTAGGCCAAGGATAAAAAGACAAATCCTCTTCTCCCCGAAACTCAAAGGAGGACTAGGGGTCCCAAATTTCTCCAAATACTATCAGGCCGCTCAACTAGCCCAACTCCCAAAATACCACGCCACCAAAGAAATCCCACTATGGGTCTCTCTAGAAGCTGTGGATAGTGACCCCCTCTCGGTCGCAAATCTCCTATGGCTTAATCCAAAGGACCGCAGAAACATCACTAACCCGGTCACCATGCACAGCCTACACATTTGGGACACCTTGAAAACGAAATATGGCCTCCAATCCCCTCACAACCCGCTAATTTAATTCATGAAAAACCCATCTTTTTACCCAGCTTGGGTCGCCCCTCACTCTTTTCACAACTGGACCAATTCCAACCTGTTCCGGGCGTACTCATTTACAACCCCAGACTCATTCAAATCGTTCCATTCCCTAAGCGAGGCTTACAAATTACCCAACTCTGAAATCTTCAGATATCTACAGCTCAAGCACTTCTTCACCCCTCACCTACGCAGAGACAACTCCCTTCCAGCCCTCTCCCCATTTGAACATGTATGCCTCAAAGACCCCCACTGCAGGGGATTGATTACCTCCCTCTATACCCAGCTTCTAGAGCCTACCACCCCTTCGACCATGCTATATGTATCCAACTGGGAGAAGGATCTAGCAACACACTTAGACCCCAAAGAGTGGGATGATATCTGGGCCGCTACCAAGTCTTCCTCTCAATCTATAGTAGCAGTTGAAACCAACTATAAAGTCTTGATGCGGTGGTATCTAGTCCCAGCCCGGATCGCCAAATTTCTCCCTACCTACTCCCCTCTCTGCTTCCGCGGCTGTCCAGACCAGGGCACGCATCTTCATACATGGTGGTCCTGCCCGATCGCTATGTCCTTCTGGAACCAAATTTTCCAAATACTCTCCACCCTCTTTGACAAGACCCTACCCCCTGACCCTTTAGTAGCTATCTTAAACAAGAAACCAGACGACATCTCCAAATCCCAATTCAAACTCCTCTTGCAGATAACAACAGTGGCAAAGCAGACTCTGGCTAAAGCCTGGAAAACACCTCTTCTCAATGTGATAGAAACTAAAAACAGGGTCACCAGAGCAATGATCCATGCCAGAATAGAAGCTGTCATACAAGATAGAGTTGTATCTCATGAAAAGATCTGGGACCCCTGGATGAGACACTTTGTGCCATCCAACTTCGACGATAGCCTTCTCACCCCTTGAACATACACGGAATTCCCCAGCCAGCCCACATCTACTTAGAGTCGGGCAATACTCACCTCTTATACCACATAGAGGCGCGGAGTCCTCCCAAACCAACCTACCCCCTATCCCCCCCATCCTCTCTGTCACCCCCTCCTTCTCCCTCCTTTCCCCCCCCTCATCTTTTACCCCCTTACCTGCTTTAAACCTCTCACTAGTTTCTCTATTCACGCTCACTCCCACTTTCTCCCATGATCAGGTCTCCCCTACTGGCACCTAGCCCTTATAACTTTGGTATGGTCATCCCAAACCCAACAGATTTCGGCCTTCACTCCTCAGCTTACCGCAACCTGTAACCACTACATACGACCCTCCAAATACTCTCTCACCCCGAGCTAATGGTGGATCTCGGATCCTGTCCCAGTTCGATAGATAGTTCCGCTCCCCCTGGTGCAGTTTTGTTCCCATAGGGGCACCATGGGAGCAGTGGACACCCGCCTTGTATCCCTCCGATGCCCACCATCAGCCAATCACTCTCCTCTTCCTCCACGGCTGACCTTACAATCACCCTCCTACTACTTCAACCTGTTTCTAAGCTTACTTTCGAGCGCTCTCTAATTATACCTGATCGGATGTATCTATTACTTGTTTGAGAAACGTTCTTGATCACATCTTTACTGTATTCTTTTGTTAAAACCAATAAAACTTTTGAAAAAGAAAAAACAATCACTTTAAGTGGTTAAAAGATATTGTATGGGAACTGTGATTTTCTTGGTTGTAGAGTTAACCTTTAAACACTACATCCGTCTACTTCCCCTATACCCCAAGGCAACATTCACTTGGCCACATGGGTGCAGATAGTTTACTGCATTCAGAGACAGCTAAATTCCATCTTTGTATGCAGCAACACTCTGTGCTATGCCCGCATATAAATTAGACCGTTTGCTTTGGCCAGTTTGTGCACAGTTAAACTCATCAGAAGCATCAACCCCATATGCACACTGTCTGTGTCTAGGATTGGCTGGAGGCTCTATTTGAATGTAACCTTTCAGAAGAGCATTACATAGACAAAGTTCCATTCCCAGCAGGGATACAACAGGGATACAGCTTTGAATCTCATCTCTTGGCAAATGTTCAATCACTGTAAGTCTACTCCCTTTGTCTTCTAGCTAATCCCCCAATTACATTTATACAACAACTCAACAAAAAGCCCCAGAAACTTAAATATATCTGTGGTCACCTGATGTGCTGGGTCTTGAGTCTTCCTTCTTCTGGAATGCAAAATGGCAGGGTCCTTTTTCAGGTGCTGCCTGGTAAAATGGAAAGGTCCTATTAGTAGTCCAACTGCATGGTTCTCAGAGGTCATGAAGACTCCAGTGGTAGAAAAATTGACTGCAACAAGATTGGCTGATGGTGGGCATGGACAGCAGCTGTGAATCATCAATCATCACTTCTCGAAATAAGTGACATGTTGGATCATATAAGAGTTGACTTAGGTGAGTAGAAAACTGCTTTGAATGTATTTAAAAAATACTTTGGGAATCGTGGGAATGGGGGGAATTTTTGAGGTAGGGAAAATTTGACATTAGGAAAAAAGCTTTATTGATCAGTTGTTCATGTGGTATTAACGGTTGACATAAAACTTTTTTCTTACAGTGTGTCTTATCACAGTTTGATAAGTCTAGCCAGCTGTGCTCATTGAAGCATTGAAGGAAAGTGAAGTTTTGGTTAACTATCAAAGGTTTCTAAACTTGGTATATTATGGTCATTTTTTGGAATGCCTTCTTAAATATATTACTTTAAAGTTTAACTCAAGAAAAGATATAAAATACAGAAAAGAATGAAGCTCTGTATTCATTGATACATCAATACATGTATTTTTAGGATCCAGTTGTCAACTCTACAATATGGTAAGGATTCTGGGGGACTGATGGTTCCCAACCTCAGAATGTACTTCTTAGTGGCCCAATTTCAGCAGCTAGCTGGATGGGACCTATGGATAATGCAGACCCAGTAATTGCTCTTATCTTACTCTTCTAAGCCCTTCCTTTCTGCCCTCTACCATCTGGAAATGGCTCTTCTGGTCCTTCCTCACCAATGTCCCACTGTAGACCTCCTGAGGAGACTCTGGCATACATTAAAACTCTCCTTGCATCTGGGAAGTATCCTAATTTGGAATAATCCCAATTATGTTGAGCTAAATAAGATGGAAGGGTTTCAGGATTGTAAGGGGAAGGGAGTGAAATTCTTCAACATCTTCATTCTTCTACAGCGCAACTGTACTCGAGGAGGATATTCAAATAATTTGCAGAACTGAAGACTGAATTTGCGCTTGGCAATTTTATCAATACCTCCAAGTTCACCATGCTTTGCAGGTGCAATCCCTCCTCTCTAACATGACATTAACAGACTCAGCACTTACAGTATAACTGAGGTCACTCAGTCAACACCCAAAAAGGGAATTATCTCATATATATATATATATATATATATATATATATATATATATATATATAAGTATTTTAACCACCATACAAAACCTTGCTAATTTGAAATGCAGAACTTATTGGACGCAGGATTTGGGTAAATTTGAGAGCAATTCTTGGGACTGTACTTTAGATTCAGTACCTCTGGTGGTCTCTCTCTGCATCCTGCAAACAAACTCAACTCTTTATTTTGTGTCACATTTACAAAAACCCAAGTTAAACTATTTCAATGGGGTAGAAGGCACCCCTGACTGTCCTAATTGTAATGTGCACAGGGGGATTTCATTCATATGATCTGGTGGTCCTCGAATATTGGGGTGAGGTATTACAAATTATCTCTCTGGTGGCCCAGCAGGTCATTCCGCAGGACCCAGTGGTTTGCTTATTGGTAGTGTTGGATGAAGAACTATATCAACCAGGGGTTCTTATTATGATCTTTAGACTGCTATATATTGCTAGAAAGTTAATTGCTAGATATTGGATATCATCTGACCCTCCAACTAGACAACAGTGGGTTGATTATGCAAATTCTTTATTGCTGAGAAAAAACATGCTTATTCTCATCATAATGCCCAGCGTAAGATTCAGACAATTTAGCATGGTTGGCTGGATGTTCCAGGATTGGCCCACCTCAGTTAGTCATGGACAGGCTACTGCAAGTGTAATGGATTATTCTCAAACATAGTGTATAGCACATATCCCTACACCCTTTTTTGGTAGTAGGGTTGTTGTCTCTTATTAGATTATCGGCTTAATGTTTAAGTGATCCACATTATGTTCTGTTTTGTTTTTATTGGATTGTCAAATGTAGCATTTAGAAAAATGTAACAGGAGGATGCTGTTCTTTTCTCCCTTTGCAAAGCTATGTATATGCATGCTATTTGCGTATCCCAAAAGACTTTATAACTTCTGCATAGATGCTTTTCCTTTTATGTCAATAAATATTTTTGGATTAAAAAAAATGTATTTTTAAATGCAAGTATTGTAAGTACCTAAAGTTGATCTGGTATCAGTTTCTTGCAGTCTCTGTACAGAACATCTGCAGTGTTAGAAGAAAAAGCAGTACAAGAAGGCAATCAGTTCATGTGCTGACTAGAAATATATTGATTTGAAGATAAAGTGGCAGATGGATGAATGCATGCTACTTTTCCTTTCACCATACAGTCATATGCTGGGGCAGGACAAGACCGACCTGGACTCAAAAGGCGTGGGTTGAACAATGTTAGCCATAAGACTGAGGACATACAGTAGCAGAATAAAAGTACTGTGGGGGAATTTTCTAGTTGTAGCTCCGTTTTAACCCTTTCACCGCTACTGATGTACAGTATCTCATAAAAGTGAGTACACCCCTCCCATCTTTTTAAAGATTTTATTATATCTTTTCATGTGGCAACACACAAGAAATTACACTTGGCTACAATGTAAAGTAATGAGTGTACAGCTTATATAACTGTGTAAATTTGCTGTCCCCTCAAAAGTACTCAACACACAGCCATCAATGTCTAAACCGCAGGCAAAAAAAAAAGTGAGTATGCCACTAAGAAAAAATGTCCAAATTGGACCCGATTAGCCATTTTCCCTCCCCGGTGTCATGTGACTCATTAGTATTACAATTGATGCAGAGAAAAGGTTTGTAACCCCCAATTTACCTGGGACTTTTACTGCAACAATGAGTGCAAAATTGATAAAAACCATAAATACGGCACGTATTCTTGAAGCTTGGAGGTACTTCTCAGATGTCGGGCCTGTATTGAGAAGTACCTCCAAGCTTCAAGAATCTGTGCCGTATTTATGGTTTTAACATATGTTTTGTTAATCCATGTTGACTATATTTCATATGCATTTAATTATTTTTAAGAAATTTAATAGAAAGTGTCAAATAAAAACATACTCAATTTTTTTCAATTTTGCACTCATTGTTGCCGTAAAAGTCCCAGGTAAATTGGGGGTTACAAACCTTTTCTCTGCATTAATTATACATTGGGATGTTGGCACAGGGGTTAACTACCCCGGTGGTAGATTAAACACATTAGTGTTACAAGGTCTCAGGTGTGAATGGGGAGCAGGTGTGGTAAAGTTGGTCTTATCTCTCTCACTCTCTCATACTGGTCACTGGAAGTTCAATGTGGCACCTCATGGCAAAGAACTCTCTAGGATCTGAAAAAAAGGAGTGTTGCTCTAGATAAAGATGGCCTAGGCTATAAGAAGATTGCCAAGACCCTGAAACTGAGCTGCAGCATGGTGGCCAAGACCATACAACAGTTTAACGGGACAGGTTCCACTCAGAACAGGCCTCCCTATGGTCGCCCAAAGAAGTTGAGTGCATGTGCTCGGCGTCATATTCAGAGGTTGTATTTGGGAAATAGACGCATGAGTGCTGCCAGCATTGCTGCAGAGGTTGAAGGGGTGGGACACACTGCCTGTCAGTGCTCAGACCATACGCCACACACTGGATCAAATTGGTCTGCATGGCTGTAGTCCCATAAGGAAGCCTCTTCTAAAGATGATGCACATGAAAGCCCGTAAACAGTTTGCTGAAGACAAGCAGACTAAGGGCATGGATTACTGGAACCATGTCCTGTGGTCTGATGAGACCAAGATAAACATATTTGGTTCAGATGGTGTCAAGCATGTGTGGCGGCAACCAGGTGAGGAGTACAAAGACAAGTGTGTCTTGCTTACAGTCAAGCATGGTGGTGGGAGTGTCATGGACAGGGGCTGCATGAGTGCTGCCGGCACTGGGGAGCTACAGTTCATTGAGGGAACCATAAATGCCAACATGTACTGTGACATACTGAAACAGAGTATGATCCCCTCCCTTCAGGGACTGGGCCGCAGGGGCAGTATTCCAACATGATAATGACCCCAAACACACCTCCAAGATGGCCACTGCCTTGCTAAAGAAGCTGAGGGTAAAGGCGATGGACTGGCCAAGCATGTCTCCAGATCTAAACCCTATTGAGCATCTGTGGGGCATCCTCAAACAGAGGGTGGAGGAGGTCTCTAACATCCACCAGCTCCATGATGTTGTCATGGAGGAGTAGAAGAGGACTCCAGTGGCAACCTGTGAAGCTATGGTGAACTCCATACCCAAGAGGGTTAAGGCAGTTCTGGAAAATAATGGTAGCCACACAAAATATTGACACCTTGGGCCCAATTTGGACATTTTCACTTAGGGGTGCACTCACTTTTGTTGTCAGCGGTTTAGATATTAATGGCTGCGTGTTGAGTTATTTTGAGGGGACAGCAAATTTACACTGCTATACAAGCTGTACACTCACCACTTTACATTGTAGCAAAGTGTCACATGAAAAGATATAATAAAATATTTACAAAAATGTGAGGGGTGTACTCACTTTTGTGAGATACTGTACGTCATACGATGGCAGCAGTGGGGGTTTTACACTCATGAATGTAAACATTGCAAGCTGACTATCTGCTTTCAGATGGAAGTGATCCAACAGCTGTAGCTTTCACAGACCCCCAAAACATGCATCCCCATGTAACCCCCCTCCACCATGCATTCTGAGTTTCGATATTTTACCCGGGACCCATGTACCAGGAGTCAATATGTAGAGAGGAGAAAGATCAGTGAATATGCATTCACTAATCCCCTTTAGCTAATAAGAACCCAGGAGTGACATGTAATGTATTCCAGTTTATACTGCTACTTTCCCCAGCTGTTGTTGCCAGTGGAGAAGCTAATGAAGCATGATCTGTCATCCACTGGCTTCAATGGAATGCAGGGGAGACAATTAAACCCCTGAAGTCTCTTTAAAGTGAATGTGTCCTTATAAATATGCTATCACATAGGAAACTATTGGTCCCTATGTGATAGAAATAAAGCAATAAAGTTAAAGAGGTTGTAAAGCCTTTAAAAATATATATATAAATAAATAAAACCCTGCTAGAGAAAATTATAATGAGCTAGTATGCATCGCATACTAGCTCATTATTAAATACTTACCTTAGAACAAAGCCCTGTATCAGGGTCGGCTCACCCAGTACAGGGCCGACATCTTCCACCCGAAGTTACTTCCGGGTTCACGGTTCTGGCAATGTGATTGGCCAGAGCTGTGACGACGTCAATCCCGCGCACTCCCGGTAACGGCATGGCCCCATAGAAAGGGCACCAATTGCCCGTTTCTTCAGTGTGCATGTGCCGATGAAGTGTGCACATGCAGAAACAGGGAATATAGTCTAAACTATGCAAGTTTAGGAGATATTCCCAGGACCTACAGGTAAGCCTTATTATAGGCTTACCGTGGTTTAAAGTGGTTGTCAAGAGTTGACAACCACTTTAAGTGAAAAAAGAAAGAAAAAGAAATTAAAGATACACCCAAGCCCTTAAACCCCACTAAAAAAATGTTGGGCCCCCTGCCCTCATGTACATGAACTTACATATGTAAATGTACCCATGGGGGGTGGTGCCAACATATGAAAATGCCTATTGCACTACATGCAAATATCACTGCAAACATTGGAGTGAGAGAAACTAATCTAGGGCCATTATTCACAGTTAACTGATGAGCTTTTAAAGAATCCTGTAAGGGCAATTAGGGTACCAAAGCCTGTCACTGTTTCAAGTCTGTTTAACCAGTTGTCGACTGCCAGCAGTGGGCACACACGCACACTCACTGTGTTCCAGGGGGCCTGGGAGCGGGTATGGTGGACCCGATGTCTGCCCCTTACCCGCGATCACCCCCCCCAGAGTGACAGAACGGAGGTCCATGTATGTAAACACAGATCTCTGTTCTGACAGAGGGGGAAGGTATGTGATCACAGGCTCCCTGTATATGGGAGCCATGATCACTGCCCTCCCCCTGCCAGCCCAGCCCCCATACAGTTAGAACACACTGAGGGAACACAGTTGACCCTTAGAGCACCCCCTCCAGGTTAACCCCTTCACTGCCAATTACATTTACACAGTAATCAGTGCGTTTTCATAGCACTGATCACTGTATAAATGCCAATGATTCCAAAAAAGTGTCAAAATGGTCCGGCATGCCTGCTGCAATATCTCAGTCCCAATAAAAATTTCAGGTCACTGCCATTACTAGTAAAATATAAAAAAAAAATAAAACCCCCATAAATTAATTCTCATCATTTGTAAATGCTGCAACTTTTGTGCAAACCAATCAATAAACGTCAATTGCATTTTTTTTTTACCAAAAATATGAGGAAAAATATAAATCGGAAAAAAACGATGAAAAAAAATATTTTTTTGATATTTTTTTTTGGGATATGTATTTTAGCAAAAAGTAAGAAATATTGTTTTTTTTTTGCAAAATTGATGCTCTTCTTTTGTTTATAGCGGTGATCAGAAATGGCGCAGAGGTGATAAAATACCACCAAAAGAAAGCTCTATTTGTGGGAAAAAAGGACGCAAATTTTATTTGGTTACAATATTGCAAGGCCGCGCAATTGTCAATTAAAACAACGCAGTGCCAAATTGCAAAAAGTGCTCTGGTCCTAAACTGGGAAATGTCAATATCCAGTAATCCACATGTAGTGTCAAGGTGTTTTGAATGATCTTCTTTAGGAGTACATGCGAATGGTATTAGTATGATGGAACCCATACATTTCTTAATAACACAGGGATAGACAATCGTCTGCAATCCAGATAATGTGAAGTTTCTTTTAGACATGTACAGAGTGAAAAAATGTGTTTAGATTTGTTTTGTTTCGCTTCGTTATTTACATAAGTTCGTTTAGTTAGATTTGTTTCATTTGTTTAATGCGTTTTTGGAATTCGTTTCTTTTTTTTTCGTTTTCAAATCAATTAGAAAAGTCTTTTAATCAATTTCGAATAGTTTTCAAATTTGAAAAGTTTTCAAATTCAAATAGTTTTCGAATTCAAATCATTTTCGAATTGTTTTCCAATTTCCAAGGAGAATGGGGTGGAGTGGAGAGTGGAGGAATAGAATGGAAAAAGATAGAATACATTATGGGGGAATATAACAGATAATGAAAGAATACAATGTGGAGGAGTAGAACAGAGCTGTTTTACTCTTTTGTATTTTATACTTTGGTTTCTGTTATATTCTTTTCTTGTCTGTTGTTTTTTCTGTTCTATTCCTTTGTTTTCTATTCTATATTTTATAGGAGAGGGGTCAGAATTGGAGGCAACTTAGGACTTTCACGGTACGTAATAGACAGATAGTAAAATTCATAAAAATATATACATTTTTATTAAATCATGTATTAAAAACAAATACCGCCTCTAGGGTCAGGAACAATTGGTTACACAAGAAACATATATATATATATATATATATATATATATATATATTTATATATATATATATATATATATATATATATATATAGACTAGCTAAGCTGAAATTGATTGCTGGAGAGTCATATTAGTAGCCCCCCAAAAGAAAGGGGTTCTGACTATGACACAAATCCAACATGGGCTTTTACATGTTTCGCGGTGGTCCGCTTCTTCAGAAATGACAATTTCAGCATACAATGTTTCTACAAGAAAAATATATACATGAGCAAATATTTGATAATGTAACATATACAGACACTACGTTCATCCACTCCAGAGGTGGATAACTATACCTGGGGTGGAGGCAGTATACAAAAATATATATTCAATATAGAGTAGTCATACGGAGCTTTGCCCTAAGAGCCCTTCACATGTGCCCCCCAGGAAGAGAGGATAACTCACCCAAAGTCCCAGGGTCAAGACGCCAAAAGCCAGAAGACTGGCTGTATCACAGGCGAGTGTGTGAGCCAGGAACCATTGATACTGGTAGAAAAATAGTAATGTACATGAGTCT
Source organism: Glandirana rugosa (assembly GCA_018402905.1). Lineage (NCBI taxonomy): Eukaryota > Metazoa > Chordata > Amphibia > Anura > Ranidae > Glandirana > Glandirana rugosa. The sequence continues at coordinate 1,001,195 of BLSH010535609.1, forward strand.
AAGCCATATCAAAGAAAATGGGGATATATGCAAAGTCCTAAGGCCAAATCATGGCCATCATCTGATTAAAATGACATAATAACATCCCATATGCATATTCAAACCATAAATACAAATCTAACATTTTTTTAAATGTTATGTATATATATATATATATATATATATATATATATATATATATATATATATACCTACCAATAAGGTAGGAGTCAATCACATAAAGTGAGCCCCATACAGCGCAAAGTGGGGATGGATCCATATGAGTGGAACCAATTAATCTGCAGAAACAACAAAAAAAGTATATAAATGAGACTGTTATATAATCTGGTAGGCACAACACAACCAGGGTCTAGCCATTCAGTGAGAAAAGCATAACTGAATCACACATACCCGATCCAGTGACATATATATGTTTAGAGAACATTATTAAGGGTAGAGGGGTATCCACTAGGGGTAGTCCTCCATAATTTTTCTCAAACAGACATCGCTTATGAAAATAGACTCAAATGTAGACATATCCTACCGACCATACCAATGGAGGAGGCAAGCCATCCATCATCTGAGAAACACAAGTATATATACAAACATCAGCACTGTGTGGGCAAACTAGTCCACATCTCTGCTAAAGTAATCACAAAAACAGACTAGTCAATGACCAGGGATATTATAACTATTCACATGTGTCCCCTTCAAGGAGGAACACCGCTGTATGGGCTGCCATGCACACCCAATGTGTGATAGGCACCCTTTATACATACGGTACGTCCTGGCTGACTGCCGCAATAGGCTTGGGCCGCCAACGTCAATGGATCTAATTGCGGAGTGCGCATGCACCCCCGGCGTTCGCTTACTTCCACCCGGAGACCAACCCTGAGGGTACAGGGTGATCTCACAGTCCTCCTCACCACAGAGGCACAGCAATGGGGGGATCCCCCTGGTGGTGGGAGGTCCCAGGCACCGCACCAAAGGAGGAAATCGCACATTTGCCCAAGGGACATTGACGTAGCATACCAGGGCCCAAAACTAGGGGAGAAAGAAATAACTTCACACTCAAACCCATGGGGACACTAAAAAAAGGCCACAGGGAAAGGCCATATCGCAATGACAGTACACATAGGCCACTATATACAAAAACAATAAAAAATATACTAACTATATTGACTACAGTGCTATGCAAAGACCAGTGTTAATCCAAGTAAAGGATATTTTTGGGAAATCAAATTCCCACCCACCAATCTATCCACTCCACCTCCATCAAACCCAACAATTGTTAAAAAAATGGTTTGCAACTGTTCAATTCATTTAAACCTGGGGGGCTAGTGGCCGAGAGCCTCTCTATCCAGAGAGTCTCGACCCTGAGGATACAATTGTCCCAATCTCCCCCTCTCGGGTTCGACTGGACAACTTCTAACGCAAAAAAGGAAACAGTGTTATTGTCAAAAGCATGATGCAGCAAAATGTGTCTGGTGACTGGTGTCATTATTTTCCCATTACTGTAGTAGTGGACATGGTCCCGTACCCCTTGACCAAACTCACGTATAGTTTTTCTAACATAAAACGCATGGCAGGTGCACATCATTAAATAAATCACACCCAAGTTTTAAATGTGGCATAATGTCGTGCTTGAAACCACTGTCCATTGGGGAGATAGATTCCCTCCCCCTCAGCAATCCAAGGACACCGATTGCATTCACCACATCGGTAGGTTCCCACAGGAATAATGGCTAGAAGTCAAGGTATCCCTTAGGGAGATGGTCCATCTAAAGACCAATTCTAGATAAGGCCGTAAGTATTTAGATAATGTATGGTCATTGGTAACTAAATGCCAATGGTGTGAGATCAGTGAATGTATTGGCTTCTCATGTGCCGAAAATTGGGTAATAAACTTCACTGTTTCAACTTCAGATCTAGAATTGTTTTTAAATAGAAGTTCGGCCCTAGATTTACTTCAGGCTTTGTTAAAAGCCTACCTAAGACGGCACCTAGAATATCCTCTAGCCAGTAGCCCGGTTTGAAGATGTCTGGATTGTGTAATAAAATCATCCTCTGAGGAACAATTCCTCTTAAAACTTAAATACTGTGTATAAGGAATGCTTTTAATCGGGAGGGGGGGGGTGGGCACTTGAAGCATGTAGAATGGAGTTTCCTGCACTGGGTTTACAGTATAGCTTAGTTTTCAGGTTCCCGTTATCAGTGAGGGAGATAGTGAGGTCCAGGAAGGAGATCTGCCGTTCACTAAAATTGTAGGTAAATTTTTAATTGAATTGGTTGATGTTAATAATAGTTAGGAACTTGAGGAGTTCTTCCCTGGGTCCCTTCCAAATAATGAACAAATCATCAATGAAATGGAACCAGTTCAATATATACCTCAAAAATGGGGTGAAGGATTCATCCGAAAAGATCCATCTCTCCCAAACCCCAAGATAGAGGTTGGCATAAGATGGTGCGCATGGCGACCTCCTGACATTGTAAGTATACCTGCTCCTGCAAGATAAAGAAGTTCCTAGTTAGAACAAATTTTAGGAGGTCTAGGACAAATTGGTTATTGGGCCCCTTTGTATGATCTTGTTCAGCCAGAAAGGATCCAATCACCCGGATGTCAAGCTGCGGAATACTGAGCTTCTATATCCACCGCCACGAGCAGGGCATCCGGGGAAACATGGATCCCCTCCAGGTGTTTGAGCAAGCCAGAAGTATCTCGTATATATGATGGAAGGCCAATCATGTGGGGCATCAAAAAGGTGTCTACATATCGGCTCGCTTTTTCTGTTACGGATTCATTCCCCGACACAATCCGTCTGCCGGGAGGATTGGACAAATTCTTGTGTACCTTAGGTAAGGCATATAAAGTTGCCACCCGTGGGAATCTAGGAATGAGATATTCAAGTGTTTTTTGGTCAATAAGACCAGCTATATAGGCCTGGATACACAGGGCTTGTAATTCCTTCCGAAAATTCGGGATGCACTCAGGTTTGACCATAAAGTACCAATCCCGATTCCTCAGGATATCAAGGCACATCCCCTGATATTGAGTGTGGGACATTATGAAAAATGTCTACATTTGAGGCTATTTTCATAAGCGATGTCTGTTTGAGAAAAATTATGGAGGACTATCCCTCGTGGATGCCCCTCTACCCTTATTAATATTGTACAAGATATATATCACTGGATCGGTTATGCGTGATTAAGTTATGCTTTTCTCACTGGGTGGCTAGACCCATGTTGTGTTGTGCCCACCTCTGATTATATATCAGTCTCATTTATATACATTTATAAACGTTTTTGTCATTTCTGTAGATTAGCCTTCCTTTAATTTTGGTTCCCCTCATATGGATCCATCCACACTTTGCGCTGTATGTGGCTCACTTTATGTGATTGACTCCTACCTTTTTGGTGGGTATATATATATATATATATATATATATATATATATATATAAATACATATTTTTGATATGGCTTAGACTTATGTACCAATACCATTTTTCTACTGTGAGACAGCCAGTCTTCTGGCTTTTGGCGTCTTGACCCTGGGATCAAATATTTGCTCATGTATATCTTTTTCTTGTAGAAACATTGTACATTGAAATTGCCCTTTCTGAAGAAGTGGACCACCGCAAAACATGTAAAAGCCCATGTTGGATTTGTGTCATAGTCAGAACCCCTTTCTTTTGGGGGGCTACTAATACGACTCTCCAGCAATCAATTTCAGCTTAGCTATTCTATATATATATGTTTCTTGTGTAACCAATTGTTCCTGACCCTAGAGGTGCTATATGTTTTTAATAGATGATTTAATAAAAATGTATATATTTTTACGAATTTTGCTATTTGTCTATTACGTACCGTGAAAGTCTTCAGTTGCCTCCAATTCTGGTCCCTCTCATATACTATCAATTAGGACATTGTTACTTTGTTCATATATAATACCAGTGGCTTTTTCAATATTCTTTTCTATTTTGTTCTCTTTGAAAATTGGAAACCTATTCAAATTCGAGGACTTTACGAATTCGAATTTGAAAACTATTGGAATTAGAAAACTTTTCAAATTCGAATTTGAAAACTATTTGAATTCGAAAAGTATTCGAAAACTATTGGAAAATGATTTGAATTCAAATTTTGTCCGAATTTTCTTTTTCGTTATTCGGATTCGTTTAAATTCGGTACTATTGTAATTCGGAAATTCTGATACATGTGAATTTTCGAAAAACAAAAACTTGTCCGAATTTTAATTCAGAACTAAACTAACCGCAGATGTCTAGTGTCTTTTTCCCATAGGGGAGACAAAGCACCGGGTGGCAAGAACCAAACAAGTCTCAGAGCATCAAAACATATTATAGCAATAGCATCAGGTGTCTGTGAACCTATACTGTAAAGGATCAGTTACATGAAAAGATGTCCCCACAACATGTGTGCTTAGGCTTCATGTACACACTGCCTATTTTGTACACATAGGCTTTTACCAGAGTTTATGAGCTGCTGCGGTTAGGGGAGCTTCAACCTCCCTCAAACTCCTTCTTATAAATGCAGAAAAATCGTGTTCAGGATGGGAACTCTTTGACCACTGGTGGTGGCAAAGCATAAGCCGCAATTTTCCCCTTAAAGCTCCTAAACTCTGTTAAAAGCCTATTTTTACATGAACACATAGGCTTTTATGGAGTTGAGCTTAGGAGCTTTGGCAAAAAACACAACAAGCTCCAAAACTTAAGTTTAAAAGCCTCTAATATACATAAAGCCTAAGGCCTTATGCACACGGGGCGTTAGAAAAAATGAGCTGCAAAGCCACTACCAATGCCAGGAAAAATTGTCTGTAAAAATGTGCTTTTAGTAGCTTTTTGCATTGGTGTTAATACACATTTAGCCATTCTGGCTTTTAGCAGCGTTTCTCTGCCTATGGGAGCCCATTGATTTGAATAGAAGTCGCACCAGAAGTTGGATCATGATGATCTGAATTGCAGTGCAGTTTGTGTGCTTAGGATCTTGAAGGGGAACCCCCCAAAATGAAAGAAAAAATATAGCGTGGGGTACCCCTCAAGACGATACCAGACCCTTTGGCCTGGTATGAATTTTAGGGGGAACTCCCACACTACAAAAAATGGTGTGGGTTCCCCCAAGATCCATACCAGACCCTTATCCGAGAACACAGCCCAGCAGGTCAGGAAAGGGGGAAGAGTGAGCGCCCCCCCCTCCTGGACCATACCAGGCCACATGCCTTCAACATGGGGGGTGGGTGTTTTGGGGCAGGGGGGTCCTGCGCCCCCCATCCCAAAGCACCTTGTCCCCATGTTGATAAGGACAAGGGCCTCTTCCCGACAACCTTGGCCAGTGGGTGTCGGGATCTGCTGGTGGGGGCTAATAGGAATCTGGAAGCCCCCTTTAACAAGGGGGTCCCCAGATCCCGCCCCCCCATCCTAGATGAGTGAGTATGGGGTACATTGTAAAAGTATAAACAGAACACAGGTTTTTGATAAAGTAATTTATTATATCAGCTCCAGCGTCTCTTCTCGTCATTTCTTCTCCCCTCTCTGACTCTTCACCCTCTACCGGTTCTTCTCCCTCCCCAGTTCTTCTCCTCTCTGCACTGTCTTCTCCCTCTTCTGCCGGGTGTTCTCTCTCCACTGTCTTCTCCCTTTGTTCTTCCTCCGATGTTCACCCAACGCGCTCTCTGGGTGTAATGCTAGGGCCACTGTGTGCCATGATTATATAGTGATGGGGAGGGGCCTCTAGGCGATGTCACCCGGAGGACCCGCCCCTTGTGATGTCGCCACCCCATCATGCTCTGGGGACCATTGATTTTGAATAGAGACAAGAGAAACGATTGACGAGGCTTAACGCTGCTGTATCCAGCGTTAAGCTGTGTTTAGCAGCTTTTACCAATGTCAGACGTTTTTACAGCTCTAACATTGGTCCTGGGTTTTTTTTGCAGCTTGAAAACCTGTATGCCACTTACAGCTCCTAAAAGCCTGTGTATGCAGGAGGCTATAGAATAACATGGAGAGGCGTTTTTAAGCTGCAAAAAAAAAAAAGTCTGACGCTGCTAAAAGCAGCTGTAAAAATGCCCTGTGCACATGAGGCCTACTTGGTAAACTAAACCTCATTATTATTCCAATAAACAAAAGGAGATCAGGCTTCTCCACGTCACTTTCTTTAAGAAAGTGCACAAATCATGGGGTTTCATAGATATGTTATGTTTCTACTTCTATCTACAGTCCTGCTCACCATTATTGGCACCCATGAAGTTTATGTACATATTGTGGAATATCTACTGAAGGAAATGTATCAAATTAACCAACATATTACTACAGATAGCTTGTGTTTGACAAAAAACTGTAAATGATAAATAACATTTAAAAAGATAAACATTATGAGGAAAACAGAGAAAACCATAATGCTTGCCTTGTCAGTGGTATTGGCACCCTTTGCTGCAAATCAGTATGGAAACCCAATTTGGCTCACCTGTTGCAGATCTCAAATGAGGATCACCTGTGATGAATTGCCTCCACCCATGTGACCCAAATTAGCCAATAAATGAACATTTTGGTTTTATAAAAAGCCACCTGTTATTCCCTCTTCATGTGTGACAATGGTAAAGACAAAGGAGCTGTCTGACGACACCAGAAATGCTATTATTTGCAAGCACAAGACCTCCAAAGGGTATAAGGCCATCTCCAAAGACCTTGGCATCCCTGTTTCAACGGTGCGTAATGTTATTAAGAAGTTTTCCAGGCATGGAACTGTCAAGAACCTCCCTGGACGTGGGGGGAAGAGAAAAATTGATGACAGAAGTCTTCGAAGGTTGGTACGAATGGA
>BLSH010535609.1:1009884-1023727 GCA_018402905.1 Glandirana rugosa
TATACATTAATAGTCAGTTATCTGTACTCCCCTAACTAAATGATTTTGACCTCTCATGTTTTAGACCACGTCGAGAGGTATCTTAGGTTAGTCGAAGGTCCAAAACACGATTTCGAATTAACTTGTTCAACTTCCATTTTCGACTAACCGATGGTCGTGTCGACGTGGTCTAAAACGTGAGAGGACAAAATCATTTAGTTGGGGTATTACACACACGTGTTATATCAATTATTTTGTCTTTGTTACGTATTTACCGAGTTCTATGTTTCAAAGTGACTCGAACCACACTCCTACCCTTTAGGAATACTGCAGATGTCTTTACATTTTCTCTGGCACAGGTGATCTCTTTTACATTTCTGTAGACGTCATAAGGATTTCCCATCCTCACACCAAGCTCAGTGAAACTTTGTATCTTGAGCCATTTATGCATTGTTTCTGTTTTATTAACTATATTGTGCACACACATTATGGGGTTGATTTACTAAAACAGGAGAGTGCAAAATCTGGTGCAGCTGTGCTGGTAGCCAATCAGCTTTTACCTTCAACTTGTTCAATTAAGCTTTAGCACAAAACCTGGAAGCTGATTGGATTCTATGGAGAGCTGCACCAGATTTTGTACTCTCCAGTTTTAGTAAATCAATCCCCTCATGTCTATTGACTGATAATTACATATTATTCATATCACACGTTTAACTTCCTTCTTAAAAACACGTATCTGAATTTTTAAATTAATATATATATATATATATATATACACAGTATATATATATATATATACCTATATATATATATACAGTATATATATATATATATATATATATATATATACAGTATCTCCCAAAAGTGAGTACACCCCTCACATTTTTGTAAATGTTTTATTATATCTTTTCATGTGACAACACTGAAGAAATTACACTTTGCTACACTATAAAGTAGTGAGTGTACAGCTTGTATAATAGTGTAAATTTGCTGTCCCCTCAAAATAACTCAACCCACAGCCATTAATGTCTAAACCGCTGGCAACAAAAGTGAGAACATCCCTAAGTGAAAATGTCCCAATTGGACCCAAAATGTCCATATGTTGTATGGCCACCATTATTTCCCAGCACAGCCTTAACCCTCTTGGGTATGGAGTTCATCAGAGCTTCACAGGTTGCCACTGGAGTCCTCTTCCCCTCCTCCATGATGACATTACAGAGCTGGTGGATGTTAGAAACCTTGCGCTCCTCCACCTGCCATTTGAGTATGCCCCACAGATGCTCAATAGGTTAGGAGACATGCTTGGCCAGTCCATCACCTTTACCCTCAGCTTCTTTAGCAAGGCAGTGGTCGTCTTGGAGGTGTGTTTGGGGTCATTATCATGTTAGAATACTGCCCTGGGGATCATGTTCTGCTTCAGTATCTCACAGTACATGTTGGCATTCATGGTTACCTCAATGAACTGTAGGTCCCCAGTGCCGGCAGCACTCATGCAGCCCCAGACCAGGACACTCCCACTACCATGCTTAACTGTAGGCAAGACACACTTGTCTTTGTACTCCTCACCTGGTTGCCACCACACATGCTTGACACCATCTGAACCAAATAAGTTTATCTTGGTCTCATCAGACCACAGGACATGGTTCCAGTAATCCATATCCTTGGTCTGCTTGTTTTCAGCAAACTGTTTGCAGGCTTTCTTGTGCATCATCTTTAGAAGAGGCTTCCTTCTGGGTCAACAGCCATGTTGGCCAATTTGATACAGTGTGTGGTGTATGGTCTGAGCACTGACAGGCTGACCCCCCATCCCTTCAACCTCTGAAGCGATGCTGGCAGCACTCATACATCTATTTCCCAAAGATAACCTCTGGATATGACGCTGAGCATGCGCACTCAACTTCTTTGGTCGACCATGGGAGGCCTGTTCTGAGTGGAATCTGTACTGTGAAACCTCTGTATGGTCTTTGCCATCATTCTGCAGCTCAGTTTCAGGGTCTTGGAAATCTTCTTATAGCCTAGGCCATCTTTATGTAGAGCAACAATTTTTTTTTAAGATCCTCAGAGAGTTCTTTGCCATGAGATGCCATGTTGAACTTCAAGTGACCCGTATGAGAGAGTGAGAGTGATAACACCAAATTTAACACACCACTTTCCAATCCACACCTGAGACCTTGTAACACTAAGGAGTCACATGGCATCGGGGAGGGAAAATGGCTAATTGGGCCCAATTGGGACTCACTTTTGTTGCCAGTGGTTTAGACATTAATGGCTGTGTGTTGAGTTATTTTGAGGGGGCAGCAAATTCACACGGTTCTACAAGTTTTACACTCACTACTTTACATTGTAGCAAAGTGCCATTTCTTCAGTGTTGTCACATGAAAAGATATAATAAAATATTTACAAAAAATGTGAGGGGTGTATTCACTTTTGTGAGATGCTGTATAATATATATATATATATATATATATATAAAATAAAAAGTTGGGACACACTTCTACTTATGCAAATTCCTTTATTGATATCTTCAAATTACAAGCAGTTTTTCAAGCTTTCCAAGCGACTGTACAGTTTCGGACATAACCTGTCCTTCATCAAGCTGTGTGTCAGCTTGATGAAGGACAGGTTATGTCCAAAACTGTGCAGTCGCTTGGAAAGCTTGGAAAACTGCTTGTAATTTGAAGATATCAAGTAAATGAATTTACATAAGGAGAAATGTGTCCCAACGTTTTATTTTATACATATTGGTGGTTGAAAATAGGAGTCCATCGTGGCACATCTCCTGGAAGTATCTGAACGCTCAAGAGGGGTGACTCACCCAATTGTGTGATAAATAAATATATATATATACATATATATATATTTGGGTTGGTTTCTGTCATAGCTCTGCATCACATTGCTTATATTTAGAGTTGAGCGGACACCTGGATGTTCGGGTTCGTCTGGTTCGGCCGAACTTCTCGGAAAAGATCGGGTTCGGTACTGGACTTGACCCCGTACCCCATTGAAGTCAATGGTGACCCGAACTTTTGGCCACAAAAGTGGCTGTAAAAAAGTCCTGGAAAGGGCTAGAGGGCTGCAAAAGGAAGCAAAATGGGGGTAAGGAGTAGGACAAGTGCCCTACAAACAAATGTGGATAGGGAAATAACTTAAAATCACATAAAAAAAATAAAAATGGGAGGAGGAGGTGGATGTGGAGTAGGAGCCTAGAGGTTGACTAGGCCGTGACCGTGGCAGTGTAGGTGGAAGTGGCGGTGGTGGAGGAGAAGGAGGAGGTAGCCAACACTGTTATTTGTTTGTTTGTTTTTTTTTTCTAATTGGGGTAGCTCCCAAAATATTGAGACATATTAAAAAAAGTATACCAATGACTGTGTGAGGCCAGTTTAAATGTCTATTCTGCACAAGGTACAGACAAGTCTTGTGGGATCCATGCCTGCTTCATTTTAATAAACTTTAGCTTGTCCACGTTGGCTGTGGACAGGCAGCTGCACTTGTCTGTGATAACGCCCCCTGCCATGCTAACCACACATTCAGACAATACACTGGCTGCAGGGCAGGCCAGCACCTCCAAAGCATAAACAGCAAGCTCAGGCCATGTGCCCAATTTGGAGACCCAGAAGTTGAATGGGGCAGACCCATCAGTCAGTACGTGTAGGTGTGTGCACACATACTGTTCCACCATGTTGCTGAAATGCTGCCTCCTGCTAAGACATTGTCTATCGGCTGGTGGTGCTGTTTGTTGTGGCGGGCTGCTGACAAAGCATTGCCACATTTCGGCCATGCTAACCCTGCCTTCTGAGGTGCTGGCGGTGGCACAGCTGCGTTGGTGGCCTCTTCGTCCTCCTCCTCCTCTGCCTTCGCCTTGTGCTGAGCCCCCAGTGTCATTTGAGAATGCCCTCAGCAGCGCCTCTACCAGTGTGTGCTTGTAGTAGCGCATCTTCCTCTCACGCTCCAGTGAGGGAATTAAGGACGGCACGTTGTCCTTGTAACGGGGATCCAGCAGGGTGGCCACCCAGTAATCGGCACAAGTTAAAATGTGGGCAACTCGGCTGTCATTGAGCAGGCACTGCAGCATGTAGTCGCTCATGTGTGCCAGGCTCATCGGCACTGGCCATGTTGGTGGAGTACTTGAAACACCGCAGTATGGTGGTGAAGTGGTGCTGTTCCGCAGAGCGACTGACCAGTGTGTGCTGCAGCTGAAACTTCACTATTGCCTGCTGCTGCTCGCACAGTCTCTCCAGCATGTGCAGGGTGAGAACGCTGAAAGTGCGCACAGACGGCCCGCACTTTCTGCAGCAGCTCTGACATATCCGGGTAGTTCTTTAGAAATTTCTGCACCACCAAATTCAGCACATGCGCCAGGCAAGGGATGTACGTCAAACCGGCTAGCCCCAGAGCTGCTACGAGATTTCGCCCATTATCGCACACCACCAGGCTGGGCTTGAGGCTCAGTGGCAACAACCACTCATCAGTCTGTTGTTCAATGCCCGTCCACAGCTGCAGTGCAGTATGGGGTTTATCCCCCAAACATATCAGTTTTAAAACAGCCTGCTGTCATTTCCCCCTGGATGTGCTGAAGTTTGTGGCGAAGGTGTTATGCTGAGGAGGAGGAGGAGGAGGAGGAGGAGGAAGCGCAGTAGGAGGAGGAGGCAACAGGAGGCAAAGAGAAATGCCCTGCAATCCTCGGTGGTGGAAGGACATGTGGCAAACGGCTAGCCCGTACTTACTGGTCCACATATCAGTGGTTATGTGGACCTTGCCACAGATGGCATTGTGCAGTGCACACTTGATCTCGTCCCCAACTTGTTTGTGCAGGGAAGGGATGGCTCGCCTGGAAAAGTAGTGGCGGCTGGGAACCACGTACACTGGGACAGCCACCGCCATCAAGTTTTTAAAACTGTCCATGTTCACCAGACGGAATAACGGCATTTCAAAGGCCAGGAATTTTGAAATGCTGGCATTCAGGGCCAGGGATCGCAGGTGGGTGGGGAGGTACTTCCTCTTTCTCTCCAGTGTTTGGGAGATGGAGAGCTTTAAGCTTCCAAGGGACCGCGTGGAAAAGCTTGGGGATGGTGGCGGACATGGTGGCGTTGCTGTCACATACTCTGTTTGCTGGGTGGAAGGTGACACTGGCACTGTAGAGGTGGAGGAAGAGGCCGAGGCAGCAGCAGAAGAGAAAACAGGAGGAGGCAGAGACCTTTCTTGGATTTTAAGGTACTTATTCCACTGCAGCTTGTGCTTTGAATTTTGATTTTAGATGCCTGGTCATGGAGGTTGTGCTCAGGTTCAGAACATTTGTGCCTCGCTTCAGCCTCTCATTGCACAGTGTGCAAACCACTTGTGTCTTGTTGTCAGCACATTTTTCTGAAGAACTGCCATGCCGGGGAATGCCTTTGAGCTGCCTTTGGTGTGCTAGGTCCCTGGGTGCGGTGGGTAGTAGCAGGCATACTGTCTAGGGGACGCTTGCTATGCTTTTGCAACCTGCTTCCTCTTTTGCTGTGCTGGTGCCTCTGTGCGACCACCACCTCTTCCTACAAACTGCACACCTCACTCGCATAACCTTCATTCCATGTGGGGTCTAGGACCTCATCATCCTCCACATCATCTTCCACCCACCCTTCACCACTGCCCTCCTTGTCAGTCTGCACACTGAGGAAAGCCGCAGCAGTTGGCACCTGTGTTTCGTCATCATCAGAGACGTGCTGCGGTGGTGTTTCCATGTCCTCATCCTGCAACAGAAGTGGTTGGGCATCGGTGCACTCAATGTCCACTTCTGGGACAGGGCTATGTGGATGGCCCACGGAAAGTACACTAGCAGAGCCATCAAAAAGCATAAGAGACTGCTGCATGACTTGGTGCTCAGACTGCTTGGCTGATTTACAAGGGGCTCAGGTGAAAGCATCTGTCTTGGGTTTCAGGTGCCAACTCTGATCTTTCATCAAGGGACTGGGGGGGAGACAATGTGAAGGAACTGGAGGCATTGTCAGCCATCCAATCTACTATCACCTGTACTTGTACTAGCCTCACCATTCGTTGAGCGCCATTCGGGCCTACCATATATCGTTGAAGGTTCTGTCGGCTACCTGAGGAAGGTGTTTCACTTGTGCGTGTAGCTGGCACAGATCGACCACATCCTATCCTTGCAACAGGAGCTTCAGCAACACAACCAACACCAGCAGCACCACGACCACGTCCCTTGTTTGATGCTCTCCTCATTCTGGACACAAATGTACAATGTAGCACTATTTATTAATACTAAAAAAAAAGAATAATAAATTATTATTCTTTTTTAAAAAAAAAAAGGAAAATTGTAGATGCACTTTTTATTTTTGTGCAAGAAATGCACCGCTCACACCAGCAGCAGGAACCTCTTCACCGCTCACACCAACAGCAGGAACCTCTCCCTGCACCAGTATGAGATGATTTTAGAATGATAATCTGTCTTTCACAGCACCGACAGGAACCTAACCCTTAGTAATGATTAAGCTCGTAATGCACGAGTGAAACGCGTCTACATCTTACCTGCATTTGCCTGACCAATAAACAGTAAGCTTATCACTGTCCGTGGAGTACCGTTTCACCTTTTTCTTTTCCTATGCACATGGCGGCGGGCCAAGAACGGCACCCGGACACACAAGAGATTTTCTCCCCACCAGCTTGAGCGGCATATCTCTTTTGTTGTTCATAGGAACCTAACCCTACTGCAGTATGAGATGATTTTAGAACAATAATCTCCCCCTCACAGCACCGACAGGAACCTCTCCCTAATGCAGTAGGAGATGGTTTTAGAAAGATAATCTCTCCCTCAGAGCACCAACAGGAACCTCTCCCTAATGCAGTAGTAGATGGTTTTAGAACGATAAATTCTCCCTCAGGGCACCAACATGAACCTCTCACTAATGCAGTAGTAGATGGTTTTAGAACGATAAACTCTCCCTCAGAGCACCAACAGGAACCTCTCCCTAATGCAGTAGGAGATGGTTTTATAAGGATAAACTCTCCCTCAGAGCACCAACAGGAACCTCTCCCTAATGCAGTAGTAGATGGTTTTAGAACAATAAACTCTTCCTCAGAGCACCAACAGGAACGTCTCCCTAATGCAGTAGCAGATGGTTTTAGAACAATAAACTCTCCCTCAGAGCACCAACAGGAACCTGTCCCTAATGCAGTAGTAGATGGTTTTAGAATGATAAACTCTCCCTCAGAGCACCAACAGGAACCTCTCCCTCATGCAGTATTAGATAGTTTTAGAATGATAAACTCTCCCTCAGAGCACCAACAGGAACCTCTCCCTAATGCAGTAGGAGATAGTTTTAGACCGATAAACTCTCCCTCAGAGCACCAACAGGAACCTGTCCCTAATGCAGTAGGAGATGGTTTTATAACGATAAACTCTCCCTCAGAGCACCAACAGGAACCTGTCCCTAATGCAGTAGTAGATGGTTTTATAACGATAAACTCTCCCTCAGAACACCGACAGGAAACTGTCCCTAATGCAGTAGTAGATGGTTTTATAACAATAAACTCTCCCTCAGAGAACCAACAGGAACCTTTCCCTAACGCAGTAGTAGATGGTTTTATAACGATAATCTCTCCCTCAGAGCACCAAAAAGGGATGTCTCCCTAATGCAGTAGTAGATTGTTTTAGAATGATAATCTCTCCCTCAGAGCACCAACAGGAATGTCTCCCTAATGCAGTAGTAGATGGTTTTAGAATGATAATCTCTCCCTCAGAGCACCAACAGGAACGTTTCCCTAATGCAGTAATAGATGGTTTTAGAATGATAATCTCTCCCTCAGAGCACCAACAGGAACGTCTCCCTAATGCACTGTAAGATGTTTCTGAATGCTAATGTCTCCCTCACAGCACAGACAGGAACATCTCCCTAATGCACTATAAGATGGTTCTGAACACTAATGTCTCCCTTACAGGACCGCAATGAAGGTCTCCCTAATGCAGTCTGAGTTGGTTGTGAACGCTAATCTTTTCCTCACAGCACCGGTATGAAGCTCTCCCTACTCTAGTCTGAGACGATCTGACACGGGGCACTAAGTGACTCCAGCCTCATATAGAGGCTGAGTCACATGATGCACTGGCCATTCACAGCCATGCCATTAGTAGGCATGGCTGTGATGGCTTCTAAGGGCAAACTAGTGAAAAGCTTGTTGATTGGCTGCCCAGCAGCTATAGAAAAGGCACCAAAAATACCCGAATACCGAACCCGGGCTTTTTTCAAATGTCCGGGTTCGGGGCACGGACACCCTAAAGTCCGGTACGGTCCCGAACTTTACAGTCCGGGTTTGCTCAACTCTACTTATATTATCTAATATCTCTCCAATTTGTTTTTAGTTTGTTTTTTTAGTTTGTTTTTGTTATGATTGTATTATGCTTGAATCCTCTTCTCTGGAGTTTCTCCTCAACATACAGTAAGTAATTCCTTTTTTATTAAAGCACAGTCACTCTGATAACTCAGAGAGTTCAACATGGCTATTTGACTTCAACAAAATGGTTCCTGTCCACATTCTGCCACGGCATATAGCAAGTTCCTCTTAGTAATGAAAGGCCTCAGTTTGGTCTCCTACCCATGGGAGAACTCCCTCTTACATGTCTTGCTCAGTAGGGGTTTAAAGGAGTTGTAAAGGCAGAAGGTTTTTATCCTAATGCATTAAGATAAAAAGCCTTCTGTGTCCCTAATGCAGTAGTAGATGGTTTTATAACCATAAGCTCACCCTCAGAGCACCAACAGGAACCTCTTCCTAATGCAGTAGTAGATGGTTTTATAACGATAAACTCTCCCTCAGAGCACCAACAGGAACCTCTCCCTAATGCAGTAGGAGATGGTTTTATAACGATAAACTCTTCTTCAGAGCACCAACAGGAACCTCTCCCTAATGCAGTAGTAGATAGTTTTATAATGATAAACTCTCCCTCAGAGCACCAACAGGAACCTCTCCCTAATGCAGTAGTAGATGGTTTTAGAACGATAAACTCTTCCTCAGAGCACCAACAGGAACGTCTCCCTAATGCAGTAGGAGATGGTTTTAGAACAATAAACTCTCCCTCAGTGCACCAACAGGAACCTCTCCCTAATGCAGCAGTAGATGGTTTTAGAATGATAAACTCTCCCTCAGAGCACCAACAGGAACCTCTCCCTCATGCAGTAGTAGATAGTTTTAGAACGATAAACTCTCCCTCAGAGCACCAACAGGAACCTCTCCCTAATGCAGTAGGAAATGGTTTTAGAACGATAAACTCTCCCTTAGAGCACCAACAGGAACCTGTCCCTAATGCAGTAGTAGATGGTTTTATAACGATAAACTCTCCCTCAAAGCACCGACAGGAACCTGTCCCTAATGCAGTAGTAGATTCTTTTATAACGATAATCTCTCCCTCAGAGCACCAACAGGAATGTCTCCCTAATGCAGTAGTAGATGGTTTTAGAATGATAGTCTCTCCCTCAGAGCACCAACAGGAACCTCTCCCTCATGCAGTAGTAGATAGTTTTAGAACGATAAACTCTCCCTCAGAGCACCAACAGGAACCTGTCCCTAATGCAGTAGTAGATGGTTTTATAACGATAAACTCTCCCTCAGAGCACCAACAGGAACCTGTCCCTTATGCAGTAGTAGATGGTTTTATAACAATAATCTCTCCCTCAGAGCACCAACAGGAATGTCTCCCTAATGCAGTAGTAGATGGCTTTAGAATGATAATCTCTCCCTCAGAGCACCAACAGGAACGTCTCCCTAATGCACTATAAGATGGTTCTGAATGCTAATGTCTCCCTCACAGCACAGACAGGAACGTCTCCCTAATGCACTATAAGATGGTTCTGAACGCTAATGTCTCCCTTACAGGACCGCAATGAAGGTCTCCCTAATGCAGTCTGAGATGGTTGTGAATGCTAATCTTTTCCTCACAGCACCGGCATGAAGCTCTCCCTACTCTAGTCTGAGACGATCTGACACGCGACGCTACGTGACTCCAGCCTCATATAGAGGCTGAGTCACATGATGCACTAGCCAATCACAGCCATGCAATTAGTAGGCATGGCTGTGATGGCTTCTAAGGGCAAAATAGTGAAAAGCTTGTTGATTGGCTGCCCAGCAGCTATAGAGAAGGCGCCAAAAATACCCGAATACCGAACCCAGACTTTTTTCAAATGTCAGAGTTCGGGGCAAGGACACCCTAAAGTCCGGAACTTTACAGTCCGGGTTCGCTCAACTCTTCTTATATTATCTAATATCTCTCCGTTTTTGTTTTTAGTTTGTTTTTGTTATGATTGTATTATGCTTGAATCCTCTTCTCTGGAGTTTCTCCTCAACATACAGTAAGTAATTCATTTTTTATTAAAGCACAGTCACTCTGATAACTCAGACAGTTCAACATGGCTATTTGACTTCTTTCAATAGATTTTTATTAAAGTTTTAATAGACAACAATGAAATGTCAACATCCACATTTATCAATTGACATATATGATGCTTGTATAACGAAACATTAGTATCACAATAAAATTTATACATGGGGTGTGATTTGTTTTGAGTATACAAAAACTTGGACTTTAGCTAGAAGAGATCAAATCCCAGAATCCCAAAGAGGCTACTATTGCTAGGGAGCCAGGATTCCTGACCACAAGGTTGGCATTAAACAAAACATTAAAAATGAAAGAAATTCCTGGTTGGAGTATAAGTCTGCCCTTGAAGGGATATTTTGTGGCCTATTGTCAGTCCCAAAATCAGGCCTCCAAGTGAGGGTAGGCCTCACTGGCCACTTCTGTAATGAGCCTCGCACGGAGGACCTCAGAGGCTGGGCCATCCCCCCGACACCCACATGGGGACTCGCTGTGTCTGGAAAAGAGTGCCCCTTCCTCCGAATCCCCCTACGGAGGTCAGTTAATTCCCTGCCCAGATATAGATAAACTGTAACATAGACTAAACATTGAAACAGCAGAACATATTGAGATCAAGTTTTGGGGAAGGGATCCTTCAGGGCTCAATGAAGCCCCGTGTATTAATAAAGGTACATCTATAGCAACAGGTAAGTGTATAAGCACGAAAGAGAGAGAGGAGAAGAAAATAGGAAGAAAGATATTAGAGGTAGAATGAGTGAGGACGAGCAGGTGGTTGTATCTCTATACTGTGACCAAGCAGACTGGGAACACTAGAGGCCTGGAATTAGAGAGATGCCTACAAAATTAGCCCACGGCTCCCAGACCATCTCAAATTTATGACGATTGTCCAGAAGGATACTGGCTAGTCTCTCCTGAGTCATAAGCCATGATATTTTCCGGATGGCTGCCTTCGAGGAGGTCCGTTCTAGCTTCCAGGCTCTTGCAACCGTAATTTTGACACCTAACAGTATGAATTGAATTAATTTTCTGTTAGCTTTAGTGGAATTAGGGATATGGTCATTTAAAAGAGCGATAGTTGGGGTCCTTGGAAGTTTGTTGCCTGTGACCCTATGGATAATACGGAAAATTTTGACCCAATATGGACGTATTCTTGGACACTCCCACCAAATGTGAGCAAACGTGCCTTGAAGCTTGAAACCTCTAAAGCAGCAAGGGTCATAATTTGGAATAAACCTGTGAAGTCTAACCGGGGTGAGGTACCATCTCATCATTACTTTTAAACTGGCTTCCATAATACTGGTATTAAGTATGCCCTTATAGGATCTAGAACAGGCTTTTTGCCATTTGTCCAGATCCCATTCAAATTGCAGATCTAACTCCCAGTTGATCATATAATATGCTTTCCTGGTAGGTAGCATAAGAGCTTCGTAAATGAGTGAGATGCCCCCTTTTTGTAAATATGGCTGACCACACCACTGTTCATAGGATGTTAAACTAGGTGGAAGAGGCTTCTCTGACCATATTTTATGAAGGAAGTTTGATATTTGGTGGAATCTAAAATATTCTGAATTTGGAAGTTCCAAGGCCTCTACACAATATTTAAGCGTGAGCGGACCAGTAGTTGTGAAGAAGTGACCTATGCGGAACAAGCCTTTGTTGAGCCACCACTGAAATGCTTTGATGTTTAGTCCCGGGGGAAACTCAGGGTTATTGAATAGGTGAGCTAATGGTCTGATAGGAGAGACCAAAGAGGCGTTGCGTTTGATTTTATCCCAGAGGGCTAATTCATTGGACAGAGTAGGGGCTAAGATAGGGGGTCTCTCTTTAGGAGGGCACCACAGGATGAAATCCAGGGTATGACGGGGGATAGCCTCTCTTTCTATCCGAACCCAATCCTGTTTCTCCTGTTTGGTGTATATGGAAGATAATTGGGAAAGCCTAGCCGCTTGGAAATATTTTTCCAACTGAAGAAGACCCACACCTCCTCTACGTCTATGAAGGAATAGGGTTTGCTGGGGAATCCTATATCCAGCGGTACCCCAAATAAATTTAAGGACCTTACTCTGAAAGAGCCTAGGGAGTAAAGTAATTTTGACTGAATTGATTCTTCCTAACCAAGAGATATTCAGCTTAGACCACGTTTTAAGATCTGCTTCAAGTTTGCGGAAAAGGGAGGGGGGGGTAATTTGCACTATAAAGGGTTTCATATTTGGAGGTGAGATTAATCCCTAAGTAAGATATTGACGAGTCACTCCATTTAAATTTAAAGTTTAATTTAAGGTTGGAGACATCCTCTGAGGGAAGGGAGATGTTTAGTGCTTGAGACTTAGCAAAGTTAACCCGAAGGCCTGAGATTTCAGAGAAATTATTAAGAAGCCTGCAGAGGGAGGGAAGCGAAAGCAATGGAGACGTTATGAACACTAGGATGTCATCCGCGAATAACCCGCATTTATGTTCCTGCTTACCACATAGGACCCCTTTAATATCCTGATCATTTCTAATAGCTGTAGCTAGGGTCTCTATTGCAATAGCAAAAAGTAATGGGGAAAGAGGACATCCCTGTCTCGTGCCCGTCTTAATCGAGAACGAGTCGGAATAGAAGCCCTGCATCTTGATTAGCGCTTGGGGGAAAGAATATAGGGACCCAATCAGGCCCAGGAATCTTTCCCCGAACCCCCAGTGTTTCAGCAAGGAGAATAAGTAGGGCCAAGATACTGAATCAAACGCTTTACATAAGTCCAGCAAGAGGAGCATTCCCTTTTGAGATAGGCCATCTGTCCAGTTGGGTTGCAGAATAGAGACTATGTTGATAGCTCTTCTGATTTGATCAGGACTAGAGTTGAGCGAACACCTGGAAGTTCGGGTTCTGCTGGTCCGTCCGAACTTCGTGACAAAGTCCGGGTCCGGGTCCGGACGGAACCCGAACGATCGCACGGACAACGAACCCCATTGAAATCAATGGGGACCCGAACTTTTAGGCACAAAAATGGCTGTAGGAAAGTCCTGGAAAGCCCCAGAGGGCTGCAAAAGGAAGTAAAATGGGGGTAAGGGTAGGGCAAGTGCCCTACAAAAAAATGGGGACAGGGAAATAACTGTAAATATTTTTAAAAAAATAAAAACATAAAAAAAGCAAAAATGGAGGTGAATGTGGATCATCTTCAAACTGTGTCTGAAAAGTATTAATTAACGGTAGAAGCCATATAACTGTTCTAAAATCATCTTCAAACTAGGGCAAGTGCCCTACAAATAAATGGGGATAGGGAAAATAAATTAAAATCAAGTAAAAAAACAGGAAGGGGGGTGGATGTGGAGTAGGAGCCTAGAGGTTGACTAGGCCGTGACCGTGGCAGTGTAGGTGGAAGTGGCGGTGGTAGAGGAGTAGGAGGAGGTAGCCAACATGGTTTTTTTTGTATTGAGGCCTATTCAAAAAAAGAAGTATATGAATGGCTGTGTGAGTCCGGTCTAAATGTTTATTCTGCAGAAGGTACAGACAAGTCTTGTGGGATCCATGCC
>BLSH010535609.1:1028115-1048687 GCA_018402905.1 Glandirana rugosa
TGTCCACGGGAATGGGGAGGAAAGTCTAGTTGTGTCTTTTGATTACCTATTTCATTATAATCTTCTCCTCCACTATCTCCAGTAGTTTTTGGAATTTGTTCCGAGCCGAGGGCCCGGTCTGCCAAAGAGCCCGGGGATAATATTTTGAAAGAGGTTTTGCGATCGAGGGGTGTACCAAGTTAAAAAATTACGATTTTACTTACCCCTGGGACATCTTTTTGTGAATTTATGTCGCATGTAGTGCCAATAGGGGTTTGGCCCCTTCTTGGGACTTCTGCATCTGTTGATAGCCGGATAGAGGGAATATTTATTGCTAAACTTTTATAACTGGTTCTATTACCGGTTATCTGACCACCCGAACGATTTTTGAAATGTCCGGGTCCGGGTCCGTGCCACGGACACCCTAAAGTTCGGTACGGACCCGAACGTTACAGTCCGGGTTCGCTCAACACTAATCAGGACCTTGGCGTGTTGGGATAAATCCAACCTGATCTCTGTTTATATATTGATTGATAAACGAAGCCAGTCTATTGGCCATTATCTTGGTCAATATTTTCAAATCGTTATTTATAAGGGAGATAGGCCGATAGTTGTCTACGTCTTCAGGGTTCTTCCCCGGTTTGGGGATAACCGTGATGTACGCTGTATTTAAGTGTTTTTCTACAGGGTCCCCATTCATTTTAGCATTAAAAAATTGAACCATGTGGGGAGCTAGCGTTTTGGAGAAAGTTTTATAATAGGGGCCCGAGAAACCGTCTGGCCCGGGAGCCGAGCCTTGTTTAAGGTTTTTGATGACCTCTATCACCTCCTCTTCTAATATTACTTTATCCATTAGTTTTCTGTGTTGATCTGAAAGGAGGGGTAAGGGCACCTGTTCAAAAAACGTATTTATATTTTCTGTGTTTTCATTAGTCCCCGGGCTATACAGTTCCTCGTAGTATCTTTGGAAGGCCCCTATAACTTTTTTAGGGTTGGAGGTGGGGGGTTTCCCGTCCGCCCTGATTTTAGGCATCATAAAATGTTTTGTCCTAAGTGAAAGTTTTCTAGCAAGTAGCGAGCTCAATTTGTTATCCTGAGAGTAAAATTTATTCTTGGACCAGCGGATGGCATTCTCTGCTCTGGTAGTGAGTGCTAAATTTAGTTCTAATTTTGCTTTCTCTAGTTTGTCTAAGAGTAAAGGGGAAGGGTTAGACTTATGCTCAGCTTTGAGTGTTACGAAGGATTCCTCAAGTCTTAATAAAGCCATGCCTCTTTCTCTTTTGATCCGGGACGCTAGCTGAATAAGTTTGCCTCTGATGAAGGCTTTATGGGCGGCCCACACTGTTTCTGCTGAAGATTCGTCAGTCACGTTAATGGAAAAGAATTCTTGGAGATTTTTATCAAGTTCAACATTAATTACTGGGTCTGATAACAGGGACTCATTGAGTCTCCAATGTGGTCTGGGAAAAAATTTGGATCTGAGTAGTATGGACATAATCACTATCGAATGGTCGGAAAGGACTGTGTCATGAATGCTGGCATCTAGGATAGATGAAAGAATGTAGCCAGGAGTCAATAAGTGGTCAATCCTCGAGTACGAGTTGTGGGGGCTAGAGAAATGGGTGAAGTCTCTTTTGGTCGGATGTTTGACCCTCCAGATATCCACTAGGTTGTGTGTATGTAAAAGTTTAGCTATTCTCAAGCTTTCTTTAGAAGGACGCAATAGTTGTTTAACTAGGGGCCTTGATTTGTCCAAAGATTGGTCGAAGGCCGAGTTGGAGTCTCCCCCAAAAATGATAGAGCCCTCTAAAAGGGGGGAGAGGGTATCTAGCATCTTCCGGAAAAATCCCAACTGGCCCCTGTTTGGGGCGTAGTATGAAATAAGAGAGACAATTTGTTCATCTATGGTGCCTTTTACAAGGATATATCTGCCCTCCTGGTCCTTTACTTCTGACAGCATTGTGAAGTTGCAGTTCTTCGAAATTAGTATAGCAACACCTTTAGTTTTAGTTTCGGCACTGGCTAGGAAGAATTTGGGGAAGTGGGAATGTACAAAGTTAGGTTTGTAACTAACAGGAAAATTAGTTTCCTGTAGCATTACAACATCCAGTTTCAATGATTTGCAGTGGTCTCCAACTTTTCTACGCTTAATAGGGGAGTTAATTCCCTGTACATTGTGGGTGGCTATCCTTAGAGGGCCTCGTGTGTGGTCAGCCATCATTATACGGGCATCTATAACTTATGACAATGAAACAACTCACCCGCACCTGGAAGCCAGCAAAATTCAAGGAGCCTCGAATGATCCAAGTATCAGTATCTTGAGCAGCACCCACTCTAGAAAAGAAAAAGGAGAGAGGAAAAGTAGAAGAGAAAGAACAGAGAGCAAAAATGAGAAGAGAAGTACATGATGCATACCAATATTGCTTATTAAAGGGCCCTAAAAAGGGCCTGTTTCTCCTACTAAGGGTTATATAGCCAAGGGGGGAGAAAACATAGAGCCCCTTGGTTACCCCTTGGAAGTAATCTATGTGTCTGGCTGTTTTGGCCAGACAGCCCATCTCCAGTCTGCCTGGAGAGGTGAGAAGGAGAGGGGCGGAGGCGCATGTGGGCCTTCGCCCACCCCGCAGCCCAGAGAAACAACAAAAGGGGTTGTGTCGAACACAACTTGACTATAGGAACAGTCAAAATTTGTCCTCCCCCTTCTTTAAGGTAAAGAGGGGAACAACACGAGGAGAACCGTCTTCATAATGTCTATAACTCTTAAACTGTACTCCTGGAGGATTAAAAATCTGTTATCAGAGTTCATCCTCTTCTGGAAGGTCCTCCTCCACCCAGCCGAGTGGAGGGTATTGTCCATTCTGAGGGGGTAATCAACTGATGAGCTATATTATGAGAGAACCGGCTCTGACAGTAAAAAATTGTTCAGAGATTGTCAAAAAAAAAGGTGTGGCAGATCGAAACTTCTTTCTGTATAACTGGTGCGAGATTAGTGAAGGAATAATGTGAAGACTGATCTCAGACAGTCAGGGGTATCCGTCGTCTCAAGGGGGGGTAATGAAATAATAAAATCGGTCAAGGACCCGGGGAGCAATAAGAGATCAAGGCAAATGACATTTATCAAAGCCAGAGGGTAGCAAAAAGCAGCTTAAAGTTGACCGAAGGAATAGTCATATCACGGAGGACCATTTTCTTTAGCTCTTTTGGGTTTGGCTTTTTTCCATAGGGGGGTCCTGGGGCTGGTTGGAGATTGTCTCTTGGAGGAGCTGGGGTTATTAGTGGTGTCCATGTCAGATTCTTGAGAAATCAGGTGGAGATGCAAAAAGAGTTTCTCTCCCTCATGAAGGGAGGAGAAAGCATATTCCTTCCCTTTTAGGGAAAATTTGACGGCGAATGGGAAGACCCATTTGTATTTGATGTCCTTTTCCGTCAGCACTTTCAGAAGGGGTTTGAGAGCTCTCCATTTTTGAATGGTAGATGGGGCTAGATCCGCAAAGATTTGGACCGAGTACCCTTTGCACAAGACTTTGTCTGAGATCCTGGCTTGTTTCATGACCCCTTCTTTTATGGCGTAAAAGTGGGGCTTAACAATTATGTCTCTCGGGGAACCATCTTTCCGCAGGGGGCCCAGAGCTCTGTGGGCCCTGTCCAGCTCAAGGCGGTGCTTGGGGGTGTCTGGAAGTAGATTGGAGATTAAATTTTGTATCACTTCGGGGATATCTTTCACCTCTTCTGGGAGGCCCCTCACTCGGAAGTTATATCTTCTGGATCTGTTTTCTAAGTCGTCAATTCTTGACAGGGCCGTGTCTAGTTGATCCTGTAGTGAACATATAAGGTCCGAGTTTTGGTTAGAGGTAGCTGCGGTGGCCTCTAGCTTGTTCTCAATGGCTTCAATCTGGTTACCGAACATTTGAAAATCTGACTTGATCTCCCCTGTAATGGTGGCAATCGTATTTGCTAGTCCTCTCTCTAGGAGAGCTGAGAACTTGTGGTAAAGGTCTTCCACTTGTATGGACAGGTCATGGTTAGGAAGGTTCTGAAAGGTTGGGGCTGGGCTGTTAGGATCTAACTGAGGGGAGGAGAATTCGCCCTGGAACCGGCCAAGTAGAGACTCAGTGGACGTAGGGGATGGAATGGGTGGTTGAAGTTGTCCCCCCTTCGATCCAGGAGTAAAGTTCAAAAGAGCCGGGGATATCACTGGTCTAATATCCAGACGCCCTGACGGTCCTGAGGTCTCAGAGTGGGGGCTTTCTTTGCTTTGGTAATCTTGGCCGACCACCGCCATATCTGGGGCCTTGACTACACCTGTGGACCCCTGAGGTGTTGCTGCGGAAAAAAGTTGGCTGAGGTCTTTTTTGGCCGTAGGACCAGATATGGGGAGCAATTGTGTCTTGTCAGGCGGAAGGGATATCCTTTAGGCGAGTAGCTCCTTAAATTGTTGAAGAGGACTAATTTCTGTTGCTGTGGAATGGGCTGCAGGACCGGGTCCGGAGCAATAGGAGAGGTAGTCCGGAAAGTGCTATATAGGTATTTGTAGTATAGGCTCCTGATTGGAAAGTGCCTCAGAGGGGATTACTGAGGGCTTGGAAAAAGCCTCTGTTCAGTATGGCAGTAAAGCTGAAGCCCCGGATGGCGGCCACCTTGGTACACCCGGCCGTTTATATGAACTCTTATGGAGGATGCTATACCATTAATAGGGTCTCTTACTGTGATTCTGAGCACCCGGCAGGCAAGGAGGGACTGTCCAAGTAAACTGTTTTTGTTCCTGGGCTCTCCGAGACCAGAGGCGGATCAGAGCACTCCGTAGGCCGCGGCCGCGGCCATCCTGGGACACCCTGCGGCCAATATACTGCGGATGTGCCGCTCCTGTTGCCAACTTTAGGGTTCAGCCAACAAGCCCCCGGGCATCTGGTGGACCTTGGTCGCTGGATCCATCGTGCGGGAGCCACCTAGGGAGCTTGCTGACTGTGCTGCAGGCTTGCCGGGCGGGCGAAGATGCGGAGCTCCGAGCTAGGCAGCCATATCGGAGCTCCCGCGCATGCGCCAAAAATGGCTATTTGACTTCAACAAAATGGTTCCTGTCCACATTCTGCCACGGCATATAGCAAGTTCCTCTTAGTAATAAAAGGCTTCAGTTTGGTCTCCTACCCATGGGAGAACTCCCTCTTACATGTCTTGCTCAGTAGAGGTTTAAAGGAGTTGTAAAGGCAGAAGGTTTTTATCCTAATGTATTAAGATAAAAAGCCTTCTGTGTGTAGCAGCCTCCCCAGCACCCCCTAATACGAACCTGAGACCCATCTATGTCCAAAATTCCCTCAGCCGTCCGGGGCTCCGAGGGCTGTCAATCAAAGTCAGTTAGCCAATCAGGAGAGAGAGGGGCAAAGCCGAATGGCAGCTCCATGTCTGAATGGACTCACAGAGCTGCAGTTTGGCTCGGGTGCCCCCATAGCAAGCTGCAGAAGTTATATGATTTTACAGTTTACAGTCACCAGTATCGATGGTGAACAATAGAGAGGCATGTTAAAATACATAAAGAACACAACAATATGTAAAATAATGTGCCCAAGATGCAGGATACAAAAGCATTAACAGTTCAGATTGGCAGACACTAACAAGATCTGCTATATCCAGGTTAAGAAAATAATATTATTTTGCTTTACATAAAAAGGAAAGACGGCAAGTTGGAATCATATGGTAGGAGCGGGGGAAAGGTTTGGAGGTGTAAGGAAAAGGGGGGGCACACTGAGACCGTCTACATGTACCCCCCCCCCCCCTTCAGGCCCACCTCCTACAGAAAGATGTAACTTGCTATTGCCAATGAAGGGTGGCTGTACTGTCTCCATGTCTATAAGCTGAAGAACTTCCATAAAATGTGTAAATGTTTTTCTTCCAAGCTCTTGCTATAGTTTGTCATGCAGCTAATAGAACATTAGTAGGCAGTTTAAACTGAGTCTTGTTGAGGGTCAGGGGTTTGAGGTGAACGAGTGCAAACCAGGGGTGTTTTGGAAAGAACAAACAAGTTTTGGAAAAGTCTAAGTAATTTAATCTAGACTCTGATAAGCATAGTATATATCTACAGGTGTGCTTTACATGTCCTGTCTCATTGTAGCCTCGGAAGTACATATTGGTAAGTGAAGGGTGGAGGTCTGCCTATTAGGACAGATTCAGATTCAGTTCAGGTTATTTTTATGGAGCATGAGGTGATTGTGAACCAGATTTTTTACAAATCCACCTGTCTCAGAGATGACCAGTATTTATTCAGCTTTGGCTCAAAACAATAGTGGAGCTACATAGTTAATTATATACCAAATAAAACTCAGTTTCCAGCTTAAAACAAAATACAGACTGTATGTGAGCAAAACATATATACTGTATATTAAATTACTGTGCTTGCTATGTACAAAGGATAATGCATACCAGAAGTCATTAACTGAAAATAACAAGTGTGATAAACTCGCATAAGTCTTCAAGGGGAGATTTCCCACATATCAAATCACAAGTATCGTTCCATGAAACACCAAACTACAAAGGACATGATATCTTCCTCTGAACAACTATCTTCCTCTAAATAACTTTTATTATTGGGAGAAGGGTGGAAAGAGTTTTTTTTCCATTAATAAATTACATTTGCATTATAATTACTAAAGGTCTTAATTTCCTATGCCCAGTAAAGTCCACAATATTGGGACAGTGCACCAAAGAGTTATGAAGGCGGGCAATCACCAGATTATTGTGAATATGATTAATATTAACAATATGGTTCGTAGTAATGTCAGTTTAGATTAAAGGACAATCTGAATCCCAATTATTTAACTGAACTAAAACCTAGAGGGCAGAAGAGAAATGACCAGTTACCACCCACTTTTGGAACCAATCAATTAGAAGAAAGTAAACATTGATCTGGGAGTCGTCAATAGAGACAATTGATCCAGATCATATATAAGAGATCCCACTTCCTGAAGAGGAGGAGACACACACTTTCTGACACACTGCCTGGAGACTTTCTTGAACGCTTTCTGGATGACACTGAAAAAGCTGCTGCCTGTTGACCACTACCAATATCACTGACCTCTTGCTGCTGAGACAAACCACCATCTAATCCCCTGACACTTTGAACATATTTCTTTTGAAGCAGTGATGAGATATAGACTAAGTATCTTTACTAACCTCTGTGCTTCCAAGATCGTAGGATTTGTATTTTACTGCTAGTGTTTTATACAGTATATTATTATATACAGTGTGCAGGGGAATTTATCTGCTAAAATTTCTTCCACAGATTTGTCTATTTTGTGACAGATCTGTGTTGTAACTAGGTTGCTATTGTCAGTGTAGACCAGTGGTTTGTATATTGTTCCTGCTAAATTAGCAAACCTAGTGTCTTTAGAACACAGCTTAATTGTAGCAATTGTTTTGCTCTTTGAGATATGTTTTTTTGTTTCCTGCGGCCGCTGAAAGTGAGAAACTGCCTTAAGAGTGTTTAGGCATTTTATCACAGTTTATCAATTTTTTTCTTTTTGGGTATACCTGTTTCGATGTTCTATCTTTGAAATATAAAAATAATTACATTTCAATTGTATTGATTTCCTTGATTGTGTATTTGAATATTAATCACCAGTAATTTTAGTTTTGTATATAAATATATAATTTTACTTGTATTCTAATAAATTTTCCCATGAAATTGACAGTGTCCAATCACAGCCAATCACATATAAATAAGGAAGTGCCATTTATTGGTTCTCCTCGCCTCACACTGACAGAGTGCGAGGTGAGAAGAGCCAACCAATCAGCGGCATGTCCTCACAGACAGATGTAAAAAGCTAATCAGGGCAATGATCACCAGTGCCCTGATTACAATGCAGCCCCCAGCAGTGTCCATTAGTGATGCCACTCTGTGCCCACCAATGCCACCAATCTGTGCCCATCAGTGAGGCCAATCTGTGCCCAACAGTGAGGCCAATCAGTGCTGCCTTTCAGTGCCCATCAATGCCTGCCTATCAGTGCCACCCATCAGTGCCCAAATGTGCTGTACATCAGTGCTCCCCATCAGTGTTGCCCATCAGTGCAGCCTATCAGTACCACCTATCAATGCCCATCAGTGCTGCCTTATCAGTGCCCATCAGTGCCGCCTCATCAGAGCCCATCAGCACAGCCTCATTAGGGCACATCAGTGGATACGAAAAATTACTTATTTACAAAATTTTCTGACAGAAAGTAAGAAAAACTTTTTTTTCACAATTTTTTTTTTTAGCAAAAATATAAAAAAACAGAGGTGATTAAGTACCACCAAAAGAAAGCTCTATTGTGTGAAGAAAATGGTTAAAAATGTATTTGGGTACAGTATTGCATGACCACGCAATTATCATTCAAAGTGCGACAGCGCTGAAAGCTGAAAAATGGCCTGGACAGGAAGGGGGTGAAACTACCTTGTTTTGAAGTAGTTAAGTGTGGTTTACTATTGAGTGTCTGAGCCAAATTCATTGTGTTTAGTAAGTTATTTATTATTTGCTGTAATCGGCTGGAGGCACTGTTTATCAATCGGTTCCCGACCTCGTTGCATACATTTACTGCTGCAATGTGGCAGCGTCCCGCGAATCGCCCCAGCACGGGCACGGCAGTCCGATTCGCTAGAGGACCATTCAATCTGCAGGAATATACCAATGATTTTTGGTCTACACCTGCTGATCGGTCCTGGCGAATGGAATGCCTCCCCTGTCTGTGTAAACACAGACAGGGGAAGTGATGTCACTCTCCATCTCTCCATCCTTTTCCAATCGAGAGAGGAGAGAGGACATCAGAAAAGTGAGTTGTACCAACAGTACCCCCCCCCCCCAGCTAACCCCTTTACTTCTGTCACTCTCTGTCACTGTGTCACTGAGTGCAGCGATCAGATTGTTCACTGATCGCTGTACTTGTGTAACTTGTGACACTAATCAGTGTTAGGGTAAGTAGTAGTAGGCCTAGATTGGTATAAATAACCCCCCCCCAATAAAGTTTTTAACCCCTTGATTGCCCCCTGTCACCTGTGATCACTGTATAAGTGTCATGGGTGACGCTAGCTAGATAGTTTGTTTTTTTTTCCCCATCAGGTTACCCACCGTATATATATATATATATATATATATATATATAGTATCTAACAAAAGTGAGTACACCCCTCACATTTTTGAAAATATTTTATTATATCTTTTCACGTGACAACACTGAAGAAATGACACTTTGCTACAATGTAAAGTAGTGAGTGTACAGCTTGTATAACAGATGCTCAATACGTTTTAGGTCTGGAGACATGCTTGGCCAGTCCATCACCTTTACCCTCAGCTTCTTTAGCAATGCAGTGGCCATCTTGGAGGTGTGTTTGGGGTTGTTATCATGTTTGAATACTGCCCTGTGGCCCAGTCTCCGAAGGGAGGGGATCATGTTCTGCTTCAGTATGTCACAGTACATGTTGGCATTCATGATTCCCTCAATGAACTGTAGTTCCCCAGTGCCAGCAGCACTCATGCAGCCCCAGACTATGACACTCCCATCACAATGCTTGACTGTAGGCAAGACACAGTTGTCTTTGTGCTCCTCACCGGGTTGCCGCCACACACAATTGACTCTATCTGAACCAAAGAAGTTTCTCTTGGTCTCATCAGACCACCGGCATGGTTCCAGTAACCCATGTCCTTAGTCTGCTTGTCTTCAGCAAACTGTTTGCAGGCTTTTTTGTACATCATCTTTAGAAGAGGCTTCCTTTTGGGACGACAGCCATGCAGACCAATTTGATGCAGTGTGCAGCGTATGGTCTGAGAACTGACAGGCTGACCCCCCACCCCTTCAACCTCTGCAGCAATGCTGGAAGCACTCATATGTCTATTTCCTAAAGACAACCTTTGGATATGATGCTGAGCATGTGCACTCAACATCTTTGGTCGACAATTTGGAAGGCTTGTTCTGAGTGAAACCTGTCCTGTTAAACCGCTTTATGGTCTTGGCCACTGTGCTGCAGCTCAGTTTCAGGGGCTTGGCAATCTTCTTATTGCCTAGGCCATCTTTATGTAGAGCAAAAAATCTTGTTTTCAGATCCTCAGAGAGTTCTTTGCCATGGGGTGCCATGTTGAACTTCCAGTGGCCAGTATGAGAGAGTGAGAGCGATAACACCAAATTTAACACACCTGCTCCCCATTCACATCTGAGACCTTGTAACACTAACGAGTTACATGGCACATGGGAGGGAAAATGACTAATTGGACCCAATTTGGACATTTTCACTTAGAAGTGTACTCATTTTTGTTGCCAGTGGTTTAGACATTAATGGCTGTGTGTTGAGTTAGTGGCCAGTATGAGAGAGTGGGAGCAATAACACCAAATTTAACACACCTGCTCCCCATTCACACCTGAGACCTTGTATCACTAAGGAGTAATATGACACTGGGGAGCGAAAATGGCTAATTGGGCCCATTTTCACTTAGGGGTGTACTCACTTTTGTTGCCAGTGGTGTAAACATTTATGGCTGTGTGTTGAGTTATTTTGAGGGGACA
Organism: Glandirana rugosa; assembly: GCA_018402905.1. Lineage (NCBI taxonomy): Eukaryota > Metazoa > Chordata > Amphibia > Anura > Ranidae > Glandirana > Glandirana rugosa. The sequence goes on from BLSH010535609.1 coordinate 1,038,616, forward strand.
GCAAATTTACACTGTTATACAAGCTGTACACTCACTACTTTACTTTGTAGCAAAGTGTAATTTCTTCAGTGTTGTCACATGAAAAGATATAATAAAATATTTACAAAATGTGAGGGGTGTACTCACTTTTGTGAGAAACTGTCAATTTCCCGTGATAACAATAAAAACTATTGAAAAAAAAGATGAAAGGGACAGTGTAAAAATTAAATAAAAAGCAAAATGAATAATTTTAAAAAAATGCACCCGCCCCCCTGTGCATGCGCGCAAAGTTTAACGCAAGCGTCGGTCTCATGTCGTATGTAAACAGAAATTGCATGTGAGGTATCACCGCAAACGTCAGATCGAGGGCAGTAATTCTAGCAGTAGACCTGCTCTGCAGATCTAAAGTGGTAACTCGTAAAGGCTTTTTAAGGCTTTTAACCTCCCTGGCGGTATGATTATTTCAGTTTTTTGGTGCTGAAAGCGGTACATTATTTTGCATGGAAATTTGGCGTTTTATATTGTAGGCCTGTAATTCTTAGGAATAACTCACTTAAATCTGTCCAAACAAGAGTCTAGTAGACATCCTGGGTATGATAAAGTTTGAAAAATGAAATCATAAATTATAATATAATAAATAACTAAAAATAATTATCAAAAATAATAACGTAATAGTAATAAAATGTATTCAATAATGTAATCAAACCAAAAACACTGAAATTTGCTCAGTTGCAGAATTATCGCTGTCGTCACTTTCAGTTTCTGATGATAAATTTCCCCAAAAATCAGTATCACTCAATTCTGCAAATCATTCTTATTTAATATCGCTGTTTTCTAGCCGATCAAAAAACAATTTTGACGTAAAGGGACACTTTTTGGTTGCTATGGACATTCTCATGTTTCCAGGCAGAAAGAATGACATAAATAATATAAAAGTGCATGCAGGGCTCTGGGCAAACCACTAGGGACAAAGGGGACGTGAAATGCTTTCATACAGTAATGTAATCTGTAAGATTACAGTGTACTGTATGTGCTGTGTGTGTTTCACTTTTTGAATTTCCCACCGGTCTCCGTCCCCGTGCGACGCGACACTCACAGGGAACGGAGCCCGGCACCCAGGAGTCATCTGGCGGCGGACACAGCCCGCAGACACTGCGGGGGACATCGCTGGTTTCAGGGAACAAGGTGAGTAGCATTGCCTGGATCCAGCAATGCAATCCCGAGTGTGGCTCAGGGTTACCGCTAATGGTACTGAAATTCCACCCCCCGAGCCACACTCGGGATTACCGCCAGGGAGGTTAAAGATGTATATAGTTTGTCACCGCTGCGCTGGTATGCGTTATTTTTAAAGCATGTCATGTTTGGTGTCTATGTACTCAGTATGAGATCATTGTATATATTTCACCAAATTTTTGGGCAATATAGTGTGTTTTTGTGCATTAAAATACAAAAAAGTGTTTTTTCCACAAAAATTGCATTTGAAAAATCTCTGCGCAAATACTTTGTAAAAAAAAATTGCAACACCCACCATTTTAATCTGTAGGGCTTCTGCTTTAAAAAATATGTTATGTTTGGGGGTTCAAAGTAATTTTCTAGCAAAAAAAATATTTTTTCATGTAAACAAAAAAGGGGTTTATTCACTAACCCTGGAGAGTACAAAATCTGATGCAGCTGCACATGGTAGCACATGGTCAGCTTCTAACTTCAGCTTGTTCAATCAAGCTTTGACAACAAATCATGGAAGCTGATTGGTTTCTTTGCAGAGCTGCTCCAGATTTTGCACTTTTCAGCTTTAGTAAATCAACCCCAAAGTGTCAGAAAAGACGTGGTGGGTGATGTGCGGCATAGGCTTCTAATGTTGGGCATAAAATGCAGTTAACCCCCCCAAATGACACCATAATGGTAAGTAGACACCCCAAGCTATTTGCTGAGAGGCATGCTGAGTCCATGGAATATTTTTTTATTTTTGTCAATTCCCCTAAACTGTGTAATTTTTGTCATTTCCCCGAAACTTTTGGCAAAATATAAAATATTCCATGGACTCAACATACCTCTCAGCAAATTTCTTGGGGTGTCTACTTTCCAAAATGGGGTCATTTTGGGGGGGAGGGTGTGCTATCTGTGCATTTCATGGCCTCCGCAACTGAAATAGGTAGTGTGGGATGAAGGCATACGTTTTCGCCCTTAGAAATCTCGAAGGAGGTGATTGGTTTTTGGGGTCCCGTACGCGGATAGGCTCCCAAAAAGTCCCACACATGGGGTATCTCTGTACTCAGGAGAAGCAGCAGAATGTATTTTGGGGTGTAATTCCACATATACCCATGGCATGTGTCAGCAATATATCATTTCACTGACAACTTTGTGTATTTTTTTTTTGTCATTTTTCAATCGCTTGCGACAAAATAATAAAATATTCCATGGACTCAACATGCCTCTCAGCAAATAGCTTGGGGTTTCTACTTTCCAAAATGGAGTCATTTTGGGGGCTTGGTATCTGGGCATTTAATGGCCTCCACAACTGTGATAGGTAGTGTGGGGTGAAGGCATAAGTTTTCACCCTTAGAAATCCTGAAGGAGGTAGTTGGTTTTCGGGGTCCCGTACGCAGATAGGATCCCAAAAAGTCCCACACATGGGGTATCCTCATACTCAGGAGAAGCAGCAGAATGTATTTTGGGGTGTAATTTCACATATACCTGTGGCATGTATGAGAAATATATAATTTCAGTGACAACTTTGTGTATTTTTTTTTTTGTCATTTTTCAATCACTTGCGACAAAAAAAAATATTGCATTGACTCAACATGCCCCTCAGCTAATTCCTTTGGGTGTCTACTTTCCAAAATAGGGTCATGGGGGGGGGGGGGGGTTTACTGCCCTTCCATTATAGCATCTCAGGAAATAAGATATGCTGTCTTAAAATAAAAGCTGCGTAAATTCCAGAAAATGTACCCTAGTTTGTAGACTATAACTTTTGCGCAAACCAATAAATATACACTAATTTTTTTTTTACCCGAGACATGTGGCTGAATTCATTTTGGCAAAAATGTATGACTAAAATTTGGTTTATTGCATTTTCTAATAACAAAAATTTGAAAATATAATTTTTTTTCAAAATTTTTATTGTTTTTTCATATATATCACAAAAAATAAAAAGCGCAGAGGTGAACAAATACCATCAAAAGAAATCTCTATGTGTAGGAAAAAAAAGGATGTAAATTTTGTTTGGGTACAGCATTGCATGACCGCGGAATTACCAGTTAAAGCAGCGCAGTGCCAAAATGAAAAAAAACGCTCTGGTCCTAACATGGGATATCCTTCCGGGGCTGAAGTGGTAATTCTATTTATAATTCAGGCACTGCCTTTTTATTAATAATTTATATTTCGCCAAGCCCTTCCTTTTTATGTAATTACATTTTCCCCGTATTCATCATAATCGGATTTTTTTACCACACACTCACGACAAATGTAACGCTATAAGCAATTATAATGTGTAAAAAATAAAAATCCCTTCCCCAGAGTAGTGCGATGTTATTATGGTAAAGTGTGTTAAAAATAAATAAATAAAATAAAAAAAGATTAAAAAAAAATAATTAAAAAAAAAGTTTTGTTTTTTTGTTCTGTCACCAGTCAGTGTCCCTGATCAGTGCCACAACAGTTATATGATGATGTTGTACTGCACTGGTGACAGTATGTTAAAAAAAAAGTTCCTTTTTTTTAAATTTTAGCTTTATTTAAAGTTTCTGTGTAAAGATACATACATACAAAGGTTGAGCGATAATAGCGATAATAGCGAAAACATTTAAGTACCATAATGCCAATAGGCATTAGTTAAGGTTTCTGAAGTAACGTTAGTATTAGGATACATATCTTAATACATATTAAAACTGAAGTTTTACAACTGTTTGGTATCAACTCTAATAACGGTTACCATAGTAAAGAAAAGCAGTTTTGTGCTAAAGTGGAATTGTGAATAGTCTTCTACTGTCATCACTGTGTGACTGTGCTTCTGTTGTCACTGAACCAACATGCCCAGTGGTGATGGGTTTTGGTGTATTGGCCATATATCCTTGCGAACATCAATTCCATTGAGTCATATGAGTTTAGGAAGTTTATGGTCTTGGATATGGGGTGAGGTGCTTCAGCTTTCCATGTGTTGGCTATGGTTCTTCTCACTGCAATCAAGGCATGAGTAATAAACGTTTTAAAGTTTGGTGGCCAGAATTCTAGACCCAGGCTGAAGAGCACAGTCTTGGGAGGCAATGTTCAGGTTATCCCTGTTACTGAGGAGATGAGTTGTTCCACATCTTTCCAGTAGGTGGGATCCCAGGTCTCCACATTTCCTCCAGCATAATGGGGAGTGGGAGCTTGGGCAGCATTTGACAAGTCTTTGTGGTGTTAGGTACAACCTGTGGAATATTTTCATAGTCGTCTCCCAGTGAGATATACATCTAGATGCTTTTCTGTGTCGTAGGAGTGCTTGGTGCCATTGTTGCTGCGTATATTGGGTTCCAAGGTCATGCTTCCAAGAGAGCATTGCTGGTGTTTTGTCTGATTGTTTGTCAATTTGGATAGATAATGGATATTCCTTTTTTGTTAGGGTAGGTGGGGGAGAAGAAGGAGTATATTGGGTTCATTTGGATTTCCTTTTTTAGGCTATAGGAGGATAAGAGGTGGCTTATTTGGAGGGATTTGTAAAATTTCTTATTTGGGATGTTGAAAGTTTTGTTAATATCATGGAAAGTGAGCAGATGACAGTCTTTGCTTAGCACTCCCACCTCCTTAATATCTTTATGGTTCCATGTGGTGGTGTCTAGGTATGGTATGAGGATAGAAAGTGATTGATGATAGTGGGGTCCTGGGGTCTGCTTGCTTTTGTGAGTTTTAGGTGGCTTCAGGATAGATGACCATGTCTTGAGAGTGTTCTGAACTGTTCCTAGAAAGGAGTTTATGGGTTTGTGTGATATTCTGGATGTGCCTAGTAATGCTTGTAGTTTGGAGGAAATTGCTTGCTGTTTGATTTCCATATCTTTTCAATTGTTGGAGTCCACCAGGCTTTTACTTGGTCAATAATGGTTGCTATTTGATATTTAAAGATGTCCGAAACTCCTAGTCCTGTTTGAGAAGTAGGTGCATACATGGATTCTTTTCTTACTCTTGGATTTTTGCCATTCCATATAAAAGTGTTTATCATTTTTGCAGTTGTTTGAGATGTTGTGTTTTTGGTGAATAGTGGAATAGTCCTGAAAGTACAGCACTTGCGGAAGGATGAACATTTTGGTTAGGGTTATCTTTTTCGTCCAAGACACGGTGGCCCTGGACAGGGATTTAGTTAAGGCCGAGATCTTACTGATCAGGTTGGTATAGTTAACCTTGTAGATTTGGTCAGCTGTTGTAGATTTCCCCAAATGTATTCAGTATGTCCTGGAGTACAAGGATGGAGGTGATAGAATCAGTTAAGGCTAGGAGAATATTGTTGGCGTATGAGCCAATTTTGTGTTCTATTGGGCCTATCATCAAACCTTTAATTTCTTTAGAAGAGCTGATTGATTCTGCTAGGGGTTCTATTATCATGCCAAACATGAGGGTTAATAGTGGGCATCCCTGTCAGGTCCCATTCGTGATATTAAAGGGGTCAGACAGCATGCCAGATGTCCAAACCTTAGCACTGGGTTGGAAGTATAGTGCTAGGATGGCCTGCCCAAGGGGCCAATTATGCCAATTTTTTTCATGACTTGTCTAAGGTATCCCCAGTGTACTCGGTCAAACACCTTCTCCGCACCCAAGGATAGGAGCAGAAAAGGTGTTTGGTGATGTTCAGCCCACTGGATCATATTAATGAATCTTCTATTACTGTCAGGGGCTTGTCTACTGTTTATGAATCCAACTTGATCTGGATGGATTAGAATTGAGATAAGGGGCTGGAGCCTATTAGCTAAGATCTTGGCTAGATTTTGATGTTACTATTGAGTATGGAGATTGGTCTAAAGTTTGCAGGGTTGGTTGGGATTTGCCTGGTTTCGGTATTACAACTATTAGGGCTTCTAAGGACTCTTTAAGGAAGGTAAGATGGGGCTCTAATATAGCGGCAAAGGTTTTGTAGTATTCGCTGCTGTATCCGTCTGGGCCCAGGGATTTGTTAGGTGGGAGGGTTTTATGGCTTTAAGTGTTTCTTCCTTTGTAAATGGGGATGAGATATACTTCTGTTGTGCTTGGTCTAATGTGGGCAGGTTGATTGAATCTAAGAATGTTTGTATTTGTTCCTCTGAGAGGGGTTGGAAGCCAAAGGTGTTTTGGATATTGTATAGGGACGAATAGAACTTGCTAAAAGCATTAGCTATGACTAGGGGATTTGCTATGTTGCTTTTTTTTCAATCTGTAAGTGATGAGATGGGGGGGGTGTTGTTTTGTTTATCTGTGTGGCTAATAAGGAGCCTGCCTTGTTGGCTTGTGTGTAAAAGTTCAGTTTGCCTTTTTTGAACGTATATTCATGTTGGTTGGTGAGGTAATGGGACAGGGATTGCCTTAAACTGTTGAGGGCAAGTTCTGTCTTAGGGTCTAGGGAAGTCTTGTGCTGGTGTACTAGTACTCCTATTTGGGTGAGTAGGTCAGATATTTCTTTTGCTCTCCACCTTTTCTCGTGCGCACCCATTTTCATCAGGATACCTCTCTTATACGCTTTGTGTGAGTTCCAGAGAAAATATTTGTCAACATCATCATTTGCATTCAGTTCAAAGAAGGTAGATAGCTCTCTTTTGATCTGCTCCTTGTATCTGGGGTGATTGATGAGGGAGGCGTCAAGGAGCCAGAGAGAGGTGTTTTTTGAAGGGTTGCTCGAAATTTTGCATGGAGATTGGGGCATGGCCTGACCATGTAATAGAGCCAATCTCAGTTTTTGAGATGTGTTGTAAGGTCACCTTGTCAACAAGGAACAGATCAATTCTTGAGTACTAATAAGAGGAGATAGTGAAGATGTGTTCTGCCATGCTTTGTTGGAGGAATCTATAATGGGGTTTGGGGTGTCGTTAAAGTCACCACAAAGAATGAGGTGTCCCCGTGTTTTGCTTTTCATTTGTGATTGAATTTCCCGAAAGAAAGATTCTTGTCTTGTGTTAGGAGCATAAAAGTTGACCAAGGTGACCAAGTTGTCATCCACAGTGGCTTTGAGTATGATGTAGCGACTTACTGGGTCTGAGTAGGAATCCTTGTGTTGAAAATGCAGGGATTGCTTGATGGTGATCATAATGCCCTTGGATTTGGTGTTTGCGTTTGCGTAAAGATAATGTGTGAAATCCTCATGGGTGCATTTAGGGGGGGGGGGGTTGATTGGTTAAAGTGGGTTTCTTGGACACATAATATGTCAGTATGGTGATGTTTTGCCTCTTTCCAGAGGACAGATCTCTTATAGAGAGTGTTTAGGTCTTTTGCATTTATGGAGGTTATATTAAACACTGGGCAGTGTGTATATGCTTGGAGATGTCTGCTTGGGGTTATTGGAGAGAAAATGCATTTTCAGTAGAAGTAATTTAGCAGATCGATACCGTAAAAGTAACAATGGCATAACAATGACTGCTATTGATAACTGTATATCTAAACAAAGGACTGGTGAAGTCAACATGGTGTGCTTGTGTCACTACTTGCTCTATTCCTGTGTGCTTCTCATAGCCCTGTCTATGTTAGATTGTATTCCTTGATATACTGACTGCAGTATGTTTTTTAAGTCTGAAGTAGATGCTGGTTTTTCTGAGGAGGAAAAGTCCTCCAGTGGGTTCTCATACATAGAGTCTGGCAATGGTTTCAGTGCAGGGCAGAGATTGAGTTTTTTACTTACATGTGGTCTGTATAGTGGGGACTGGAGCGGTGATGAAGCTGGTCTTTTATGTGGATCTTTCTGTGGACACTTAAGATCCACTATGTCCTCATCCTGTTCTGCATCATTCTGTGAGGCAGCGCATGAGCGGGCTTCAGGATGTGTCTGTGGCACAGCCGCGCTCTGTGAGGCTGGGTGCTGTGATCCGGCACCAGCGCCATCTTGCTTTCCTCCCTAGGGAAGAAGTCTGTCAATTTTTTTGGCTGTGCGGGGGCTGATCTCCCCCAAACTGCTCCTTCTTTTTGCCTGGTGCTCTTGTCCATCTTTTTGGCTGGTTCCTGGGCTGCCGCCATTGCTGAAAATCACTCTGAGAGGCCGTGAGTCACAGGAGCTACTGCTTCAAGCTTCCATGTGGCTCTTCCGCTAGGACACGTCCCCACATGTATTTCTTATTTCTTAATTTTCCAAAAAATTATGACAAAAATGACTTCTTCAAAAAACTCACCAACCTCTTACTAAATACTTTGCACTGTCTACTTTCCAAAAAGGTGTAATTTGGGGGATATTCGTACTATCCTGACATTTTTGGGCCGTCAGTACATGAGGATTGATCAATTTTCACATACTGTATATAACATTGTTTGTGGTCTCTATAATGTTCCTACAAACTAAATAATATACACAGAGTTGAATATTTTCACCAAAGAAATGTAGCAGAATGTTTTTGGTCTACATTTATGAAGAACACTTATTTATTTGCAAAACGTTATAACAGAAACAAAGAGAAATGCATTTTTTTTCAGAATTTGCAGTTTGTTTATGTAGCAAAAAATAAAAAAAAAAACAGTGGTGACTAAATACCACCAAAAGGCAGCTTTAGTTGTATGAACAAAACTATAAAAAATTAGCTTGGGTACAGTGTTGCATGACCACCCAATTGTAATTCAAAGTGCAACAGCGCTGAGCACTGAAAATTGGCCTAGGCAGGAAGGGGATAAAAGTGCTCAGTATTGAAGTTGTTAATTACAGTCTGTGGACCCAGATTGGGTAAAGTGTTTTATAAAAGTGCCCTATAAAAACACAGAGATGGTGCAGGGACAGCTATAATGAGGACCAAGCCTGACTGATCTGGTAGAAAGGGTGGCAGTCTCAACCTGTCATTATACACAGGAATACCAAAGGGCTAAATCAGTAAGAGTACCATAATTTATTAAAGCAATTAAATCCACACTTACATTTGGACAAGGGAAAAACAGCATATGAGGGGAAGGCTAACAATCCAACACAGCAATCAAAGACCTACAAGGATTGATGAGTTGGGTAATGGAATTATGTTCCCACCAGATGACTAGCCAAAAAGTGGCATCTGATGCCAGCCTGCTTCTAACAATCAAAGCTGAACCAACGCTGTAAATGGGGGCTGGCAGATGTGTTTTGGGGCTCTGTCCCTTTTTCAAAGACCCTAATACACAGGAATGAGTTACTGCCACCATAGCCCATGGTTTAAGTTGACTATGCAGAAATCTGGCCCTGAACATGTGACCTGCTTTTATGTAAAGACTTTAGAAAGAAACTACATGTTCTATAACTGCAAGAAAAAATGAAAGCAATATTAAACTCAAAAGCAAACATGTATTATATTGCAGCTTATCAATTCTTATATGTGATAGCTGTATTAGTTTCCTTTTTTTAGGCTTTCTTTCCTCTATTTTTATCTGGTGAACCAGCCAGCAAGTCGATTGTTTTTCAAAAGCACAAGCTTTCCAGCGGAACATATCAGCTTACATGGTTTAAACAAACCACTTAACACTGGCAGGGGTGATTAAAATTATCAGCGATTATTTATTCAGGCAAAACCTTTACTTACCGTATTAGGAATTTTTTTCCCCTCCTGGGCAAAGTAATCCTTACTTAATCAGATGTATTTGATTTGATTTTAATTTAATTGTTATTTGTTTTTTTCCTCTCTCTTATTTGATGTAATTTTTCATGTAGCTCTTGAGCATCTTGCTATAAATGCCTTATTAAAACAATCTTAATACTATGATACATTACCTTAGTACATTATTCTTCCATGTTTCAAGACCAAACATAGTAATATCTCCAAAATCAGATATAATTTCGGTAACCAGACCATTTGAAACTTAAAAAGGAACATATATTGGTACTTGTACTATCAGATTGCTTGTTATAGCTTCTTCTTTGTAATTCTATTATATTTTATTTTCTGCTTATATTACTTGGTAATTACTTGGAAAATAATAAAAATTACATAAACAACAAAAA
>BLSH010535626.1:0-11656 GCA_018402905.1 Glandirana rugosa
TGGTTATATCCAACCTACACATATATATACATATATATCATTTGTGTTTAAGGACATTAAAGTTTGTAAGCGCCATGATTTATTAATGCAGCATTACCACCTCTGGATTTGATGTATGTGTGGGACTTAACTAGCCAAACACAAGAAACCACACGGGTGGGAATGCTGAACAAAAAAGGTTTAATTGGCCCTGTCGACCGACAGAACTTGCAACCCAAACGTAACAGAAGATAGTGATGCAGGTTCCACACAGTAATGCGTCATGAAAGTATTTAACGACGACCAAGAGGCCGCCCTGCAGATAACCTCAGGAGCTACCTGGCGTGCAGCCGCCCAGGAAGTGGAGACGCTTCTGGTTGAGTGCGCCGTCAACGCCTCTGGGGGAGCCAAGCCCTTAGCCCTGTATGCCCTCTGGATGATCTGGGCAATCCAGGCTGCGATTGTCCTGGAAGAGGCTTTCTTCCCCTTGTTCTTGCTGGAGAAGAGTACAAAGAGTTGGTCAGATTGTCTGAAGGTGGCCGTAGCCTGCAGGTATTTTCCCAGCAGTCTTCCCACATCCAAGGGATAGACTTCCCCGGTTTCCGAAGATTTAAAGGTAGGAAGGGAGGATATCTCCTGATTCTCATGGAACACCGACGTGACCTTGGGTTTCGAGCCAAGCATGGGAACCAGGACCACCCGATCCGGGAAGAAAGTCAGGAAAGGCTCACTGTGCCCCAAGGACCCAATCTCCGACACTCTTTAGCAGAGGTGACCGCTACCAGGAAGGCCGTCTCCATGGCCAGATCCCCAATTGCTTGTGTGCTCACATAACCCGAGGCAGGGTCTGCCAGAAAGTCTAGGACTAGGGGAAGGTCCCACTTTGGGAATCTCGGTTTCCTTTGGGGTCTCAGCCTTGCTGCCCCTTTGAAGAACTGGCGGACCAGCAGATGCCCTGCCCAGGCGATACCCGTGAAGGCCGACAAGGCCGATACTTGAGGGAGCTTACTGATAGAGGCAAATCAAGACCAGTTTGTAGGAAGCTTAAGACTTCTTGCACTCCCGGATTTCTGTTGGATTTCCCAATAGCGTGAGAAAAGTCAGAGAATTTGGCCCATATTCGCTCATAAACTCTGTTCGTGCTGGGCCGTCTGGAGTTCATCAGAGTGGAAATCACACCTGGGGTACAACCCAGGGCCTCTAGCCTCTCCCGTTCAAGAACCAGGCCGTTGGGTGTAGTCGCTCTGGATATGGATGTAGTACTGCTCCCTGTGATAGGAGGTCTGGTCTGAGAGGGAGGGGAACGGGGGTTCGGAAGCTCAGCTGTTTCAGTAATGGAAACCACGGCCTGCTGGGCCAGAAGGGGATTACTGCCAGGATCTCGACTCTCTCTGACCTCAGCCTCTAAGAACCTGAGAATTATCGGCACTGGCGGGAATGCATAGGCTTTGTTGAACCTCCAGGTGTCCGTTAAGGCATCCATCCCAAGGGCTTGAGGGCAGAAGCCCCTTGTGTAGAAATTCTCTATCTTGTGGTTGGCCGGGGAAGCAAATAGATCGACCTCGGGATCGGGACCTAGGGACTGGATCCATTCGAACACTTCACCGTGAAGGGACCATTCCCCATTGTTCACCCGTACTCTGGACAAGAAGTCCGCTTGGACATTCTGGGCTCCTGGAATGTAGACTGCTGAGATGTCTGACAGGAACCTCTGGGCCCGTGCGAAGAATGCTCCACTTCTCGTAGTAGAGAAAGACTCCGTGTTCCACCTTGTCTCCTCACATAGGACACTGCCGCCGTGTTGTCCATCCTCAGGAGTACTGCTTTCCCCTGTGTTAGATTGCGGAAAGCCTGGAGAGCGCAACACGCCGCTCTCAACTCCAGAACATTGGACACTGGCAGGTGAGGAAGCAGGCCCCATGTGCCTTGGGCAAACTCCAGTCCACAGTGGGCTCCCCATCCCATGTTGCTGGCATCGGTCGTGACCAACACCCATGCTGGTGGAGAGATGGAGTGGCACCTGAGAAGGTTCTTGCGTAACAGCCACCATGGCAGGCTGTCCCTCATGGCCGTTGAAATGTGGATAAGGTGGTCACCCTTTTCTGGCCTCCACTGGGACAGGAATCCCTTCTGGAATAGGCGCATCTTCCACAGCAGCCACTTCACCATGGGAGATGTTGAGACCATGGTACCGACCACCCTGAGACACTGGGAGGCTTTCAGGTACGGGGTTGCCAGAGCCCGCCGGATCCTGTCCCGTACCACCGAAACTTTCTCCTCTGGTAGGGAGATGGTATTCTCCTTGGTGTTGAACCGAGCGTCTAGGTACACCAAATCCTGTGATGGCTCCAGGTGACTCTTCCGATGATTTACCATCCAGCCAAACTCCTGAAGAGTGGATAATACTTGGGACCTGTGGATCAGCAGCTGGTCTCTGTCCCGCGCCAGTAGGAGTAGATCATCTAGGTAGTGGTGAAGCCATATCTCCTTCTTCCTGATAAGAGCTACCACTGCTAGGAGGACCTTGAACACTCATGGAGACGTCGAGAGTTTGAAGGGAAGGCACGTAAACTGGAGGTGGCGAGGACCCACCATGAAGCGAAGATATTTGCGGAACTCCTCTGCGACTGGGACATGAAAATACGCGTCCTTGAGGTCTATGGTGATTAACCAATCGCTTGGTTGTACAGAGCGCTGTATCGCCATGAGGGTTTCCATTTTGGACTTTTCACCTTTGATGAAGGTGTTCAAGTGGGTGAGATCTATAACTGGCCTCCATGTTCCGTTCTTTTTTTGCACTAAAAAGAGGGGGGAGTAGAGGCCTCGAAATCTCTCTCCTTCCGGTATCGGTACCGCCGCGCCTTGGGCCACTAGCGAATCCACGTAGTCCAGTAGGACTTGTTTCTCCTCTTCCGCCCGAGGCACCAGGGTGGGAACGACTCTGAGTGTTAGATCGCTCGTAAAGGCCCATGAGTGTCCAACGGAGATTGTCCTGATCACCCAGGCGTCCGAGATCGAGGCCGCCCAGATGTGCCGGAAATGGAACAGACGCGCTCCCACCCAACCCATCTGGGCGGGACCAATCTCAAAAGGATTTAGCCGCCTCTCGTCCGGTAGAGGCTGAGCCCTTAGTGGCCCTCTGGGTGGGTGTCTGGCCACTCCTCCTGTTTCTCCTGAAGTCCCGCCCGGGCTTGTAGCTGCGGGCATCTCTTGCCCGATCCGTGGCTTGCCTCCTTGTTTGCGGCTTCTTCTGGCGTCTGTCCTGAGGGAGAAATCCCGACTTGCCCGGGCGATGGCTTTGTCGAGCCAATTACCGAACAATGAGGACCCTTCGAAAGGGATCTTACACCAGGCTTGCTTGGAAGAAGGGTCGGCCAGCCAGGGACGTAACCACAAGGCCCGCTTGGCCGTAACGGAAGACAGCATCACCCGTGCCCCCAGACGGATCATGTCCAGGGAATCCTCCCCCAGGAAGGATGAGGCCCACTTCCACTCCTGAATGGGTGCACTTCTGGCCACGTCCTCGGAGACGCTATATAGAGCCGATTCCACCTCCTCGGTCCATACTTCCATAGCCTTGGACATAGCTGCTAAGGCTAGAGCCGGCTTGCAGGCCATGCCCGCCGTCACATAAATCCTTTTAAGATCTAAGTCGATCTTCCTGTCGAGCGGCTCCCTGAAAGACACCAATCTTCCAAAGGTAGAGTGACGTGCTTCGCCAATCTCGTTACTGCCGCGTCCACCAAGGGAGCGGACTCCAGATACCTGACGTCTTCTTCCTTAAAAGGATAGAGTCTGGACGTCTTGATTGATAGGGAGGATTTCTTATCCACCTTCTCCCATTCTTCCGTGAAGATACCCTTTAGTTCTGGGAGAAGCGGGAAGTTGGGATGCTCCTTGCCGAGGTGTTTAAAAAACGTTCTCTGTTTTGTCGGTGAGGACACCGGTTCATCCCATTTCAGGGCCTCCTTAACCACCCTAATCAGGGATGGGACTAGGGCAGTGTCAAAGCCCGCTGAGCCATCCCCTTCCAATTCACCGTCAGAGAGCCTGAGGTGAGAAGCTGGGCTGTGATGATCCCGGTTCCTCCTGGGAATCTTCCTCCCACTCGCCTCTAGTCGAGGACTGGCTTTGGGTATGGAGTGGCAGTAGATCCTTCAACGACTGCTGCACCACCCACTTGACCACCGACTCTATCTGTTGGCCGCCAGCCTCCCTCTCTCCGGACACTCGGGCATAGCATTTGTCACAGAGTGACTTGCCCTCAGGAAGGTGGGTCCCGCAACCCCAACAGGATTTACGCCTGGAACGGCTACCATGGTGATGGGAGTGGTGTCTAGAAGAAGAATGTGAACTTCTTCCTTGGTGCCGGCCTCTTGATGAGGACCTGTGGCGCCTTGAGCCAGACGAGGACTGTCTGCGATGAGGACTGGCAGGGTCTCCACGTTTCCGATCCCGAGAGGACTGTTGGTGAACCGACCTGGGAGGGCTGAAAGGACAAGACAGAGAAGAAGAGGATAAGAACAGTCAATACAGGTATGATGGTCATTCCAAACGGATCCCTGTGTGCCACCCCCCCACGGCCCCCCTCCGTACCTGTAGGGCAGGGGCTGGCCGCATGAGGGCGGAGACTTCTCCATCTTGGAGGAAAGCGCAAAGTCTGTCCAGAGGGAGAGAGACATTTAGTAAGCCAGTCCAGAGCCTCTCCCCTGGCAGAACCTGAACTGCCCTCCCCTGACCCTTCTCACCTTTACCCAGGCGTAGCAAGGCACAGGGAGGCCGCCGCGTATTGCCCGCAGTCTTCCCAAGACTGCTGCACAGGGCTTGCGGCATTTTCAAATCTCCCGCCCCGCCCGGCCGTCCGCGCGTGTGCCAGCCAAGCCTCTCTATCGCGGCCGGCCACTGCGCATGCGCGGAACCATTCGCGGCCCGCCCATACCAGAGATCCGGGGAGCCCAGGGGAGTACAGGAGGGGAAGACAAGACACCCCACCTCCCCAAAGAACAATGCTGCCATGGAGCCTCCTTGGGCTTCCTCTTCAGAGACCCTGCCTCACGTTGGCGTCTCCCTGGGCAAAACAGGCCGCCACTCCTTGGCTTCTTCTGGCCTGACAATGCCGCTCACCCGCCATAGCTGGGTACTGGGTGATGGGGGGACACCACAAACCCAACGTCTGCCCCGCTCTACAGCTGGGGACCATGCTGCCCGGGACGCTGTTCATCCTGACTCTGGTAAGTCATCTGTACTTGGGTCCGTAGAGGAGGACAAAAAAAGGAACACGCGGGCTGAACAGAGGGTCAAACTTATACTAAGTAGGGTCCTATGGGGTAAAGAGGGGGCGGAATAAACCCACACATGGCTGCCATGGCGTCGGTCAGGAAATATTTAGTAAGAGGCATGGGAAAGTTGTAATTTAAAAAAAAAAAAAAAAAATTTCACAATTTGTAAAAATGTTTTACATACTGTCACCAGTGCAATACAGTGTCATCATACAACTGGTGTGGCAGGGATCAGGGATACTGACTAGTGACAGTATGTTAAAAAAAAAAACAGTGTTACCACAGTGACGCTGTACTACTCTGGGAGGTGATCTGGATTTTTTTTTATACCTTATGATTGCTTGTAACTGCATTTTACAGTTATGAGGACCTGTTTTTTTTTGAATGAATGAAAACTACTCTTTAAGTGTTTACTATTGTGATTAGCTGTGATTGGCCACAGCTAATCAAATGCTACAGATGGGCTAGGATTGCCTCTGTTTTTACCATGTGATAGCTGTGACCAATCACAGAGCTCATCACAATACTGTAGTACACAATGAAAGACATGAAGCAAAGCCTTTCGTTGTGTACAAGTCATGTGATCTGCTGTGATTGGCCACAGCGATCACATGGTACTAGCATAGGCCAGTACAGTGATTTGTCATCGGTCATGTCCGGTGGACATGGTGGGTGACAGATCATGCTGGATTGTGGCTCGTGGGGCGCACATGAGGCGCAATCCTGGGAGGATGTCATATAACTTACTCCCAGAACAACAGTGCTCCCACGCGGCCATCATTCTACAATAGATCGGACAGGAAGGGGTTAAGTATGGTCAAATAAAAAAGCCAGATTTCAGAGATTATCTAAATAATAAATGTTTATATATCTAATCAGTCAATTGTGTCATGTAGTGTCTGGTATATCTAAAGTAAAATGTAAAACCAGATTGCAACGGGCACCCAACTTAACATAATGGATGAATTCTTTAACACTTTAGATAAGCTAGGGTTTGTCCAAAACAGGCTGGTCAGCACCATGTACAAAATATACACTGGGAAGAGAGACCTGGAAGTGTATATATCAATACAGAGGTCAATAGATGTAATGCTTAATTCACAGATTGAAGTATAAGATGGGGGGTTTATGCAACTTCAGAACCTACAGAACTATCTAAAGTTGAACCATGCCGCTGTGTTGTAACACATCGACCACCGTGGGTTCACACTATCTGACGACTTGAATGAACAAGATAAGATTTTGCTCCGACTTTGAGATAGTGACTTGTCCTTTGACAAATCAAAACAATCCCAGTGTGAGATAAATTCCTTTTACTGCTGCTGTAATCACCAAGTCTGATGTCACAAGTTGGATGGTTAGAACAAGGATCCGACTTTGATCCTACTTCAATGATATTCAATGGGCTGAAGTAGGACCAAAGTAGTACAGGAACCTTTTTCAAAGTCGGACCGACTTGTGTCGGACCAGTTAAGACGGCTCTCGTAGGGAAACATTGATTTTGTGACATCACGCGACTTGTGCTCACAATGTCGGTCCATTTGTCGGAGAAGTGTGAACCCAGCCTCAAGGACAAAAAAGACATATTACACACATGACACACACAGTGGTTTCTGCTGGGAATATAGATGATTTCAAAAAACTATTAGATGTACACCTAAGGGGCCGCAACATTGAGGGATATACTGTAATAATGACATAAAAACACACGCATAAGGTTGGACTTGATGGACTCATGTCTTTTTTCAACCTCGCTGACTATGTAACTTACTCCTGCAAAGCTGTTGTATCTAAACATATATAGCAAAAATGCAACAATCCTCAAGGATTCGCAAATAGGAAATGATAACCAAAACAACATTACTTCCACTAGCGCTGTTTTAATATGTTCCAGCTATTCCAAATGTCCAGAATTCTATGCATGACACCTGACTATTACACATAAGAAGGGAGCAATGTAGGGGCAGGTAGTAAACGGCCTATGTAGAGATCATTGCAAAACAGAGTCATTCTGCTTTGATTAATTATATTACAGTGCTGTACCAGTTTCAGTTAATTGGTCACTTAATGTTTCCCTAAAACATTTACAGCATCTGCACTACAGCTGACTTACAATATATTTAGCAGATACTGCTATTTACAGCTTGTACTGACAACATTCTGCAATGCTGTTGACCCATAGCTGCAACTGTAGAATCAAATACTCAGCCCTGAGAAAGAGAGAGTGGATATTTTCCTTAAAGATGAATACCAATTTTGGAAATGTTTGTATACTTACAGCTCGAACCAATGTCTCTATGCATATACCATATCTGTGGGAACCCCTTGGAAGCTGGAAATCATTGCAGTAGGCACCACAGGCAGAGTGATCTCCAGTAGCTTCTGGGCCTTGTGCCGAGTGGCTGCTATGCTGCATTGTGAATACGAGAGGCTGGCCATTGGTCAAGGACAAAGCATTATCTGTTTGAAAGAAGTGGAGAGCATGACATCAATGCCCTGCCTCTTCACCTAATCCAATCTGAGAATGCTTTGAGAGAGTGCAAAGCGATTTATGAATGGCACCCATTGCCCAGTGTCTGACCTGCTTTCAGAATGCAGAAGAGGAACCCTTTGGCATGAGGCCAAGAAGCTAATAGAGATCACTGGAGTAACAGTATCTACCTCAGTGATTTCCATCTTCTAGAGGGATTCCACAGGTATGGTATATGCATAGTACAAGCTGGACCAATGTAACTATGTAAAAATATCTGCTACTGGAATTATTCTTTAACCACTTCCCGACCACGTGCCGCATATTTACGGCTTCAGAGTGGCGCTGTCCCGCGAATTGGTGTATATAAGCCGCAATTCGTGCGTGTGCAGCTAGCGGGCGGGAGCGTGCCGCCTCCGGCGGGGATATACTGTATAATGTAATAATGACATAAAAACACAATGACGCCGCACTCTGCAGGAGTGTGCCCGCGGCTTGGGCGAATCCGATGTCCGCCGGCGAGCCGCGATGACCTGCCAGAGAGAAAGATCGGGGAACCGCCGATGTAAACAGTGGGCATGTAAGAGATCTACTGATCCCTGTCACTGGGATCAATTAGATCTCTTATGCCCATGGTAGCCCAGCCCTCTCACAGTTAGAACACGCCTAGGGAACACAGTTAACCCCTAGATCTCCCCCTGCAGGTTAACCCCTTCACTGCCAATGACATTTATACAGTAATCAGTGGATATTTAAATTTCTGATTGCTGTATAAATGTCATTGGTCCCAAAAAAGTGTCAAAAATGTCCGCCCCAATATCAAAGCCCCGATAAAAATCGCAGATCGCCACCATTACCAGTAAAAAAAAAAAAATGTAAAAACGGCAGCAATTAATTCTCATGGTTTGTAAATGCGGCAACTTTTGCGCAAATCAATCAATAAACACCAATTGCGATTTTTTTACCAAAAATATGAGAAAGAATATAAATTGGCCAAAACCGATGAATACATTTTTTTTTTTATATATTTTTTTTCTTTTGGATTTGTATTTTAGCAAAAAGTAAGAAATATTGTTTTTTTTTTTTTGCAAAATTGTCGCTCTTTTTTTGTTTATAGAAGTCATCAAATACCACCAAAAGAAAGCTCTATTTGTGGGGAAAAAAGGACTCAATTTTTAATTTGGGTACAATGTCGCACGACCACACAATTGTCAGTTAAAGCAACACAGTGCCGAATCGTAAAAAGTGTTCTGGTCCGGGCCGACCGACCTGGACGTCACCCGCTGCCGCTGTGAGGAGCGAAGGAGTGTAGGAGCGACACCCGGAAGGGCTCGCCTGCCTGTTATTGATAGGATTGTCAGCTAGGAGACCCTGTGGGGATTTCTCCTGATTGCCTGATGTTCATCTATGCTGTGTGAGTAGACTGAGTTTTAATAAAACTAAATTTGTTTGAGACAGTCTGCACTTAGTGTATTCTCCTTCTTACATATATTACCACTGACTGCCTGAGTTGTGACGAGCGTTGCAGAGTGGGGATACAGAGGTCTGAAAATCTGGACGTGATATTTTACCACAATTGCAATACGCATTTGACCCTCTAGTAAAACTGGGGTCAAACTGGGAGGTGAGCACAGTTGATGTTGGTGGAGGATTTGTGTCACCGTTTGTGTTAACCGTCTGAGCACCGGTGGAATATACTACTACATCTTGTTTATATTTGTGGACTTTATTCATTTATTCAATGACTGCGCTGCTTCTTGTTTGTTTTTAATAGTCATGAGAGGTTGATCACCGTGGATGTTCAGCGAGCAGTCGGTTATATATTTAAACGTATTTTTAATAGCAGCGCTGATTGCACTACATACTGGAGCAGCAGTGCTTGCTGCACTTATGAATGAGCCCTTAGTTGCATTTGACAGTGGCACATTTAGGGCTTGTTCACACCGGGGTGGTAAAGCCCTACATTTGATTTGCAGATTTACCGCCCCAACCCATACCCCTTTAGCTGGCTGAGGCAGCAGTCAAAGGTGTACACATGCTGCAGCAGGAATTAAACCCCTTGCTACTTTTAGTGGGGGCTACCACCTGCCAGATATGACCCATTCAAATAAATCGGTCTACTCTGCAAGAGCCCTACACCTACATGCTTCTGTAGGGTCCAAGGGGTTAAACCAGGTGGTGAGAAAGCAAAACAATGCTGCCTGCTTTAACCCCTTGTTTGCTGTACTGCACAAGGTTGCAGGACATTTGCAGAGTGGCCTCATTCACTTGAATGAGTCATGCTTGGTGGGTGCTACCACCAACTATGACAGGGTGTATAACTTTTGTTGCCGCTGCGACATGTGTACACCCCTTCTGCTGGCACCACCTCTGCTGCTGGCATCACTCTGGAGACCGCTAGCCCGAATAAGAGGTGGAGTGCAGTTGGTATCACTTCACATGGGACAGGAACTAGCACTACAGAGGAGGCATCAGCTTATGTGGCTCTCGCTTCCTACTACAGCTCCAACTTTACAAGTAGTAACTCTGCATTGCACTCTGATGCTCTGGAATGGTGAGTCAGCAAGCCCAGACCGCGATTTACCAGTCACCTGGTCGTGATCTACAGGTAGATCGTGATCTACTGGTTGCTGACCCCCGCAGTAGAGTCTCTCCTCAGGACTACAGTTGCCACAATGCAGTACTGCTTGACTCAGTCTATTGAACTCTTCCTGCTCAGCAGCGCCCTCCATTTGTCGATATATTACGGTTACGCTGAATTCACACCTGAGTGCATTTTTATGCATGATTTTGACGTTTTTGTATTCACTGTTTTGCATGTTTTCATACAGCATTTTGAGCTTTGACATTTTTTTTTATTGGCTAATAAAGAAAACTATCATTTTTTGCTAGGCTTTACAAATTTTTTAGCTTTTTGATCAGCTTTTATTTCTTTTTGCATTATTATTATTATTCATTTATTATTATTTATTCAGTCATACTTGTTTTTTTTTTTGTTAGCGTAAGGGGTTAGAGTTTAGGTTGGGTTAGGGGTTTGAGTTAATATTTTATTTATTAAAAAATATTATTGTTATTTATTTATTTGTTCTGGTTTGGGTGTTTATTTTTATTGTATTATATTATTATTAGTCATAATAATAATTTATTTAATATATTTTTTAAGGTTAGCGGTTAATAATTATTTCTTTATTATTAGATATTATTTATTTTATTTATTTATTAGTTATTTGTGATCATTTTTAGTTATCTGTGTATTTATTTTCCATTTATTTATTGATATATTATTACTTTTTTTTTTTTTTACTTTTTTTAGCAGAAAACTGTGCAAAAACATGCAAAAGTGCACAAAATTTGCAAATCGTGCATTTCCATTAATTTCTATGGGAATAAAAACATGGCAAAAACACGCAAATCTGCCCAATTTGAGTCACAAAAAAATCTTCAGAATGCTTTTTGAGCTTCAGGTGTTTGGCTTCAGGCGACTGGAAGTGGAGATATGAACCAACTCCATAGAGAATACCGTATATACTCGTGTATAAGTCGACCCGTGTATAAGTCGACCCCCCTACTTTTGCCCAAAAAATATGGGAAAACTTATTGACCCGCGTATAAGCCTAGGGTGTGAAATGCAGCAGTCAGAACACAGGGACAGGGAGCCAGAACACAGGGACAGGGAGCCAGAACACAGGGATTTTAGCCAGGACACAGGGATTTTAATGCCAGAACACAGGGATTTTAATGCCAGGACACAGGGATTTTAATGCCAGAACACAGGGATTTTAATGCCAGGACACAGGGATTTTAATGCCAGGACACAGGGATTTTAATGCCAGAACACAGGGATTTTAATGCCAGAACACAGGGATTTTAATGCCAGAACACAGGGATTTTAATGCCAGGACACAGGGATTTTAGATGTGTATAAGAG
>BLSH010535626.1:25214-36748 GCA_018402905.1 Glandirana rugosa
CGACGAGTTCCTACTCGACTGAACGTAGCCCCAAGGGGTGTGGGACCTGCGGAACTAGTTAAACCGTTAGGTTTAGCCAGCGGCGGACGCCCTCTAGATGTCCTTAGTGCACCGGGTGAACCTACGACGGGGTTCACGGTTCGATAGGACCAGGGTCGGGTCGACGTTGGAGGAGGAGGAGAGGTGTTCTGGTAAGACTCGGCTACTTTTAACCCGAGGAAGCGGTTGTCTCCACATACAGGGAGTTGGACAGACATAACACCCCCTAGACCTGTGGACCACTCTTTAAAGGGACGGTTCAGGTCATTCACAGGGTAGTGATGGCTCCCCTTTCACAACAGATGTCCGTGCGATCGTTCGGGTTCCGTCCGGACCCGGACCCGGACTTTGTCCCGAAGTTCGGACGGACCAGCAGAACCCGAACTTCCAGAGGTTCGCTCAACTCTAATAGCTGAGACTTGGATACTCCCGCCGGGAAGCTATTGGGGGATACTGTAGAAAGAACAAGATGAGATTTGTCATTTGGCAGAGACAACACTTTCCCCTCGGTAGTGATGGGACACTTACTGGACTTGGCAGGGAAATTTCTCACCAGGTGTCCAGATCCCCCACAATACAGACAGGTTGAGGGACATACACCTCTGTTGGCGAAGGAGCCCAATTTTCATCGGCTCAGAATGGTCTTGTGGAGAGGAGGAGGAGGTTGCAGCTGGGCTGGGACCAGGATAGCTTGGCACTTGGGGCAGCATCCAAGTGGGCCACGTGATTCCTGTAGATCTCCCGCAGGCGGCGACCGATTTGGATTGCCAAATTGATCAAGGCGTCCAGGGTGTGGGGAACCCCGATGCAAGTCAGCTCATCCTTGAGCAGCTCGGAGAGACCTAAGCTGAACTGATAACAGAGGGCCGCATTACTCCAGGCCGTATCAGCGATCCAGCGGTGGAACTCAAACACATAATCCTCTGCCACACGGCGGCCTTGCTGGAGGGCATGAAGTGCGGTGGCGGCCTTGTGAGGGTCCTCGTATAACTGGGCCATGGCTTGGAAAAAAAGACCCAAACTGGTGGTGTCCGGGTCCTTCTGCTCAAGAAGATGGTGGGCCCAGGCTTGGGGCTCATCCAGGATGAGTGAGATGACCAGTCCCACTTTGGTGGCTTCCAATGAGAAAGTACGGGGTTGGAGTGCAAAGTACAATTCACAGGAATTGTGAAATGCCCAAAACTGCCTACGGTCCCCTGTGAACCGTTCGGCATGGGCACTTTGGGCTCTGTAGGCAGGGTTACGATGGTGCGGGAAGCGGCCTGGCTGGGTCCAGCAGGGGTTTGAGGCAGAGAGATCCTGAACTCGATTTTCCAAACGAGTGTATCCCTCTTGCAAGTTTTTCACCGCTTAGGTAAGTCCGGCTAGATGTGCACACAGTTCTTCCAAAGGAGAGGGCCCCTGCGCAGACTAAGACATGGCTGTCCATTACTGTCACGTACCTGGTGGTAAAATCTGGCTTATGCAGTGGACAACCTCTCTTACCAGGGCGATCCTGGGCGGGTGCGGGGTGCAGTGCACCCAGGCGCCGCAGGGGGGGTCAGTTTGGTGTAGAAGGGGGTGGGGGGGTCAGTCTGGTATATATGGATGTAAATCACAGTACCCCCTTATATTACAGTGCAGAGAACCAACTCCACACTATCCCGTCACTAGCCATCCCCGCAAACGCCTGATCAAACCACCCCGGTCCCTGGAAAATTTGGCTGTTTAATCTAAAATGCCCGGGCCTCATTTTTGTCCCAGTCCGGGCCTACATACACCGCACGAGCTTTGGTCTGAAATGACCGGCGGCGCTGTAACAAAGTCCTACCTCTTAGACCAGTTCCTGTCACATAAATGGAACACTGATCCAATGCAGTGAAATTGAATCAGTGTGATGTGTATCATAGGAGCCGCAAGCCAGGCTAGGAGGTGGGACTTTGTTATAGTGGCCGCCCCGGCAATTCAAATCCGAGCTCCGTGACAGTAGGGGATCTTCGCCGCTCTGTGTGATCCAGGGGCACTGGCAGGCTGCAATTGATAGGCACTGGTAGGCTGCAATTGGTAAGTACTGGTAGGCTGCATTTGGTGGGCACTGATAAGGCTGTATTTGGTGGGCACTGATAAGGCTGCATTTGGTTGGCACTGGCATGCTGCAATTGTTGGGCACTGGTAGGCTGCAGTTGGTGGGCACTGGCAGGCTGCATTTGATGGGCACTTATAAGGCTGCAATTTGTGGGCACTGGCAGGCTGCAATTGGTGGGCACTGGCAGGCTGCAATTGGTGGGCACTGTTAAGCTGCATTTGATGCATTAATGTCTTGTATCGTGTCTGCAATCTCTGACCATCTCCTGCATCAGGTCTGCAGTCTCTGACCACCTCCTGTATAAGGTCTGCGGTCTCTGACCATCTCCTGTATCACGTCTGCAGTCTCTGACCATCTCCTGTAGCAGGTCTGCAGTCTTTGGCCATCTTTTGTATCATGTCCGCAATCTCTGATCGTCTCCTTTAGTATGTCTGCGGTCTCTGACCATCTCATTTATCATGTCAGTCTGCAGTCTCTGACCAGCTCTTTTATCCTGTTCGTAGTCTGATCAGCTCTTGTATCATTTCTGCAGTCTCTGACCATCTCCTGTATCATTTCTGCAGTCTCTGACCATCTGTATCAGGGCTGCAGTCTCTGACCATCCCCTGTATCACATCTGCGGTCTCTGACCATCTCCTGCATTACATCTGCAGTCTCTGACCATCTCCTGTATCACATTTGCAGTCTCTGACCATCTTTTGTATCTTGTCTGCAATCTCTGATCATCTCCTTTTAGTATCTCTGCAGTCTCTGACCATCCCTTATATCATGCCTGTCTGCAGTCTCTGACCATCTCTTTAATCACGTCTGCAGTCTTTGACCATCTCTTTTATCATGTCTGTCTGCAGTCTCTGACCATCTCTTTTATTATGTCTTCAGTCTTTGACCATCTCCTGTACTATGTCTGCAGTCTCTGACCATCTCCTGTACCGTGTATGCAGTCTCTGACCATCTCCTCTACTATGTCTGCAATCTCTGACCATCTCTTGTATTTAGTCTGCAGTCTGTGACCATCTCCTGTATCACATTTGCAGTCTCTTACCATCTTTTGTATCTTGTCTGCAATCTCTGATCATCTTCTTTTAGTATTTCTGTTGTCTCTGACCATCCCTTTTATCATGCCTGTCTGCAGTCTGACCATCTCTGTTATCATGTCTGCAGTCTCTGACCATCTCTTTTATCATGTCTGTCTGCAGTCTCTGACCATCTCTTTTATCATGTCTGCAGTCTCTGACCATCTCTTTTGTTATGTCTTCAGTCTTTGACCATCTCCTGTATTATGTCTGCAGTCTCTGACCATCTCCTGTACCGTGTCTGCAGTCTCTGACCATCTCCTGTACTATGTCTGCAATCTCTGACCATCTCCTGTGTTATGTCTGCAGTCTCTGACCATCTCCTGTACCATGTCTGCAGTCTCTGACCATCTCCTGTACTATGTCTGCAATCTCTGACCATCTCCTGTACCGTGTCTGCAGTCTCTGACCATCTCCTGTACCATGTCTGCAGTATATCTGGGGGCTCTTTCTAACAGACTCTCTAACAGAAGCCCTCTCTGTGTCCATTAGAGAGATCCCCCTCCAGATCCCATTAGAGTACTCTGCTTCTCTTCCTGTATTTTGTTTATTGTTAAGAGATCATGGGAGGATCCCAGGGTAATGAAGACTCCTTAGGGGAGCATCTCTGTGTTTTGAGTCGTTGCCATAGAAAGGTGTGGGGTTAGTAAGATGACCACGCCCACATGGGGGGCACCAGAAAAATTCTGCACCCAGGCGCCTGTGACCCTAAGATCGGCCCTGTCTCTTACTACCCTGATTCGGGAACCCCTGGTAGAGTAGACTGGTGGTTCGGGAGTGCAGGTTGGCACGAAGGCTGGACTGGGTCACAGATGGTAGGTGAAGGTCCACTGGAGAACTCGTGCAGATAGAAGAGTAGTGATGCAGGCCGGGTCAGTAACAGGCTGGCTGTGTGGTACAGAAGGAGCAAGCAAGCAGATGGTCGGGTACAGGCAGGATTGGCAACAGGCGAGCAGCAGAAGTACATGGGCAGAGGCGAAGTCATAGGCAAGCCAGGGTCAATGCAGGTAGATAACAAACAGGGTCAGAAAAAAGCTGATGAAGCTTCACCAAACAGATGAAATGAAGTAGGGAAGATAGGTGCCAGCCCCGGCTCACCACTGTGAAGTCAAATGGAAGAAGAAATTGGCTGCACACCAAGTTGAATGAATGACATGAAAGATTTATTGGACGTCCACCAACACCAGGACACACAGACTGAATCAGGTTGACATGTTCCACACTGTAGAGTGCTTTGAGAAAGCACTCTACAGTGTGAAACATGTCAACCTGATTCAGTCTGTGTGTCTGTATTGCGTTTGATATAAAATATGATTTCTCCTATAAGACTCAAAATAGAATTTAGGTTTCTGCAGGTTTGTTTGAAGATGCTTCTCAAACAAATGCCTTGGTAACACAGGCTGTCCTGAAACAATGGGACTGTTGGCAGTTGGTTGTTAATGTAAATTACTTTGTTACCATTGTTGGATTCAACAGGTTGACAGTTTGACGCTTGTATCTATAGATACTGTAAACAATTATATATTTGTGATAGCAGAGTGCCATCTTGAGGTAGAATTTGGGAATGCATCTCTCAGGCATAAGCTGGGCAGCTCACTCATCATGCATTAATGCCAAAAGACTCATCTGTAAAGCCAACAAGAAAGGCGCCTGTCTCCAGAAGAATCGTTGTCAACGAAGATCACAAGCACAGTAATTGAAGCTAAGTAGAATTTAAGTGTATTTCTACTGTTACAGACTATAGTTTGTTTGCTAGGTTGTTAATTTGCTGTAGATATCTGTCAGTCTTGAACTGTATTCCTAATATAGTAACTGTTTTGTATGTACATCATTTTTGTTCAGTAAAAGCTCATTTATACACTGCACAGGTCTGACCTTCCTTGCTTATACCACAAAGTAACCTTGCTAGATAGAGCAAGCGAAACAATTGGGGGCTCGTGCTGTGATCTGCTCTAAAGTTAAACTGAAGCAGACCTGTTTTCTGTGGTGTGTTGTGTAGCTTGTGCTGGGTAAAAATGCTGCGTAAAAATGTTTAGGAAAAGCAAGGCTGCAGAGGCTTCTGGTGACCAGAAAGAAGTGTGCAGCTTACCAATCTGGACCAGAGACAATGAGTGGGAGCCTCTTGCTAAAGAATTTGTAAAGTATGCTTCTCCCATGAATAAGGCTTGGGGTGTTAAGTCTCAGATCATTTTGTAGATTTTAGCCTTAAGTATTTGGATTTAAGTAAAAAAGAAAAGAGGACAGTGTCCATAGTGGGTTGGTACTTTCTTCACACTCTCTATACTGAATCACAGAGAAGGGAGAAGGCAGAGACAGAAATGAAGGTATTAAAAGACCAGCTAGCAGTTGCTTCAGAGTGTGTTCATACAACTGCTAGTCGGGCTGATGATTTGCAAGAATGGTGTGCAGCCCTCATGACCAAATCAATTAATGCCTTAAGGAAAAGGAAGGGCCGTAAACCTGTTAGTAAAGCCAGGGTACGTGCTATTGTCACATCCCAAAACTGGGATTGTGAGAATATGCTCTCCTCAAATGATAGTGAGGATGAGGAGATAGAGTTTGATATGTCAGATGATGATCTGCTAGTGGGAAAGAAAAGGTGTGCCAGACCTCTCATTACTAAGCATAGGAAAAGGCAACATGATAGAGAAGATATGGCAGATGGGGAGGTGCATTATCAAAACCCAAGAGATGTTGAATTTGAAGAAGTTCGGGAGTTTACACAAACGGAACTCCATGAGCTGGCTAAACAATACAAACAAAGGTCTGGGGAACCCCTATTGAGTTGACTCCCACGTTTGTGCGATGAAGGGGCAGACTGTGTTGTTTTGCCAGGTAAGGAAGCAGTGGCTATGGGAGTGTTAACCCATGATCCACAATTGCGTCAGGCAATGCGAAAAGCGTAGAGTTTAGTGTGAAATTTTCACTGTTAGACCTCGTGAGAGATGGAATAGTCCGAGTATACGCTAGTCCTACTGACCTGGAAATACCTATTCCTGGAGATCAATAGGAGAAGGTATTTCCAGGTTAAATGAGATGGGTTGTAAAACCGGATTAAATAAGTTTCCAGAATGGATGGGTCCAGATATGGAACCTTTTACATCTGTTCTGCACTGATGAAGTCTGTGCCATTTAACCACTTGCCGACCTCCCGCAGCAGTGTGATGGCGGCAAAGTGGTTCGTTATCGCAAACCGCCGAAACAGGATGGCGGCCGCGACAACTAGCATTGTGAGCGCGCGTGTGCGCTGCTGGAGACGTGCTTGCAAGCTCACTGTGTTCCGGGGGGGCCAGGGAGTGGGTAGGGTGGACTCGATCGCCGCCTGCTACCCGCGGTGGCCCCCCAGTGATCTCCGTTTTTCATAGAGGAGGAAGGGCTGTGATCACAGGCTTCCTCTATATGGAAGCTATGATCACTCCCCACCCCCTGCCAGCCCCCATACAGTTAGAACACACACAGGGAACACAGTTAACCCTTAGAGCGCCCCCTCCAGGTTAACCCCTTCACTGCCAATGGCATTTACACAGTAATCAGTGCATTTTTATAGCACCGATCACTGTATAAATGCCAATAGCCCCAAAAAAGTGTCAAAATGGTCCGACATGTCCGCTGCAATGTCGCAGCACCCCTAAAAATTGCAAATCGCCGCCATTACTAGTAAAAAATAAACGCGGCAACTTTTGCGCAAACCAATCAAACGTCGACTGCGATTTTTTAACCAAAAATATGAGGAAGAATATAAATTGGCCGAAACCGATTAAAAAAAAATGTTTTTTTATTTGTTTTTTTGGATTTGTATTTTAGCAAAATGTAAGAAAAACTGTTTTCTTTGCAAAATTGTCGCTCTTTTTTTATTTTTAGCGGCGATCAGAAATGACGCAGAGGGGATCAAATACCACCAAAAGAAAGCTCTATTTGTGGGGAAAAAGGATGCAAATTTTGTTTGAGTACAACGTCGCACAACTGCGCAATTGTCAGTTAAAGCAACGCAGTGCCAAATCGCAAAAAGTGCTCTGGTCCTAAAGTGGGAAATCCTTAAGGGGCTGAAGTGGTTAATCTAAGGGCTCCTTTATTGTCTTTGCTGGGAGGACTGGGATTAAACAGCAAGATTCATGAAGCCACTCTCTTTTAAGCCAGTTGGTGGAGCTAGAGGAGACTAAAACAAAACCTGTCAGTAGATAAGGTCAAGGCCAAACAGGAGGAATACAAGCAGAAAAGAGCAGAGAAGAAAGGGAATGGGGTAGAGAAGACAGGAGGTCAAGAGAAAACCAGGCTAGTTATCTCTAGGAAACAAATGAGGTTGGACCTACTAAAGGCAGGAGTACCTAAAGATGAGATAAATGGGATTTCTACTGAAAAAATGCTAAAGAGGTGGAAACATTTAGTGGGGAAAACTGGCAGGGTTAGAAACACTACTCCTAGTGAAGATAACATCAGCCAGATACAGAGAAAACAGAACAGACCCTCCTGTTAGCCCCAAACCAATTCCAAAAACTGCACATGAACCCAAACCCAAATCCCTTTATCCTGGGGAGGAGTTAGAGAGACTCAGAAAAGGGGATTGGGAGGTTTGTTATCCTTAATGAAGGGAAGGTGGGTCTCCTGTGATAGCAGTGAGGGCAGTGACAGCAGGAGACCGACGCCCATATGCACCTGTCACTGTATGGTGGGGGAAGTCATCTTCTCCTACACATCTGATGGCGTTCGTTGATACTGGAGCTGAAGTTACACTTTTGCAAGGAAATCCTTCCCATCACAAAGGAGTATTGATTTATGTAGAAGGTTTGGGAGGGCAAACCACACCAGCAGTTAGGACACAGGTGAAATTGGCTATTGGCAAGGGACTAGGAAATTATGAAGGGCCCCCCTGACCTGTGGCCAGGGCCCTTCCCTCTTCCCGCTGATCTGGGGGCCCTTTACTCTCATCACGGGTCCCTTTATTACGGTCCTGCAGCGGCACCCTTTCACAAGTTCTGCAGCGGGCCCCCTTTCTGCCATCTTCAGGCCTCCCCATGATGGTGAAATGCCAGGGCCCGGTCCCAATAGCAATCTTTGCAATCCTGATAGTTCCCTCACTGGTGTCAGTAGTTTTTAATTTTATTATTTTTTAACATTTCATTTTATTTCTTTTACAATTTTATTTTTAGATTTTTTTAGAATTTATTTTAGAAGCTCTGTTGGGGGGCTTTGATGAGATATCAGGGGTCTAAACAAACCTCAGCCGTCAATCTCCATCTGTGTAGCCTCAGCTGCACAGAATGAATGGACAGAAATAGTTGAGTACCGAGCCTCCCATTCATTCAGAAATGGAAGTATAGTAAAAATAGTTTACTATGATTCAGTTATGAATGAACCAATTGGTACCATTCACTGACTCTGTCCATTCAGAAAAGGAAGGAGCTGGTAAATGACAAATTTACCGACCCGTTCCCAGCTCACCATCATGACACATCTTCTACAGCAGCTGTCAGGAGAGAGGAGGAGGGAAGACAACAACTCTGTGGGGGGACACAGGCACCCTGGGAACAGCAGAAGACAAGTAAACTGGATAGGAGGGGCGGCGGGAGCGGCATATAGAGGAACCAATCTCCTCCATTAGGAGGAAAATGGAGGAGAATGGTTCCTCTAAATGCCGCCCCCACCATCCCTCCTATCCTGGAGCATGGGGCCCGGTTGCAATTGCAACCCCTATCGTTACACCCCTGGATGTACTTCAAGGTCAGTCTATTCAGACTGAACGGGGTATATTCACATTTGGGTATCCTGATAAAGCGTATCTGGTTAGAGCGGTGAAGGCTGTGGTCAGAGGTCATGTGAAATGGACCCCTGTCTACATTCCTCCACCAGAGAAGCTGTCTGTCTCAAGCAGTACAGACTTCCTGGAGGCCACAAATAAATTGGGGATACTATTCAAAAGCTGTTAAGAGTAGGGGTCCTTAGACCTGCTGTAAGTTCTTTCTCGTCTCCTGTGTTCCCAGTAAGGAAACCTGATGGGACATATAGAATAACTTTGTATTACAGAGGTCTAAACAAAGTGGCACCTCCATTGAAGTCAGCTGTACCGGATATGATCTCAATTGTTGAAAAAATTGCTAAAGAGGCAGGAGAATATCATGCTGTGATAGACTTGGCGAATGCTTTCTTTTCGATTTTTGATAGACCTAGAGTGTCAGGACCAGTTTTTTGTGTGGGACGGCTGCCAGTAAACTTTCACTGTCCTTCCGCAAGGCTATCTTCATTCTCCAACGATTTGTCATGGACTGATTGCCGGAGATTTAAGTAACCTGAATTTGAAAGTCGCTGTGTTTCACTACATTGATGACATCATGATCTCTGGAACAAAAGAAAATGTAACTGAAGCACTACACCGGCTGATACAGCACATGGAGAACAGAGGGTAGGCTATTAACAGAGACAAAGTCCAAGGACCTGCCACAGAGTTGAAGTTCCTAGGTATGATGTGGACTGGGCCGCAGAGGAAAATTCAAGAGACAGTTGTGCAAACTATCCAGGCGCTGTCGTCCCCTACAACCAAAAAGGAGGCACAGAAGTTCATTGGAGTTGTGGGATTCTGGAGATTGTTCATCCCACATCTTGGACTGATTCTGATATATACAATGTCACAAGGGAAAAAGACTGAGTTCTCATGGGGTTCAGAGCAGCGGACCTCATTCCTTGCTGCTAAAGAAGCCATTTTGCAGCATCAGGGATTAGGACCCGTGAGACAAGGAGTACCATTTCAGCTGGATGTCGTGGAGCAGGATGGTACCGTATCTTGGAGTCGGTGGCAGCCAAACAGCAGCACAGAAGAGTAACACACCCCTAGAGAAGTACTTGTTTGGGGCCTACACCGCACTTCAACATGTAGAGACCATTACAGGAAAAGGACACAGTCACCATCCATACTTTATTGCAAAAGCAGGATGGGTGAGAGATAATGTACTGACCACTAGAGCAGCTGTAGCCCAGAACCAGACACTGATGAAATGGAATAGGTACCTTCAAGAAAGAGGGGACATTGCAGCTGGGGATGTCAGAGACATTTAAAAACAGTTGGCAGGGCTTGTTACTTTTACCAGCACCCAGCCAGAAGAAATCCCTGTGCTGCAGCCATCCCCCATTCAAGTGGCTCCATCCTTTGAGTCTCTGTCAGAAGACAAGAAGGAGTCAGCATGGTTCACTGATGGTTCATCCATAGTCACCTTTGTGATGGTATCATGTGTGAGATCCACGCAAGGTAATGATACCAGGCCTAAGCGACACTGACTCCATCTTGGTAGGGAAGCTAGGTAGATAATTAAGGTTTTTTTTTCTCTCTCTCCTTCTAACATGGCTGTTAGAACAGCTTGTCCTTTTCGTTCCCAACCCCCTCTGTGGAATGGAGAAGGCCAACTTAAAAAGGAGGCTCTGATTACGGTTTATGGCCAGGAGAAGGTCTGTCCACTTATCTTGAACAAACATACAGGACCCTGCTGTTGGCCCATAAATTACCCTGGCAGGTCTGACCTGTGCGTGGCTCTTTCTTGCTGCCTTAAACTTACATGAAAACATACATAGAGTCATAACTTCCGCTATAGGTACGCCAGAGTGATGAACATGACATATTTGAATGTAGAATTTCGGTCCGGATAATTCAAGTGTAAACGTTCATGCTTTGTCACTCCAGGAGGGATAGAATTAGTCCATTCCCTCCCCAGGGTCCTATATAGACTTCTCATGTTTGGAGTCATATGAAAGCTTATTGCAAGCTGAGATTAAATGTCATACTGCAAAATATGTAAAATAATTTGGTAACAAGTTATGATCCATGCATGATTATGCAGCATGTATCTCCACGGTCTGCCATGGACATTGTCTAAGAAAACTCCTTCTCTTCTACGAATGGCCAGGAGAGGTACGGCCCCACCCCTGGTGTTTCAAAGAAAAGAGACTGTGGCCATCAGACAGGAGTTCCACCTTAACATCAACCATCAGGGAACGAGGAGATCTTCTTCAAACACTGATTAAGCAAAGACATTTCAAATGCAAGGTATTTTTCAATCTGTTCTCTTTCGCTGTACATTTGTCTCACTTTTTACTTTTATTTTTCTGTAAATATTTTATTGCACCTAAAACTTGACCTTTTCATTATTAAACCTTATTGTGAAAAGTGTTAATTCTGTCTCTAAAGCTCTTAACGCAACTATTACGAATCTGTTCCTTCGAAGAACGCTACTGTATTTTAGAATAACGCATCTGAATATACCTGTCTGCAGGTGACAGTGTGTGTACAGGCGTTGCTCTAAAATACTGGTATTGCTAATATACGGTCTTCTGGCCGGAAATTCCAGAAGTGGTGGCAGTGAAAGGGTTAATTG
>BLSH010535626.1:60973-81272 GCA_018402905.1 Glandirana rugosa
ACGGATGTCGGTTCGTACCACCACCCTCACAGTACCAGACCCCGACGTACTCACGACAGCCGTGACCCCTTGATGTCAAGTAACTCTCTTGGTACGTACGGTTGTACATGACACTGTATGACATCGTCTCGTACTAGGGGGAGGGAAGCCTCTGACATGGTGCCCCGTCATAAGGTTGTACTATTGTTGGGGTTTGTGTGGAGATTCTACTGACGACGGAACGATTTCTTCGACTCCCATTTCCACTACCCGACCGGTTAGTACAGAGGTCTGGATTTGGGATAATTCGTAGACGTCCCGTAGGAGTTTCCCTTCCACCTCCTTGCTTCCAGAGATTGATCACAACTCGCTTGGGCCTGACATTGCAAGCCCAGGCATGGCTTGAAAGCCCACAGGCCCGAACCCGAACGATTTTTGAAATGTCCGGGTCCGGGTCCGTGCCCCGGACACCCGAAAGTTCGGTACGGACCCGAACGTTACAGTCCGGGTTCGCTCAACACTAGTTAGAGACCTTCGTTCCTCCACCTTCCCTTTGAGGATGCCCTGCAGATGCTTAATAGGGTTTAGGTCTGGAGACATGATTGGCCAGCCCATCACCTTTACCCTCAGCTTCTTTAGCAAGGCAGCAGTCATCTTAGAGGTGTGTTTGGGGTTGTTATCATGTTGGAATACTGCCCCGTGGTACAGTCTCCGAAGGGAGGGGGATCATGCTCTGCTACAGTATGTCACAGTACATGTTGGCATGCATGGTTCTCTCAATGAACTGTAGTTCCCCAGTGCCGACAGCACTCATGCAGCCCCAGACCATGACACTCCCACCACCATGCTTGGCTGTAGGCAAGACACACTTGTCTTTCTACTACTCACCTGGTTGCCACCCCACATGCTTGACACCATCTGAACCAAATAAGTTTATCTTCCAGTAATCCATGTCTTTAGTCTGCTTGCCTTCAGCAAACTGTTTTACAGGCTTTCTTGTGCATCATCTTTAGAAGAGGCTTCCTTCTGGGAAGACAGCCATGCAGACCAATTTGATGAAGTGTGCAGCGTATGGTCTGAGCACTGAAAGGCTGACCCCCCTCCCTTTCAATCTCTGCAGCAATGCTAGCAGCACTCATACATCTATTTCCCAAAGACAACCTCTGGATATGACACTAAGCATGTGCACTCAACTTCTTTGGTCGACCATGGCGAGGCCTGTTATGAGTGGAACTTGTCCTGTTAAACCATTGTATGGTCTTGGCCACCATGCTGCAGCTCAGTTTCAGGGTCTTGGCAATCTTCTTATAGCCTAGGCCATCTTTATGTACAACAACAATTCTTTTTTTCAGTGAGTTCTTTGCCATAAGGTGCCATGTTGAACTTCCAGTGTCAAGTATGAGAGAGTGAGAGCAATAACCCCAAATTTAATACACCTGCTCCCCATTCACACCTGAGACCTTGTAACACTAACGAGTCACATGACACCGGGGATGGAAAATGGCCAATTGTGCCTAATTTGGACATTTTCACTTAGGGGTGTACTCACTTTTGTTGCCAGTGGTTTAGACATTAATGGCCGTGTGTTGAGTTATTTTGAGGGGACAGCAAATTATTATTGTTATACAAGCTGTACACTCACTACTTTACATTGTAGCAAAGTGTCATTTCTTCAGTGTTGTCACATGAAAATATATAATAAAATATTTACAAAAATGTGAGGATGTACTTAATTTTGTGAGATACTGTATATATAGGTTAGTGAATGGCATGCAGCAACGTGGCTGTATATCTATAGCACCAGTTACAAAGAGTAGTATCCAGCAGAACAGGGCAACACTCGTGAAGGCAAATAAAGTGCATGGCAATATACAGTTACAAGTATGTTAGTCACTGCGCACGCCTATGCCATTTCTGAAGCATTTGATTTGAAACATAAATAAATACAATGTGTTATGTCATTCGCCAATTAATTCATGATTAGATAAACTAAGCTACGTTTACTACAGAGTCATGTGGCAACACATCATAAACATGCCCTTGACCCAACTTGGGTACCAAACCATAGTTTAAAGTAGAACTAAAGGGAAAAAAATTTTTTTTTCTTTTTGGACAGAGTGAATAAGGGTTTTAACCCCCATCATTTTTTTTTTTTGCCATCTGCGTCCCATTAGGGAGAGTTTCCATCAAAGTGCCTCCAAAGTGAGGGAATCCCTAATTGTCATCAGAACTAGTGTCCCAATTGAAAGATTTCCCCTCTGTTTCTGTTCTGGTGATAACCCAAAATTTGGGATTTTTCTTCATGTTCACTCTCAGTGACAATAGTAAACAGGGCAAATATAGAGGGTGAAGCACTCTAATGGGGGCACGGACAGCAATAAAAACCTGACAGGTGTTCTAATCTCTCTCCACTCTATCCAGAACTTAAAAAGTTTTGCCTTTATATATACTTCAAAGTGCTAGTAGTTTATGAGTAAGGGAAGAAGAGGCAAAAAGGTTTTTTAAATTAAATGCATTCCCTGCATTAAGGTAAGAAAACATTTTGCAGCTTGTTGTCCTCCCCTACCTCCCTAAATATTTACCTGAGTCCTCAATCAATCCAGCACTGTGCCCAGCTGGAGATTATCTCCTCTCTTCCTCCTTACACAGAGCCACCGGTTTCTGCTGCTGTCAATCAAATGCTATAAGGAGGAAGCAGGGGGCGGGTCCATAGACACACACAGCTCTGGCACAAGCACACACACATGTGACACCATAGCAAGCAACTTGTTATGGGGGCACATTGTAAAGAGGAGTAGCCAAGATCGTTGGCAGGGTCCCCAGAAGAGGAGGATTGGGGCCGCTCACTGCAAAACCATTGCACAGAGCAGGTGAGTATAACTTGTTAATTTTAATTTAAAGAAATGCATTTAGTAACACTTTAAGAAAAACTGCTACAGCTATTCGGGGAAAACTGAATACAAGAATATTAGTGTACTGTGAATAACAAATACATATCAAAGCTAAATACAAAATATGCACTAAGTGACAAAATATTAAGATTGTAGTCCACCATATGTTGCTCTATGTCCATAACAGCTTGTAATAAACAACCAACCCCTAAAAAATAATAATCTAAGAGGTAAAGGTCCTAACAACACGTCAAAAACCAAACAACATGCCTAGCAGAATCATTCAAATGTACTGTAACTGATATGATTCCAAGATTTTGCACAGATGCCACTAAGTATAAACTCTGGGGTTCTTCTGGTTTTACCTGTAATACCTCTATCAACTGACTTGTGATCAGAAAATGGGCCTTGTATGCTTACACACTGGTTGTAGGCAAGTCATTGTCATTAAGAGAGTAAAGAGGCGCTGGACTGGGAGCTTAGCTTTTCTTCAAACGTTAGTAGTGGTGGGGTAGACCCACAGACATGGGATCCCCCTACTTATAAAGTTTATACTGTATAAATGGAAGGAACTAAGTGCCAAAAGATCAATTATCCATTTGCATATACCCTACCTTATTGATAGTAAAGTCACAACAAGTAGAAAATAAATGACCAATGTGTTTTGGGGGACAAAGCACCCCCCCCCCCCTTTATCGGGGTTCAAGTTTCCTTGTTAAAAATCCCATAAGAGCTGTTATGTGACCTCCCAGACTGAAATCTGTAGAAGATACAGACGGGCATTTGGAATTCACTGACTGTGTAGTAGTGTTGTCAGTAGCACTTTGCTGCTGACTTTTCTATCAAGAATAGAGGATATAGGGATTTTTAACTTATGGCGCTTGGTTCATTTTGTTTGCAGTCATTGCCATCAGACTAGTATGCGGCACAGGTGAGCATATGCCTACCTCTCTCAGAGTATACAGATCACACAGTTGTTTTGCTTTCTGTAACATTGCATTAGTGGGTTTATACTTAATAATTTCATCTCAACTGGGTTGGTGGTAACCTATGAAATCCATGATATCTAGTGCACATTTATGTTCCTATATTCCAACTATGCTTGTTATCTTATGCAGACTTTCTACTGTCACCAGCATCAGGTTTGCCAAACTAATGTTGAGCCTTTTTGTTTTCTTTTTCTTTTTGCAACAGTGGCAGCAGTATATACTGTACATAACACTTCTGTTTTAATGAACTTCGCAGTATGCCATTGCTACCTTTTTTGAAGGGACATGCTTCAGGGCCATCATCTTCATCTTTGCCCCACTAAATAATGAGTTACTCACTGACCTGGAACAAATATGTAAATGTAAGTCTTTATGCATCATTGGCTACATGCTCCAGGTCAGTGAACATACCGAATTGTTAAGGAGGAATAAGAATGAGAGAACGTGGAGATTATATCTTCAAAGAGAGAAATGGCAGCTTCCATACTTAAAGAGGAAGTAAACCCTAAACAGTTTTACTTCCTCTTTATCATCCTGCAAAGTAAAAGCATAATAAGCTAGTACGCATGCGCATGTGCCGATGACATCAGCACAAGCCAGTATAGTGTATATCTCCTAAACCATGCAGGTTTAGGAGATATTGACGGAACCTACAGGTAAGCCTTAATATAGGCTTAACTGTAGTTTAAAGTGGTTGTAAAGGGTTTACAACCACTTTAAAGGGGTTGTAAAGTCAGAAGATTTTTTTATCTTAGTGCATTCTATGCATTAAGATAAAAACCCTTCTCTATACAGCTCCCCCCTCAGCCCCCCTAATACTTACCTGAGCCCCATTTCTGTCCAGCGATGTCCACAAGTGTTTCGGCCATCCGAGACTCTCTCTCCTAATTGGCTGAGACACAGCAGCGGCGCCATTGGCTCCGACTACTGTCAATCAAAGTTGGCTAGCCAATCAGGAGAGAGAGGGGGCGGGCCTGAGTCACAGCACCCTGTGTCCATTCAGACATGGAGCCACGGCCTGGCCCCACCCCTCTCTCTCTTGATTGGTTAGCCAAATTGCTGTGGGGGTACTCAACAGGAGGGAGGGGCCAGGAGCACAGAAGAGGCACATCAGAAGAGGAGGATCTGAGTTGCAAATCCACTGCAACAGAACAGGTAAGTATAACATGTTTGTTATTTTTATAGAAAAAAATAACAAGACTTTACAATCACTTTAAAGTGGTTGTAAACCTTATTACACCACTTGTACCTACAGGTAAGCCTTTAGTAAGGCTTATCTGTAGGTACCATGAATATCTCCTAAATATCTCCAACTTGCACAGTTTAGGAGATATTCACTGTATCTGCATGTGCAGATGTCATCTGCACATGCGCAATGATGAAATGGCCCGCTGGTGCCGTTTCTTCAGGGCCCGTGACCGGTGGCTCCCGCGTGCATGCCAATCACAGCGCCAGAGCCCGCGAACCCGGAAATAACTCTGGGAGACATGTCGCCGGTCACAGCGGTGTGGGGACCACTACAACAGCTTCGATCTAAGGTAAGTATTTCATAATGCGCTAGTATGCGATGCATACTAGCTCATTATGACTTTGTCTTGCAGGGTTTTTATTTTTTTTTAATATTATTTTTAATAAATATTATTATCACCCTATTAATACATA
The DNA here is from genome assembly GCA_018402905.1 of Glandirana rugosa. NCBI lineage: Eukaryota > Metazoa > Chordata > Amphibia > Anura > Ranidae > Glandirana > Glandirana rugosa. Next base: position 66,495 of record BLSH010535626.1, read on the forward strand.
ATAGGGTGATACTACTATATTATTATACTATATATTAAATTAACATTATACTATAATATAATATATACTATATACTATTTCAGTTTTGCTAATTGGACTATGAATGAGCATCATCATACTGGCAGGGTCCTCCCTGTGCTTTTCCCTTTGGTAAACTATGAAGGCGTTCAAGTCAAACCGGGACTTTTGAGTTTATATAATGTAGCAGTACCCCCGAAGGAGCTGCTAATTTGATTTATATTTGGCCTCTGCTTCTCAACCCCAAATAACTGTCCCAACCCCTCTGGCACACCTAGCAATAGTGCACTTGCAATGCACAGTAAGGCAGACACAATTGGAGTAAACAGAAGGTTTGTTTACTGGTAGACTTTTCACATTCAAACAAACCGCACACTGATATTCAAATGACAGAAAAATAGTAAACTGTGACATACAATGGTATTAACAAGGACTCAAATATGCACTTCAAATCATAGGCGTGCGCAGGGGGTGTGCCGAGTGTGCCTAGGCACAACCTAATCATCCCTATGTGCATTAGCATTCTTGCCAAATTAAAATCTGTCATGCGGCCGCTTCCGATTTTTGAGCAGCGGCAACAGCTGCAGAGTTCCTGCCCTTGCCATATCTGCACTGCTGGGTTCTTAAACTCCCCCTCCTCAGTGGTCTCCACTACTAGTATGAAGAGCAAGGAAAGAAGCATTGCTCCGTCTCCTCAGGACTCCCGACCCTGCTCGGCCCCCGACATACCATGCTCAGTGGACAGTCAAGTGGCTGCTGAAGAAGTATTGCTGCTGTTGGAGGGGGTGAGTGTGTGGGGGATGGTGGAGTGAACATGCCGAAGGTTTAGGATTGTTGGGAGAGGGATAGATATGTGAGGAGCTGGCTGTAGTCTGCAGGCAGAAGGTTTGTTTGTGTTCCATTGCAGCTGGCTTCAGTTTCTGCCTCTGTGGATGCCACTGGAGTGCTGGAGCTGAGGGGTTCTCAGTGAAACCACCCCTCCCTCCAGCTGACCAGCCATTTCTATACTCCATTCTTCACCCCTAAGGGCTTTTGCACATGAACAGCCAGATGGGCTGCTGAGCTGTAGTTTTACTGCACCCTGGCTATGCACCCAAATTCTAATAATCCAGTAGCAGATGTGTTTTAAGTGAGGCTGCAGAGTATGACAGACGGGACTGCATGTCAAACTCATACATTGTGTTCAATGAGGCCATCCGGAAACTGCAAGCAAAATGCTTGGCTCACAGTTATAGCACGGTTCCACAATGTAAAACTGCCTTTCAGCGATTAAAAAAAAAAAAAAAAAATGTAAAAAAACGGACACCAAGAGGTAGCGGTAGCACCTCCTGAATTCCTGTCAGCTGCTAATATATTGCCCTCTGAAAAGCAATCCACCACAGATTGGTTTTGGGAGGGTGACAGGCATTACCACAAATGTGAAAGAGACTTTAACACTGACACACATCATCCATTTCACACCCACCACCTTATCCAGAATGTCACTTCCCAGCCACTTCTCAAGTTACCCCCCCCCCCCCAACTTATATCATTTACCAACCATCTCCCAACCAATGACCAATATCATTCATCAACCAGAATCCCACCCCCAGCATACATATATGCCCCAGGCCTCTCCATGCTTTCTGCTGACAGGCATCATTTCCAGCCCCCCAGTTTACAGACTGGGGGGGGCATAGTCTGACTGGTTCACTTTTCACTTTCCCAACATTCCTCCCTGGTCACCCCACAGACACCGCCACTGAAATTCTTCCTTCCTAAACTGACTCACCCCCGGCCCCACCCACAGACAGTCACCTCACACACCCATCCCCCCTCTAACAAACATCTTACCCCAACCCCCACAAACACACTGATTAATATCTGTCTGTGACCATTTTACACCCTGCTGCTAACAGGCATCCTTCCTCAGTCTCCCTCACACACCATCCCACCTGCTGATAGACTTCCCTCCCTCTTTGACTATCTTACCACTCCTCAGTCCCTACAATAACCACTACGCAGTCCCTGGAAATCTTTCCCCAACACTTTGCATTCCTCCTTGCCAGGTAACAGGAATCCTTCCCAGTCTGTTTCATCCCTCCACCTCACCCAATAAACATTCTTGCTGACAGCAGTAAAATCTATAGTTGGCCACACAATACAATCTGATTGTGCATACACTCTGCACTTTTCTCCCATGCATGCTGCCCACTTTCCTACCATCTGCACTCCTCTCCTTGCATATACTGTACATACCACCCTCTGTCATACCCTGTCATACCCTCCACACCCCTCTTCTGTACATACTGCCCACTGTCATTCCCTCCACACTTCTCTCCTGTACATACTGCTCACTGTCATACCCTCCACACCCCTCTCCTGTACATGCTGCCCACTGTCATACCCTCCACACTTCTCTCCTGTACATACTGCCCACTGTCATACTCTCCACACTTCTCTCCTGTACATACTGCCCAATGTCATTCCCTCCACACTTCTCTCCTGTACATACTGCCCGCTGTCATATCCTCCACACTCCTCTCCTGTACATACCGCCCTCTGTCATACCCTCCACACCCCTCTCCTGTACATACCGCCTTCTTTCATACCCTCCACACTCCTCTCCTGTACATACCGCCCACTGTCATACTCTCCACACCCCTCTCCTGTACATACTGCCCTCTCTCATACCCTCCACATCCCTCTCCTGTACATACTGCCCTCTGTCATACCCTCTACACTCCTCTCCTGTACAAAGTGCCCACTTTCATGCCCTCCACACTCCTCTCCTGTACAAAGCGCCCACTTTCATGCCCTCCACACTCCTCTCCTGTACAAAGTGCCCACTTCCATGTCCTCCACACTCCTCTCCTGTACAAAGTGCCACTTTAATACCCTCCACACTCCTCTCCTGTACAAAGTGCCCACTTTCATGCCCTCCACACTCCTCTCCTATACATACTGCCCACTGTCATACCCCCCCACACTCCTCTCCTGTACATACTGCCCCCTATCATATCCTTCACACTCCTTTCCTGTACATACTGCCCCCTGGCATGCCCCTCACACTCCTCCCCTGTACATACTGCCCACTGGCATACCCTCCACTCTCCTCTACATACTGCCCACTGTCATGCCCTCCACTCTCCTCTCATGTACATACCGCCCACTGTCATACTCTTTACCTGTACATACTGTCTATTTAGTGGGTCAATGAACAAAAAAACAGCAATCATTTTTAGAGCATGTATCTGTATATATATATATGAAATACCGCGCTAGATAAATAAACTCAGTGTGTAGAACTCAGTAGTGCAAGTGAAATACATAAATTATATAAAAATAGGTTATACAATATTATGACAGCTGCTGCTTTGTTCAAATCAAACCATATAAAATCAACACTCATAAATAGTCCAGTGTTAGCAGCGCTTATATATATTGTGAGGGTAAACAAATACCACAAATAAAGTGCCAGTGCTGATAAAAAAATTTGCCAGTGCTGGAAAATAAAGTTCTTAAAGTGTGCAAATTGCAAATGATCTTCTATTTTAAATCTTCCACCTCAATTCACCACGTGCAGGGAAAAGAATACAATTGGAGGCTCACCAGAATTGGGAGTATAAAATGCCTTTTTTATACATCGTCCAGAGGGTTCCTAAAGTGCTTCCAGCTGACCACCTCCAACAGCTCTTACTCTTCAGCTCAGATTATTGATTCTTGATTTGTTTTTGTGTTATTTCCAGATCTATAGGAGGAAGCCAGTGTGAAAATTTGCCTCCACACCAGAGCTTGGATGGAGAAAACAGGTCCACCCACTACAGGCTGATGACAGAAAACTACCGGAGCAGATAGATTCGAGACCAGTCACCCTGCACATGGAGAGAGAGCAGCAGGAAGTGGTCTTAATTACAGCAAGCGCTGGTGAGCCTCCAATTGTATTCTTTTCCCTGCACGCGGTGAATTGAGGTGGAAGATTTAAAATAGAAGATCATTTGCAATTTGCACACTTTAAGAACTTTATTTTCCAGCACTGGCAAATTTTTTTATCAGCACTGGCACTTTATTTGTGATATTTGTTTACCCTCACAATTTATATAAGCGCTGCTAACACTGGACTATTTATGAGTGTTGATTTTATATTTATATGTATGTGTATATGTATGTGTGTGTGTATATATATATATATATATATATATATATATAAAATATACACACATGTGCATGTGTGTTTCAGTTTTGAGGTGCCTAATGCCCTAATGCAACAGGCTTGCGCACACCTATGCTTCAAATTAATACAGGCAGTCAGCTTAAATGGCTCTTAAAATGACCTATGCACTCAGGCATAAAAGGGAACTAATCTGGCTTAGTAACCACCAGTCTGTTTCCCTCGAATCCTGAGTTCACAGACCCAAGTCATGAAAATGTGAAAATATAGGCCACCAATACAAATTATTACTGAAGCAGTTGTAATGAGAATTCCCCTTAAAAGGATAGTCACTGGAATCACTAAACTGATACCAAAACAGTGATAGTGAGCGTCCTCACAAATGAGATGTCCAAGATCTCTGGCTAACCTGGCTTTGATGTCCTGGTAGCAAAGTGAACTGTAGTGGCTGAACAGCAGAGCAAAAGAGCAATGACACCTGTACACAGGATTTAATATCACTCAGTCTGTGCAGTGTCCCTGTCTCCTGCAAATGGGCACAGATACCCTTGGAATCAATATATTATCTGTTAATGAGGGACCTGTGTACAGGTTAGTATAATCTTCTGATTGAGCTGAGTCTGTCTCTATGGAAAATGTATGAAAAACAACCGAATATACTCAGATACAGGTGTATTGTTTGCTCACCACATCAATCGATCGATACAGAGGTCAGTCCGGCTGTGCTGAAGGCGCTGGAAACGATGATGTCCTCTTGCCCTTTTTGCTCTGAGGGAAGACAGCTTCCACTGTTCTGCTGCAGTCTTCTCCAGAATGACCGATTCTCACTCTATGGATGTCGCTGGCTCTGGAAGAGACTTGAATGCTGGTTTGCTGGTCCCACTGGTCCCCCTATAGAATACTGTATCACCGGAGCTGGCTGGGACACCGCAGAAATTTAGCTGGCTGGTTCGCTGTTGGTAGGCCACAGGCTGCAGGCCACCTGGGAGGACACACAGAATCCTTGCTGGTCGCCCACGCTGTTCCAAGAGACTGAAGCAGGCCACAGCCTCTGCTTAAATAGTCCCCCAAGATGCACCATCTTCCCCCAGAAGTCCCTTTCCTGTGGGGAATGCAGTTCTTCCTGAAAGCAGTCCAAGGGAAACTTCCTGGAAGTGAACTACGTATCGCAAGATGTACTGCTTCTCCTGGAATAAAGACTGTGATTGTAAAACGTGACAATATCATCTTCCTTTCTTTGGCCACTAGAGGGAGTCTACTCCACAAGACAACACTGCACTCTGTCTCTGAAATGCAGACATAAATATACATATGCTCCCTGCTAAAAGAGTCTGCATACTTTCAGTGGTCCCTTGGCAAAACCTCAGAAATAGCGGACAGCAAAGCAGGTCCCCGCTACAATAATAAAAGAACAAATTTCAAGGAGTGGAAACTGCATTTGCTAATGCCTGGAAAGCTTTGGCATAGAAAGATTTGTCAGTATGCCTGAACCATGCTAGGACAGCCTGCTTCACTTCATCATTCGTGCTGAAAAGAAAGATTTGTTTCTTGTGAAATTTCACAACAGGTTTTGCGTCGATTTTCCAGGAAAAGGCGTTCCACACGTTGAATGTTCACAGGAATGACTGCTGTGGGCTGGAAACCACTACTGCTGGGATCGTTACTGATGGATGTATGGCCATCTTTGAAACGTTTACACCATTCAAATGTTTTACTACAGCTGAGCCTGTGCTTGGTGTCTTCTAAAGATATGCACAGGTTTTACTCCTTCGTTCACAAGAAACGTCATCACTACACGCTGTTCCATGCACGCACTAACACTGTTGTCTGCCATCTTGATTAACGCTCTCTGGACTGGCCTGTAACATGTGCGCCGCCTATCAGTAATATGACACACTTGCCACTTACTACTGAGTGTAGTACGACCTCGCTAGCATCTCTTTTTATACCTGTAAAATTATAAGTTCCGGTTTGACTTGAACGCCCTTGTATCTCGCCATCCAAAAAAAGTAGAGAATTGCCACAGCTGGGTTACAGTATAGGATGGCCAATGAATAGGGAAAAGAGGGTTTTACGTAGCCCTTTCTTAAGACATAGGTGTAAAATACTGCTGAATCACAGATTTTACAAAAAAAACAATAATTTGAAAAGAAAATATAGCATTTTTAATGTAATGAATGTTGAAGTAGAACTATAGGCAAAACTTTTTTATTCTTTTTGGATAGAGTAAGGGAGGGTTATAACCCCTGTCAGATTTTTTTTGCCATCTGTGCCCCATTGTGGATATTTCCCTTCACTTCCTGTCCCATAGCCAAACAGGAAGGGAGAGTAAATCCCTGCAAATTAAGGGAATTTCATGGGGACACCGAGGTCACCAGCACTACTGTCCCTATTAGAATATTTACCCTCTGTTATTTATCTGGGGACACCCCAAAATTTAGAATTTTCTTTACTTTCACTTTCAATGATAATGGTAAACAGGACAGATAAAAAGGGTGAATCTCCTTAAGGGAGGCATAGATAGCAACCTGAGAAGCGTTCTGATCCTTCTCCACTCTATCCAAAACTAAAAAAAAGTTTTGCCTTTAGTTATACTTTAATCACGACTTTAATAAACAATGGATATGACTTTTATTCTTTTTATTAATGTAGCCCAGGCTCCGACCTCTGAAGAGCCAAAGGCGCCCTTCAAGGCCAGGGAGAGCTGACATCCTTCCTCACAGAGTGGGTCACTAGGCATGGTGGGTGCAGATAGAAGAATTGAGTTGGGCGCCAGATGCTGATGATGCAGGACAAAAGAGATTTATTTTTCTCTTCAAGAACTGAGGAGAGAGGGTTAGGGACAGGACACCCTTTAGATAGGTGCAACAGCACTAAGGCCCCTTTCACATGGGCGTTCCGTTCAGGTCCGCCTGTCAATTTTTCAGGCAGACCTGAACGGACGCTCCATGCAGCCCTATGTGACATGTCCATTGACATCCGCCGCTCTCCGATCCAACCTGGTCCGTGAAATCCAGACGGATGGAAACCCTATTTTCAATCTGTCTGTAGAATCGGATCGGAGTGGATCGGATGAAAACGGACAGGTGGTTAGTTTTCATCCGATCTCCATAGAGCAGACAGATCTCTGCTGAGCAGAGCAGACTCTGCAAACAGAAAGAAAGGCAAAGAACAAAGAGGCGCCTCTAAGTGCAATCAACAAGGTACAACAATTTATTGAAACGGTTAAAAACACTCACAAGATCCCAGGTATATACAGGCACAATCACAGTCCAAAGAGATGGAGAAGGGGCAGGTGTAGGATGCCAATCCAGCTAGGGGAGATGATCAGCAGTGTAGCTGCAGCGTCTCCGATCGTTCACTACCGATGGTAAACAGCCGGCTGAAGCGGTGTGGGAACGAGGATGGGAGCGCAGGAGCAATCGTCTCAGGTGGATGACATCACAGATGCGACGCGTTTCCTTGACAGCAGGCTCCGATGACGTGGGTAGTCAGCGTCAATTCTTCAGGCTAAGGGGAAGAAATAGCAGGTGCTCCTGGGACTGACGGAGTTCATTTAAAAAAGCTCCTGAAGGGGAAGGAAGAGGCGGGGAGAAAGGGGGGGGGAGGAGTGACCGGACGGAACAGCATGCAAATGTTAAAAACAAGGGGATAAAAAAGGACTGAGTTGAAGGAAAAAGAAAAGAGTGTGGCAAAGGATAAAAAAAATTGAATATAAGGAATGGGCAAAAGAAAAATGGAATATGCAAAGGAAAAAATGTGATATAATATAAGGATGTATATATGGGTGTATTCTGGCATGATGAAACAGGGGGGGGGGGGAACCAGGATAAAATGTGAATAAAAATATGCAATAAAAAAAGAAGACTGCAAAGCGGTTGTGAAGGAGATGCAAAAAAAAAAAAAAAAACGAAGTAGCTGCAAAGCGGTAGTGATAGAGGAGCAAAAAAAACAAAACTGGGAGGGCTCTGTACAATTGTGTGTGTATCCATCCAAGTGTACAGAGGGACATGCCAACATGAGCCACGAGGCTCAAGATAAGGACCGGGGGACATGTCCAATGCTATGCTACAGAAAAAATGTATTAAAAAATGTATAAAAGATGTATAAAATATATATATATATATATATATATATATATATATCTATATAAAGGTGTATATATATATATATATATATATGTATATATAAAAAGGTGTATATATATTAAAAAAAATATATATAAAAGTATGTAAAAAAATATATTAAATACATATGAAGGGAGACAATATGTATGTATGTGTGTGTATATTTAAAAAAATGTAGATATTTATAAACGATGTACACAACGGAGGAATGTATGTAAAGAGTGATGAATATCTATAGTATAAAAGGGAAAATGGACATGTATATGTGGGAACATATATATACATGTGTATACATGGTGCGCATGCTATATGTCAGAACAGCAGCGGGACTCGGGAGAGGGTGGGGCCAGGGGGAGGGCAGAAGGAAACGGAGGGGGGGGAGAAAGGAAAAGGAGGGGGGGGAAGGGGGAAGGGAGGAGGGGAAAAAAGAGAGGGGGGGGAGGAGAAAGGTATACAAAAACAATGCATATGGAAGAAAAAATGGTTATAAAATGGTGGATACTTCAATACACTCGTTTAAACCTCCAGGCGACAACACATCCAAGGTGTAAATCCAGAACGTCTCCCTGGCACATAGCTTCTTGAACCGCTCCGCCAACGGGAGAGTCCTGGATATTTGCTCTATTACCCAGACCCTAAGATCACTGGTGGATCTCTCATGTGTCTCCAGAAAATGTCAGGGTACACTATGATGATCTTTGCCACCTTCTATGGCTCTCCTGTGCTGGCCGAAGCGGCACCTCAGGGTCTGTGTGGTTCGTCCGACATAGACGAGCCCACAGGGGCAGGAGAGGCCATAGACAACAAACTCAGAAGAGCAGTTGTAGAAGTCAGATAGGGGGTAGGTGAACCATGGTGATGAACCGAACGGGTTGGTGGCATGGGTTGGATGATTTCTGTTTGGGCATTACTTGCATAGACTCCGCAAACAGACAAGCCTGGGTGAAAGGGGCCTTAGCAGGCTCCAAGACGCTGAATAAGGCTTTCAAGGTCCCACAGGCCTTCCGACTGAACTTTGCCTGAATAGAACTATTTCTTTGAGTATTGAACTTGTACTTTGAACTTCAACACAGATTGATGCACATACAAAACTTGGTATCCCTGTTGTGCAGATCTGGCATCCATCTCACAGCTTCCCGCTGTAGCTTCACAAGTTTACACTCACAGTCTCTCAACAAGACTTCATAGGCTCTCATTGCCACTGGGTCCAATGACAAGACTTTTGGCTTCCCACTGCCACTGGGTCTCTTGTACTTCACACAGCCAACCGCTGTATTGTCCAAGTGTCCCCACGCCAACCTGCTGGGTCCCTTCCTCGGCTCTTCAGCCCAACTACTGAACTCTCACTTGCAAACATCACCCCCCTATATTCCTCTGGGTTCCTAGGTTGGCTTCTGCTGAGACTTTCCCAACTTTTCCACTGTCCCCCAGCTAGTGAAAAAGGCTGCTCTGGTAATCTCTCAGACTCCACACTCTGGCCTGTGATAACAGGAGCGTTGTCCCTCGTAGGCAACAGCTTCCCCTTTACCTGTGACCCTGGTTCACACTTTGCCTCAAGCGACGGGAATGGTTGTCCTCTGATAGCAACTCTGTCCCTCACCTCAGACAAGGAGGGGTTCTCTGGCCGGCAGAACCCGTGCAACATGGTTAGGTTTCCGACATGGAGCCCCAACCCTCCGCTGCTTCCTCCAATCCTGGGTAGGCCTCAGACTGCCTAGCATCCAGGAACTCCCAGATAGGCCCTGGATTTCTGGCCTAGAAGTTGGTAGCTTTAAACCCATGTCCACCTAGACAGTCGTCCAGGTGGCACCGAAACCCAATCACCTCACTCCTCCCAAATATATAGGCTCTCCCAGCAGGCCATGGGATCTAAGAAAACCCCTGCCCATTGGCTGGAGCAGCCTATTATTCATATTCCAAATTCATATATACCTTATCATGTCAATGCCACCAGCAGCAGTGCCACCTAATGGCAGAGGAGAGAGGTGCATCAAACTCAGAGTTAGGAAGAGAATCAGAAGATCCCCTAACAATTGGCCAGGTCAATTACCACCCAGCAAACTAAATTTGACAGCAACTCTGTTCAAAACCAGGATTCTACATTAAAATAGCATCTTTGTTTATTACAATGACAGACACAGCCAGGGCCAGCATAGGTGATACCTAGCTACCCAGGCCATTTAAAAATTGTGCTGCTCTGCACTCACACGGTATTTTTCAAATGTGTTTCTGGTTGCATTAGTATATTGTTCTGTTTCTACTAATGTATTTTTGGATGTGTCAGCAAACTATTCTGTGTTTGAGAATGCATTTCTGGTTGTGTCAGTAAAATCTCTGCGAATGCATTTTTTGGTTGCATTACAGTGTTTTGTCTCTGTGGATGTGTTTCTGTTGGCATTAATAAAGTAGTAGTTTGTCTCTCTTTCTCAGTACAGTATCTGTCTCTGTGGATGTGTCAGCACAGTATTCTGTCTCTGACACATTTCTGGTTTCTCTCTCTGTGGATGTATTTCTGGTTGTGTCAGTACAGTGTTTTGTCTCTGCTTTCTGTTTGCATCAATAAAATATTCTGCCTCTGCAGACACATTTCTGGTTGCATCGAGGGTATGGGGTGTGGAAGAGGGAGTCAGCAATAGAAAAGATTCAATCACATGCGGGCCTGCATGTAGGAATTTAATGATGTAACATAGGATTGTAGAAAAAAAAAGACCAGTTGAGCTAGCAGCTGTGTGATCCTGCCTGATCCCAAGACAATAAGTCAAAATCCCAGACAATTGTAGCCCTTATGACTCTTATGGCTTTAGGAGGCCATAGTGAACTGTCAGTGGGTCAATCAATCCACCCCATTGTTCACAACAGTCTTCTGCTGTCTTCTGTAGTCAAAACATTTTCTGCTGTATGTCCATGTATGGATCCAAAATAACTTGTACGTAAGTGATGTCAACGTTAAGAATCTAGCACCCCATCACTTGTGGTTTGTAGTCTAGGACAATTGCTCTACCCTTGTTGGCTGGTTTCAGAATCATAGATTTATCTTTGGAAGGAGAATTAAGGATACATGTTTCATCACAACTGAGGTTATAAAGTGGTGGTGTCATGTGGCAGGTGGGATAAATTTCGCAATTTAAACCGAGGTGGCATACTAGGAGTCCAGGTAGGTTATGTACAGAACAAAAACATAAATAAGATAATCCCTGTACCTCAATGCAATTTAATTTACAGAATTGAGAATATGCAGTTAAAAATAGAATTCTAAAGGGACACAGCCGAAGCCCAACATTGCTCAAGACTGGTGAAGACCCCCAGTGCATGTCTGCAACAAATTCAAAAAGTAACAATGGCAGCCACTCTAATCAATATAAAACTAGAAAAAGGCAGAAGTATATTCAGCAGCCTTCGGCAACATTGGGCTTCTTGTGTATTGATGTTCCTTTTAATAGAAAGGGGCTGCCTCCAGGTAAGCTTCTTTTCAATTCCATGTGACATTACATATATTTGCAAACATTTATCCTGAGTCGTTGAAACAGTTTAGTTAGTTTTAAATAATTACATTGTTAGGCTGAAAAAAGTCCAACAAATAGAGGAAAAACAAACGAAAGAAAGCCTTCATATATATACAATCCTATACGCACAGCTGATCCAGAAAAATAAAAAAAACCCCAAATAAATAAAATAAAAATAAATAATTAAAAAAATAAAGCATGATCCAATTTGCTCCAAAGAGGGGAAAAATTCATCCTGATCCCCCCAGGAGGCATTTGAATGTCTCCTGGATCCGCTACCCCTGGTGTTATTACCTATAAATGTTAGTATCCAGTTGTATTTTTTATATTTAGAAATTCATCAATCTCTTTTTTTAAAACAATCTACTGAGTGTGCCAGAACTAGTTCTTGAGAGAGTCTATTCCATATTTTCACAGCTCTTACTGTGAAGAAACCTTTCCATATCTGGAAGTTAAATCTCTTTTCCTACAGACATAAAGAGTGTCCCTTTGTCTTCTGTAATAACCTGAAAGTGGACCACTTACTGTATGTAAGTATAATAGTTTTTTTTTTCGCTGGCTAGCTGGAAAGTGTGCTGTTTTGTAAATTGTTTTGCCGATGTGCACCTTTGCTCTTTTTTGTTAGTTTTAAATTGATCAGAACTGATCAGTTACCCTTTGTTTCCTGTTAGTAAACCTCTGCAGACACATTTCTGGTTGAATCAGTACAGTATTTTGCCTTGGCAGATGCATTTCTTTTTTTTTTTTTCCTTTATAGTCTCTATTGATTGAAAAAAAGAGGTGACAAAAGGAGAGAAAAAACATTTTCCCAAATACATACAAATATACAAAAACTTTCCCCCCATTTCTTCCCCCCTCTCTTTCCTTTTTTTTATAAATCCTTGTTCCCACCCTCCCCCTTCACACAAACACCCCCCTCCCCTATCCCCTTCCCCCTCACACCAACATATTATCATTAAATTCCTTCCAGTGTTACACACAATCTTGTTTTATCACTCGTCACCATCAAATGTTGTCGATCCTCACAACACCTTTTCCTATCCATTCACACTACCTCCCTATTACTCATGTCTAAATACTCTGGTGGTTTCTCTATACCAAGTTGAGCATCTTCCCCTCTTTAATGATAGGCGTGCCCCCATTTAACTAACCAAGGCCTCCGTTTCCTCCCAAATTTTCCCAGGTTTCCTCTCTTTATAAATGCCACTCTCTCACTACAAATCGTTCTATTTATGGTCATTACCCAGTCCTCAGATTTTGGGGGATTCACCGATTGCCATTTTTGCATCAGTTTTCTTGCCTGGAACAGCCAACCTATTATTGCTGTTGTTATATTATCCCAACTATTTATCCTCTCCATATATCCCAGTACACATACTTTTACTTCTGGTTCGAAGGAGGTACTGAATACAGTATTTATAATATCCAATACCTCCCTCCAATACCGGTGTAACTTTGGGCACCTCCAAACCATATAGTTACATAGATAGTCAGGTTGAAAAAAGACACAAGTGCATCCAGTTCAACAAAAAAAAAAAACAAAAAACACATATATATATATATATATATATATATATATATATATATATACATACATACATACATACATACACAACCAAATAATCCCATATACAATCCTTCACCCACAGTTGATCCAGAGGAAGGCAAAAAACCCCAGCAAAGCATGGATCCAATTTGCTATAACGGGGGAAAAAATTCCTTCCTGATTCCCCGAGAGGCAATCGGATTCATCCTGGATCAACTTTACCTAAAAATGTTAGTACCCAGTTATATTATTTACATTAAGGAAAGAATCCAGGCCTTTTTTAAAGCAATCAACCGTGCTGGCCAAAACCACCTCTGGAGGGAGTCTATTCCACATTTTCACAGCTCTTACTATATGGATAAGATCCCCTGTTCCTTGGCACCTTGGTTATCCTGCCTCCTTCCAAACCTGAACAGGCTTTAGGGGGTTTAATAGGCCCTGTGCAGGAGGAATAAATGTGACATTCTCTGAGCTGGGGACATTGACACCAATGGCCCCCGCCTCGAGGATATACTTCCATTGATCTTCGGTAATCTCCCCCGTATCCTCCTCCCACTTCTTCCTGATCGATAGTTCAGTCCTCCCTTCCCCCACATGCTTGCATAGGTCAACATATATACTTGAGATTAGTCCCTTCGTTGAACCAGGCTTGACTGCCTGCTGAAGAAGGGGGATCTTTCCCCATTCTAGTGTCTGTGTTTTACACTGGACACTCTAGGCGTGCCTGACCTGGAGATAACTGAAAAAAGACTGCTTCGAGATATTAAACTCCTCCTTGAGGTCTGTAAATGATTTTAAAACACCCTCTGAGTACAATTGGGCAAGACGGACCATGCCTCAGTTCTCCCATTACTTAATTTTCTCCATCGCCTGGAGCTCCTCTAAATTGCTATTGTTCCAGAGGGGTGAATATTCAGTGAAGCCCCTATACCCCATCTGGTTCTTTACCTGCATCCACACTCTTGCAATCATTGACAGGGTTGGAACTAGTGTTGAGCGAACCCGGACTGTAACGTTCGGGTCCGTACCGAACTTTAGGGTGTCCGTGGCACGGACCCGGACCCGGACATTTCAAAAATCGTTCGGGTTCGGTCCGGGGTTCTGCTATTTTACTCCACGTGTTGAGAAGCTGCAGGGCAGCCAATCAACAAGCGTTTCACTGGTTTGCCCTTAGAAGCCATCACAGCCATGCCTACTAATGGCATGGCTGTGATTGGCCGGTGCATCATGTGACCCAGCCTCTTTATAAGCTGGAGTCACAGTGCTGCAGTCACATGCTCCTTGGGTTAGTATAGGGAAAGGTAGCTGACGGCGTGAGGGACAGATTTTAGCCATTTTAAGACCTGATCCTGCATCCTGAGATAGATTACTTTACTACTGCTGTCTGTGCTGTTGCTCTGAGGACAGATAGCAGAAATTAGAGATTTCACATAC
>BLSH010535626.1:86159-124295 GCA_018402905.1 Glandirana rugosa
CAACAATATAAACAACGTGTTAAGAGGTTAGACCTAAATATTCTATACCAAATTTTTCTAACTATGGGAGAAATCCCTTAACTAGACCTTTTTTCCAGGTAGATCTTAGGCAAACTCATGAGACGTCAATGTTTACTTCCTCCCCCCTCACCGAAACGGTTTAGGGTACTTGATAAAGAACCGTCGTGTTAATGTCGTGAACCTTCCGACACCATGGGACCCCCCTTTATTGCATTTATCGGTCTATTACGACCCATTATGACGAGTGTTCAGTCATCACTTCCGTAACCTCCGTTTGAGAAAGAGGGGTCCCCAAGGTTGATCTCAACTCGCTTGTGGACCTTCAAGCCCTCCGTGCGATCGTTCGGGTTCCGTCCGGACCCGGACCCGGACTTTGTCCCGAAGTTCGGACGGACCAGCAGAACCCGAACTTCCAGGTGTTCGCTCAACTCTAGTTGGAACCCCTGGGGAGAAAGAGTTTGCCTCCAATGCCTTCACTACTGACTTGTGAGCAGTATTACCCAGCATTATCTGGCTATTTACGTTATTTCCCCCCAGGGTACCACAGCCTTCCAAGTGCTGTAATTGTGCTGCCAAGAAATAGTTCATGGGATTTGGCAAAGCCACTCCCCCCTCCTTCATTTGTAACTGCAGAGTACTCAAACGGATTCTAGATGGACCTTTTTTCCAGATCAATTCCCTAAAGAGGGTATCAATCTTTTTAAACCATATCTTATAAATCCAGATTGGAGAATTGTGCAACAAATATAACAACTGTGGTAGCCAAACCATTTTAATTAGGTTGCATCTACCTGCTGCTGATAATGGAAACCGCCTCCAAATCTCACTTTTGTAGTCAAATTTAGTTAATAATGGGACTAAATTCTCAGTTATATATTGCTTAGGATCTCTTGTGATTTTTTTGTTTACAAAATGCTTTTATTGGAAGGGTAGGTACAAACGAAAAACATACAAGATATGTTAACAGTACATTTGAAGAGGTAATTGAATGTGATACAAAACAAATGATATCAGGTATTGCAATACAGAGAAGATTGGGTTAGATATTAGTAATAGAATCCCAGAGGGACCATTTATGATTGTATGTATCAAGGCGATCTTGTAGTGTATAATAAATATATTCTGTAAGCCTGACCGCTGATATTCTTGAAATAACTTGCTGCCATATGATATTCGGTGTACGCCAATTGCAAGCAATCATCCAAATGACTGCACTACAGAGGGAATGTAACAATCTATTAATAAGGCGTGGAACATTAGGAATTTTCTTAAATAAAAGGCATATTTGTGGTGAAAGGGTGATTTTGTCAGCGGTCAGTTTAAGGATCTCTTGTGATTTTAATACCCAACCATTCCATTTTGTCCACTACTTCTAAATGGGGAACTCCAGACAGGAGGGGGTCATCAAGTGGATCCACAGGCAATAATGCAGACTTCCCCCAGTTTATATTTAAACCTAAGAAGTGTCCAAACTTATCTACAATAGTCATTGCAGCAGTCAGAGAAGACTGAGTATCCCCTAGGAACAGCGACACATCATCTGCGTATAGGGCAATTCTTACTTCACCCCCTGCCCTCCAGAATCCCCATATACTCGAGGTAGATCTTATTGCTATTGCCAAGAGCTCCATTGCAAGGGCGAAGAGCAGGGAACCCCTCCGAGCATCCGTCATTGTCTCTTACCTTTGCACTAGGGGCTTTATACATCGTTTTTATCCATCTGACAAAAACAGGGCCAAATCAGAGTTCCGCCAGGACCCGCCAGAGATAGGCCCATTCCAAGCAATCAAATGCCTTAACAGCATCCAGGGACAACAAAGCCCTTGAGCCCTTGTTCTCTGTCAGGACCTGCAGGTTCAAATATATCCTTCCAATATTTATGCTCGTAGATCTATTGGGGATATATCCCGACTGGTCCGGGTGTATTGGCTCTATATCATTTTATTCAGTCTAGATGCCAGTACTTTTGCCAGAATGTTAACATCTGAACACAGCAGGGATATAGGTCTATAAGAAGATGTTTCCAGTGGGTCCTTTCATTCTTTATGTAAAACTACAATCATAGCCTCCATCATTGATGTAGGCAATTCCTTTCTCTCTGCCACCCAATTGAGCACCCTCCATAATTCTGGTAGGAGCACCTTACCGTACTGCTTGTATACCTCAACAGGGAGTCCAACTGGGCCTGGGGACTTTTGATTTGCCATTGCACCTACTGCTTGCTGCAGTTCTTCTAAAGTTATAGGGGACTCAAGATCCTCTCTATCTTTATCTCCAAGGGACGGGACCACCAGGTGCTTAAAGAACTCATCCATTCCATCTTCCCCTTTTCCTGTCTGTGAGTCATACAACTTCTCGTAGTATTCCTTGAATTCATCTATAATTTCTGGAGTATAGGAGGTAACCCTGCCCCCCCTACTTTAATCGCTGGTATGAGGTTGGAGGTGGAATTATATTGTTTTGCCGATGTGCACCTTTGCTCTTTTTTGTTAGTTTTAAATTGATCCTTTCTGGTTGTGTCAGTACAGTATTTTGCCTTGGCAGATGCATTTCTAGTTGTGTCAGTAGAGTATTCTGTCTCCTCTGATATATTTCTGGTAGCTAGCCTAGGGAAGAAGAAAGTATAAATCTGTCTCTGGCCACAGCAAAATATGTTGCGAGGTTTTTTTTTTTAATTGTTATCTTACTTGCTTGTTTTATAAGAGAAGTATCCAGGGTAAAAAGCTATGGTTTCTACAGAGAGCAGCTGTCACATGCTCAGATTGCAAATCACAGAACCCAAGTGAGCAGACTTATGAGGGAGGAAAATATGAAGCTTCTGATTTCAACAAGACAGCAGCACAGGGGACACTGCTCATTGCATGTAAGTAAGCTTCAAAAAATTAAACTGCAAAAATCTAGAAGATGTACTGCGTAAGCATTGTCTCCCTATGAAACAACACACACACACACACACACCTTGCTTGTATAATTTGATAAAATCAGAAAATAAAAAAAGGATTCAACTTTTTGACATTACAAGAACATGTCCAACAATATATTTAGTCTGTATATGGGTGTAGATACACTTTAAATATTACAAAATACTTTCTGTCACTGACTCTTTTTTTCCATTTTATTTTTTCCATGCATGTCCTCAAATCACTTCATCCATCTTCACTTGCAGCTGTGCTAAAACATTCTGAAATCTTCCAACATTATGCATTTTATGACCAGCCATGCTCCTTAGTTGTTTCGTTTTGCTTTCTCAGGGGTACATGGCAGAGGGGATGGGCACAGCAGCGAATGGAGGCTCTCCGCCATAAGTAATGAAACCTACTGTAGTCCAACAGCTGTCAAAGTGTGAATATAACTGCTTTTCACATTATAATATTCTTTCTTTCCTTCTGACTTTAGCCAGAATTCAAGCTGAAAGTCCTTAACACTGGATTCTAGAAACTGTGGGGCCGTAGCAACCAAATTGGTGAGACTGGTGGCCCTGCTGACTCCATTCATAGAGGCTGTAGTACAATACAATCAACACCATCTATGAATGGAGGGGGCGGATCTATCAATCATCTATCCCTCATGTTTCATTCATAGAAGCTACAGTATGACTTCAGTGATGAGTGGAGCTGGGCAGAAAGGGTGAGAGCCTGTGACACCTCCTCCGCACTGGCAGCCGTGGGTGGCAGAATACAGGAAGATTTTCACTAACACAAAGAAATCAAGAAATCAATATAAGGGACACATCCTACTGACTGTAAATTATGTTCATTGTGTTGATTTTTCTGTTTGTGATCTTGGCTGCACTAATGTATCCAAAGATTTCAATTATGTCCACGTATTCTCTTCTTTCCTCCAGACTATACAAGTTATGTTCCTGCAGTCTCTCCTGATATGTTTTATCTCCCAGACATTTTATCATCAGTTGTCGGCTTCTGGACTCCTAATCAATATCTTTTTTGTTAGTGAGGCCTCCAGAACTGGACACAATACTAAATGAGGTCTAACTAAAGATCCATATAGAGAAAGCAGGTGTACAAATGTACAAATTGTCCATTGCACACAATTTGTACATTTCTTAATTTGAGGACTCCTTTCTTACTGGTCTTACTTACGGTACCAGCGGATGGAGGGACTTTGTTATAATTTTATTATGGTCTAGCACGTCATGAATCATTATGATCGGACAATATTATGGACATTATAATGAATTTTATTGTTTATGGTTTTCCCACAGCTCTTGTATTCCAAATAGGTGTCATCACTATATTGTTTTTGGTTTTTTGCTCATAGGGAAATCAGGACCTCCTTCCTCCTGCTGATGACCTCTCTATATAATCCAGAACTTAATTCACTTTCCCCACTGCCTGCACATGCTGTTAGCTCATTTTGGATTAATCTAAGCAGCCCCAAAACTTCTTCCATTGTAGTTCTGGTGGAAACTGTACTCCCAATATTGTACTCTATCAAGGAATTATTTCATAATATGAAATGCATGAAATACATTATCTTGTGTTTAGTAATGTTGAACCACAGTTTGAACTGCTTTGACCAATCTTCTAGCAATGCTAGATCAAGTTCCAAGCCACAAGCCCCTCCAGGATTAGCAACCCTATTGTATATCTTTGGGATCTCTCACACATGTGTTGAAGATAGGCGGTTGGATCGCATTTTTACCACTTCCCGAATGCTGAATCAACACCATTCAAGTTTGTTAAAATAGGAAGCAGATGGAGGTGTACACACTGCATTGTTAGCGTGGCCTTGTGTTGTGGCGAGGCAAAAGAAATTATGCCTGCGAAGTTCGTCAGGCATTAAGGCTTTGAAACCACCTCCATTCACTGTAATTAAAACAAGCCACAAGCGTGCCGTAAACGCACTGTAAATGCACCTATGGAGTTTACAGCATGCTTAACCACTGCGGCAATGTAGCTCGTTCTCATGAATTGCCAGCATTGTATGTTGTTCGCTGGAACGAGTTTTGAGACGTGTGTGCTGCCAGGCACGCCCACTGACCAGCAGGGGAGCCAATCAGCAGGTGGGGTGATGTCCACCGGCCATCCGTGATTGTTCCCCGCAGTGAGAGAATGGGGATCTGCCTGTGTAAACAAAGCAGCTCCCCATTCTGACAAGGGAGATCACACAGATCCTGTCTTTCTGCTATGCAGGAAGACGGAACTGTGTGATTTACCCGTCACACATTCCCCCCATACAGTTAGAAATACCTCCCAGGGAACACATTTAACCCCTTGATCGCCCCTAACGTTAGCCCCTTCCCTGCCAGTGCCATTAGTAGAATAATAATGCATATTTTTAGGACTAATTACTGTAATAATGTCACTGGTTTCCAAAAAAGTGTCAAAAAATGTCAGTTAGGTGTCCGATCTGACCGCCGCAACATTGAAGTACCACTAAAAATAACTGATCGCTGCCATTACTAGTAAAAATAAATAAATAAAAATGCCATAAATCTATCCCCTATTTTTTAGACGCAATAACTTTTGCGCAAACCAATCAATATATGCTTATTGCGATATTTTTTACCAAAAATATGTAGCAGAATACATATCGGCCTAAACTGAGGAAGAAATTTTTTTTTTTACAAATTTTTTTGAAAAGTTTTTATAGCAGAAAGTAAAAAATGTTTTTTTATTTCAAAATTGTCGCTCTTTTTTGTTTAATGCGCAAAAATTAAGTACCGCAGAGGTGATCAAATGCCACCAAAAGAAAGCTCTATTTGTGGGGGAAAAAAATGTCAATTTTGTTTGGGTACAACGTTGCACGACTGCGCAATTGTCAGTTAAAGTGACGCAGTGCTGTATCACACAAAAATGACCTGGTGAGTCAGGGGGAAATCCTTCTGATCCTTAAGTGGTTAAGGTATAGTTGCAAAGTGTCAAAAGTGATCGTTTACTATTTTGTAAAAAATAATGAACTCTCACAGAGCAATGCCCTGTGCAACGTGTCCCAAACTGTCAGTGCATTAATGTACGTTAAAGGTTGCTTTAGAATTAAATGCGTGTCTGAAAAAGCACTTAGTGTCATCAGTAAAAAGACATACCTTGCTCACCAAAGTGAGTATTAAAAAGTTAGTTGTTAATATATTTATTGGATGCTGCCATCTTCTGAACTAAGCAATTTTTCAAAAAATAGATGATTTACGCATGAAAATAAATATGTGTATACAAATAAGTACCTCTTTTTTCCAGTTTACATAAATCAATATTTCTGTCTAAAAAATAAAAAAGTTACCAAAACTATCAACTCTTCCAAAAAGGTACAATGAATTCCGTTGCATCAGCTGAACTGGGATCACATTTTCCTGGCCACAGAATGCACAGAAAGTGGATTTTTACGATGTTACTTTGTCAGAGCTTTTCAAAGGCAGTTAAAGGTCGTCTCCACATGCAAGCCTGTGTTGCCTAGAACTATGCTGTGACTGGTCTCATACCATTTTTGTTGGCTTATTAGTATTGATGTCAAACCTTTCTGCTCAGAGATCTATAGATCATCTTATGGCAGCAAGTACAACCAGTCAGTAAACTTCCAATCTTCTCACAAGGCCTCTAGGTCTGGTGGAAACTGTACAGTAGGGGGCACAACATTTTAAAACTCTCCACACTTAAATAAATACACTGAATACAATGAACAACGAATATACCCTTAAAGCTAGGGTTGTCCCCTGTCCATTTTTCAATTGGACAGTAAAGTTTTTGCATGCTCTGTCTAGTTTAAAGAACCCTTGCCCAGGTAAGTGGAGTCTGTGCATTGATATATATCAGTATTTGGAGATCATTTAGTGGTGAGTGATGATTTTTTTCAAAGGTCACCCTCTTAAATATCTTTTTCCTACAGATTGGTCTATAGCAAATAGATATTCCAACCATGCCAACCAATAATGGTTGGTGTGGCAGTGAGATGCTCACAATGAATGGTGGTGAGAGGGGAAACCACTGCAGCGTAGAATACACACTCTCTGTCTAGCCCTTGAGCTCCTGAAGACAGGGACAGTTGTGGTAATTGGTGTGCTCTGCTGTCAGTCCATGAGAGGTTCACATATTAACTTTCTAGGGTGTGTGGTTGATTACAGGACTCAAGTGGTGCAAGGATATACCCTATCACAGCAATAAAGTGTATATTACAAATATTCTATATATTGCAGCTTACCAGTCCTTAGGTGAGGTGGCTACATTAATTTTCTTTATATCTGATCAACAGATATCTACAAAGGATATCTGCTGATCTTGCCAGGAATCCAGTGTGCTTGTAACTTCTTATGCACTAAACTGACATCTCAGAAAACTGAAATTTGTGTCCTTGGGTTTAGAAATGCTTTAAACCCAATTAAACCCTTCGCTTGCTGCCTTAGCTTTATTTTTTTATCAAGCTAATACCATTTTCAGCAAATACAGACCTGTGGATCTTGCCAGAAATTCAGAGTCCTTGTCACTTCATGTGAGCTGCAAAGAAGAATATCTTCCTTCTTAGCTATCTTCTGTAAATTACCAATTGCTCTACCCCGTTTAATGAAGATGAAGAGATACATAAATGTGTGTAGTCCATATCAGGGAAGCTGCCTAGAGTGATAATCATGGTTCCCTCCATACATTGAAGAAGTGACGTGGCCACCCAAAGACAGGGAGTGTGATATTTGCAGGATTACCAGGTGAGAATAAAGAAAATAAGGTTGAAAAACTGAAAGTATGAGACTATGAAAGCATTAAAACCCTTGTATTTGCCATCTGTCTCCCAATGAGCAAATTGCCTTTCACTTCTTGCCCTGGGCATGCAACAGGAAGTGAGAGGAATTCTCCACAAAGTCATGGAAATTATACTTTTAGACGCTTGTCACTGGAACCAGTGTTTCTTCTGTAAGGTTTACCCTTACCTTTTTGTTCTGATAATAAATCTAAAATTCCTTGATTTCTTACCACTTTCTGTTTAAGTGACAATGTTCACTATGACAGAAAGGGATCTCCTCAGTAGTAGGGATGGGCGAATGGTTCAGCCCGAGCATAAGTTCGGGCCGAACTTTCACTGTTCGGCCGGTCGGCGAACAGCTGAACAAACATGATTTTCAACCATTTGTTTGGCCCCCCGGATGGACCAAAATGCAATGCGGAACTGAACAATGCATTGCAAGCCCTGATTGGCTGATGCAGTGAACGCTTCAGCCAATCAGGGCACAGAGCAATGTCAGAGTCATGATTGGACACTGTCATCATGACTATCCAATTATGGCTCATTCTTGCCACACAGTATAAAAGTAGTCTTTCAATGGCAGCCATTTTCAGTGTGATTTCAGCTGGAGAGAAATAGAACAGGGCTCTGTTCAGTGCTATTAGTTAGCTAGTGTGCTAAACTGTGCTATTCTGCTTCAATTGTCAGTGTAGAATATTAGTGTCAGCCTAGGGATATTGTGAGTGTAGTGAGGAGGACCATCATTCAGCTTTGCATAGTGTGCAGCTAGTGTAGGGACAGCTCAGATTGTTTCACTGTAGTGTAGTGAGACCGTGTCATTCATACATACATTAGTGTATATGTAGAGTAGGGACAGCTCAGATAGTTTCAGTGTAGTGAGACTGTGTCAGTAATCTTTACATTAGTGTATAGCTAGCGTAGGAACAGTTCAGATAGCGTCAGAGTAGTGACGGTTGAACACTGTCTATTTGATTGCATTACTGCAAGTCTAACACCATTTACTTCTGTGTGCATTACTGCCAGTTTAACGCCATGTAGTTCTGTGTGTTATACTGCCAGTTTAACGCCATATAGTTCTGTGTGTGTTACTGCCAGTTAAACGTCATTTACTTCTGTGTGCGTTACTGCCAAATTAACGCCATATAGTTCTGTGTGCATTACTGCCAGTTTAACGCCATATAGTTTTGTGTGTGTTACTGCCAGTTAATGCCATAAAGTTTTGTGCATTACTTCAAGTTTAATGCCATATAGTTTTGTGCGTCACTGTACGTTTGGCACATTACAGTATATTATAGTGTATCCGTGGAGTGTGTCTGTGTAGTGTGAGTACTCAAATTAAAGTGCACCAAACACCACTTTACATTGATTAAAGTGCATCTACATACAGATTTCCACTTCTTCTTAACATTTGCTAATAAGCACCGTCCCATCCCTCCCAATAATGTCTGGGAGGACAAGATGGAGAGGCAGATGTTCCCTTGGCACTGTAAGGGGGCCAGCAACAAATGTGTACACAGGCAAAGGTGGATGTGGTGGTCAGTCCTCAGGCAGGTCATAATTCCCTCTGTTTAGTGAGTTTGCCTGTGCTATCCAGCCACAGCAGGCAGAGGAGGTGGTGGACTGGCTTACTAAACCTTCCTCATCCTCTGTCATGCAAGCAGAGACAAGTGTGCAGTCCCCTGCAGTTGCCAGAGTGGATAAACCTGCCTCCTTGTCCACATCTATTCCTGCCATAGCCCCAACATCAGCCAAGGAGGAGGAGTCAGCTGAGTTATTTGAGCACAGCATCAGCCACTTGAACCTTGATTATGCCCAGCCATTACTGGATTCAGATGTTGGTTCTGAGGTTGAGGATGACAGGAATATGAGCCTAGAGAGAGGGGAGAACACTGGTAGACAAATTGGCATTCATGTTTCCCCAGATGCAGCGTATTGCCAAGTTGTCTCCAGTGGTAACGATGATGGAGATGATGATGATGATGTTGACGAGGTCACTGATACGACTTGGGTGCCAGATAGAGCAGAGGAGGAACCTGAAGGTGAGGCGGCACAACCCCAAGGAGGCCGACATCAAGAAAGAGTGGAGAGCAGACATCTTATTCCATCACATTCTGCAGCTGTTCTCTCACGGCCCACTCCCTAAAGCTCAGCTGTCTGGGCCTTTTGCAGCAGATCGCACTATTGCTATCTGCAAACTGTGTCTCAGGCACATCAAACGTGGTAAAAACACCAATCATTTGGGTACCACATGCTTAACAAGGCATTTAACATCCAACCACTCAGCCCATTGGTAAGAGCACCTAAAAGCCACACAAAATGGGCACAAATCTGTCCCTCCTCCTCATCCTTACCCACTTCAGTCTGCCTCTGCTATACCGAGTCATTACCTCTCAGCAGCCTCCACTGACAGGGATGATGGTATAGCACAGGGTGTCCCAGGTCCTAGCAGCACATCTGCCAGCAGCACACCACCAGCTGTGGACTGTAGCCGGCAAATTTCTCTGCCCGATCTGCTGCAGCTGAAAAAAAAATACAGTCCCTGCCACCCACATGCCCAGTGTCTAAATGCAAGCTTGTCAAAGCTGTTGGCTCTCCAACTTTTGCCTTTCAGCCTGGTGGATTCTGCCCCCTTCCGTGAATTTGCACAATGTGCTGTACCACAATGGCAGGTTCCCAGTTGCTATTACTTTTCCCATTAGGCCGTTCCAACTCTCTACCATCACGTGGAAGGAAATGTTCTGGCATCTCATTGGGCAAGGCAGTCAGCCGTAAAATCCACCTTACTGCTGACATGTGGTCCAGCAAGCATGGGCAGGGACGATATATTTCATTCACAGCACACTGGGTAACGCTGCTTGCAACTCGAAGGGATGCAGAACAGGGCTCGGTGCTGCAGCTTGTTGTGCCCCCATGTCTCCATACAGCTGGTGGTGATGATGCCAGGCCTATGAGCTCTAACCCCTCCTCTGCCACCTCCATGCTCTCCTCTGCAGAATTGTCCTATGAACATCAGGTACCCCCTAAGCGTTCAAAGGGCTATTCCATGAATCAGGCTAAAAGGTACCATGCAGTGCTTCAGCTGGTGTGTTTAGGGGACAGGAACCACACCGGACCAGAGATTCTTGCAGCTCTGCAGGGACAGGCCCAGAGGTGGTTCACAGCATGCCAGCTGGAACCAGGAATGGTGGTGTGCGATAATGGCTCAAACCTCCAGTCTGCCCTTAGACAGGGAAAGTTGACACATGTGCCATGCCTGGCACATGTCCTCAACTTGGTGGTGCAACATTTCCTAAATACATACCCAGGGTTGCAAGATGTGCTAAAGCTAGCCATAAGAGCCTGTTGCCATTTCAGGCGGTCATACACAGCCAGTGCTGAAATTCAGCGGGGATTTGTGACATGCCTACCAGGTGGAACTCGACTTTAGCAATGCTGCAGCAGCTATACATGCAGCAGAGGGCCATCAACGAATACCTGTGCGAGTACGGCACGATGACAGGCTTAGGCTGCCTCAGATTTTTTTCCCCACGCCAATGGCTGATCATTAAGGATGCATGCA
Source organism: Glandirana rugosa (assembly GCA_018402905.1). Taxonomy (NCBI): domain Eukaryota; kingdom Metazoa; phylum Chordata; class Amphibia; order Anura; family Ranidae; genus Glandirana; species Glandirana rugosa. The sequence goes on from BLSH010535626.1 coordinate 97,426, forward strand.
CTGTACTGTCACCATTTGAGGAGGCCACAAGGATGGTGAGCTGTGACAGTGCATGCATCAGTGACACAATTCCTGTTGTGTTCCTGCTGGAGCAGACTCTGCGTGGCATTATGGACAGGGCACTGGAGGCAGATCATCAGGAGGAAGAGGAGGACTTCCTTTCCTCTCAAGGCCCACTTTATCCAGACACCATCATTCCTATGTCACAGAACACACAGGAGGAGGATGAGGAGGAGGAGGATTCTGGCACTTTCGCAGGCTTCAAAGAAGAGGAAGAAATGCGTCAATCTGTAAGCGATGGCTTTCCAACCCCAGGACCCTTGGGAGTAGTACGTGGCTGGGAGGAAGAAGTTTCAGATGCTATCATCCTGGGTGACCCTGAGGAGTCTGCTTCTCAAGCCTTGGCAAATTTGAGGCACATGGGCAACATCATGCTTCAAAGCCTGCGAAAGGACCCAAGAATACGTGGCATAAAGGAGAATGATCATTACTGGTTGGCAACCCTCCTTGACCACTGTTATAAGGGGAATGTCTCAGAACTCATCCCGCCCCCACAGAGAGTGCAGAAGACAAAATCTCTTGAGGACACGTTAAAGAGGATTATATTGAACGGTTTTCCCGAATCCAGTAGGTTACAGTGTCATGGAAAACGTTCTTTTGAGTCTTCTGTTGCTCAAGAGAGGAGTGTTGGAGAAGGCATCCGCCTAAGTAGGGCATTTCGTAATTTTTTTATTCCTCACCGCCCACCCCTGTCAGCTTCCACATCCCATCGGCTGCATCTGCATCACAAGGTGGACGATTACCTCGGGGCCAAAACAGAGATGGAGAGCTTTCCACCTTACTGGGTCATGAGAATAGACCACTGGCCAGAACTTGCCCAGTATGCTATTGAGTTGTTGGGCTGCACTGCATCCAGTGTGCTTTCAGAACGGGCATTCAGTGCTGCAGGAGGATTCGTGACTGATCATAGAACGCGTCTGTCCACAGACTCCATGGACCGTTTGACTTTCATAAAAATGAATCAGTCATGGATTACCAGCTATGAAGCCCCTGATGCCGATGCCACAGATTGAGTTTTTTTTGGGATGTGGAATCTCTGCAGGACTGGACCAAGCTGGCACCCTCTTACCCTCCTCTCCCTCTACAGTTCTCATTAGGTTACCAAGACCTAATCTTTTTTGAGGAGCTGCCTCCATTCACCATACATCAATTTTTTTTACCTATTCCAACACACTAGCGCCGTAGCTCCCACTCCAATTCCCTCCTTCTTAGAGGCTGCCTGGCTTTGAGGGTGTTCAATAATTTCATCTGGAACAATGTTTTTGGTATAGGTTTAATGGGCACAATTAACACCCAAAGACCATCTTTTCAGCACCTGTTTGACAGGTGCATATAATTGCAATTTTTTTTGGCCTTCATCAGGAGCACCTCTATAGGGTTACGATGGGAAGGCACCACCAACACCCAAAGACCAATTTTTCTGCACCTGTTTGACAGGTGCATATCATTGCAATTTTTTTTTACAGAAAGGCCAATTCTTGCCTTCATGAAGAGCACCTCTATAGGCTTATGGTGTGAAGGCACCACCGACACCCAAAGCCCAATTTTTACGCACTTGTTACTTCTATCCAAAGTCAAAGTGAAACCAGAATTTACCCAAAAAATCTCTCATCTTGTTCCCAGTGTACTACATTGTGGAGGGATCATACACACTGGCGCCCCATCCCGGTGTCCTGAAGCAGGGGTCTCCCAGTGGCCAGCCAAGTTTAGTTAACCACCACCTGAGGCTGGCGGTGGGGAGACCATTTTGTCCCACCCTGCATTATGTTGTTTGCTTCAGCATGGTGCCTACTGTTTCTGGCTGACCTGCGGTTTTTGTATCTGTCCTGACCAACTCTTTCCTCTGCCATCCTGACCCCTTGCCTGACATCACTTTGCCCTATTTCCCGTTGCCTGTTCTTCTAAGATTCTTTATACATAGTTAGTATTTGTTTCACTTGCCTACTGTATGTGTAACACTATTTGGTTACTGGTTTTGCTATACAGTATGTATGCATTATATTTTGTACGCTGCATGTTCTCAATCTCAGTTCTACAATTTCTCTAAAAAAATGTTTGTCTTCACTTAAACCATGGTATCCTGCTGTGTGTAGCTCACATATCTCGTCCTGCCAGATCCCAGATATCCTCTTACTGGTTTCCTGATATAATGCTGAGGTCTATGGGCAGGCATACTACATTTGGGAACTGTGAGCTTGTGGTCTGCCTTTCTGCCTATTCCAGTGTTTTGTGTCAAGATGGGCCCCAACATCATTGTGTATTATGTATTGTTAAAAGAGATAAACAGGGATTATTTCTGCTAGTTAACTCAGGATTCTAATTCTATGAGAAGTACTCCATGTATTCCTGTGAGGTCCTTGTACTGACTCTGTTAATGGTCAAACAGGGAACCTGCAATTATAGTTTTGTTCAACCACTGCTCTGAACCTGATCATTTTCAGATGAAACTAATTTTAGATTAACCAATTCCTGCCTCTAGTTACCAGTCCTACCAGTCCTATTACCAATAGTAACCATAGCTGTAACTCAGTATATCTCTCTTTCAACCATACATCTGTCTGCTGCCTCACAGCTGTGTGTTCCTATTCACACTGGTTATACAGGTCCTGCTACAAGCCCCTTGAAATTTCCTCTCTACCTGAGCCTCAGCCTGAGTCTATTTTACTCTTCACCTGCCATCTATTATCTCTCTACCTGCTGTTCATCCTAAATCCATGGACACTGCTTTGCTGTTCATCCTAATTCTGCTGACTTTCCATCTGCCACGCATCCTGACCCTGTTGTTTCTCTGTGTGCCCTCCAGTCTGAATCTATTGACTCTGCCTTCTGTTCAGCTTGACCTGCTGCCCGATCTGACCCCAATGCTTATGTGGTGCTCCCACCGACTGGTCTATATCCACTAGGCCTCCCTTTATGTTACAGTTTGCCTGTCCTGGTTAATTTTGACAGTAACTCCGAAGCTAAACTTGTGGTTCGGTGGTGCCACTAGGGTTGTTAGTCCTAGTGGTAGTGGCCTTTTGCAGAATAAGAGAGTTTCATTTGTTCCTTAGATTGATGCACTGTGCCTCTGAATGCACTTGAGGACCCATATAGGGTAACTGTTGCCTTAAAAACCCTAGGTGTCTGTCAGCTAGCAGAACAGGTCCTAGGACCTGGATAAAAGGGCTCTGAAATGTGTGATATACCTGGGTATAGAATGCTCAGGTTTTTTGCAGTACCCTAGAGTCAGGGTTTACTTGTCTCTTAAACATCGTAGCACAGAGCCATACCCCAGTGTTGGGACATCTGATGTTTGGATTGACTCTGGAGATTACATTTTGGGAACAGGCCTTTTATCAGACACATGTGGTAGTGCAAAAAGTTAGTCTCCAAACCTGCGAGGTGGGGCATCTTACCAGCCTCCAGACCCTGGAGGAGGGGCACCTAACTTCATATTGGATCCTGGTGGCAGGGCACATGGTCAATCTCCAGACCCCGGTGGCAGAACTCTCAACCTGTCACCCAGTTTCAGAAATGGGGCACCTTTTTTTAGGAAACTTCAAATATAAGGACTTTCTATGATATGATGTACTACAGTATTAATATCCAACATGTGACTTATGAACGTTCTTTTGCCGTCAGGATTTTACAAAGGACTTTTCAGTTATTTGCACTCCACTAATTAGGGCCAGGTGTAGCATCCTAAAGGGAGGGGCACTGACAGGAACATACAGCGCAGCCATAGAACTTGTAAGTGACACTGTAGTTCATAAGCAGGAATAGTGAAATCCTGAGGTATCTCAGCAGCCAGCTGAGTTTTGTTCAATCACCAACTGAGGTGGTTCCACCCTGCTGTATATTTCTTTCCTCAGCATTGAGCCTATGCGTTGTTCCTGGCTAACCTGCATCTCATATATGCCCTGATCTGCTCTTTCTTCTGCTATCCTACCCTTTTGCCTGACTTTGCTTTGCCTACTTTACCTTGCCTGCTCATCTGAGATTCTTTATACATAGTTAGCTTGTGGTTATTTATTTGTTTCACTTGCATGTGTGTTGCACTGTTTGGTTATTCTTTTTGCTATATGTAAACTGGTGGTAATTGAGACCAACTCAGACAGATGGCAGTGCTCAGAGTGGTGCATTTTGTGCCATAAATATACAGCTTTCCAGACAGGTTGCTATGAAGCCAGTGGCCAACTGATGATACAACCTGGCCCCCAGCAGCTGCTGGAGATTCCCTGGCTGAAAAGTAAAAACAATAAAACAGGGCAGAAATAATGGATGATGTCTGCGATGGGGAGAAGGCTGAGCTACACTAAGGATGGATTGTCCAGTATAGCCACCCGGTTCTCACACCTACCCCCACCATGTCTCATGTAACAAACCCATATAATTCATGCAACAAGTATATGAATTTGTTGAAGGCACTGACATTTGTTGTGTGGAGGCAAGACAGAATTTTATAGATGGTCTATGGTAATTTATAAATTCAAGGGTTTGGGTCTATGTCCAACAGGACCATATATTTTCAAATTTCTGGAGCCAGCTTCCAGACTTCCTGCCTATTTGAATCGTATCAGGCAAAACATGTTTTTGTATTTGCATCACAAGCATGGATGATGAATATACAGTATGATCTTCCAACCAATATAAACATATTTTAGGTGTAGTGAAAAGAAAACCATCAAGCATTCTTTAACCACTTCAGCCCCGGAAGGATTTCCAGCTTTAGGACTGGAGCCCTTTTTGCGATTCGGCACTGCGTCGCTTTAACTGAAAATTGCGCGGTCGTGCAATGTTGTACCCAAACGAAATTTGCGTCCTTTTTTTCCCACAAATAGAGTTTTCTTTTGGTGGTATTTGATCACCGCTGCGTCATTTCTGATCGCCGCTATAAACAAAAGAAGAGCGACAATTTTGCAAAAAAACCCAAATTTCTTACTTGTTACTAAAATACAAATCCAAAAAAAATATAAAAAAACATTTTTTTTCATCGGTTTTGGCCGATTTATATTCTTCCTCATATTTGTGATAAAAAAAATCGCAATCAGCGTTTATTGATTGGTTTGCGCAAAAGTGGTCGCGTTTACGGATGATGAGAATTCATTTTTGGGGTTTTTATTTTTTTTTTATTTTTTACTAGTAATGGCGGCGATCTGCGATTTTTAGCGGTACTGCGATATTTCAGCGGACATGCAGAACATTTTGACACTTTTTTGGGACCATTGGCATTTATACAGCGATCAATGCTATAAAAATGCACTGATTACTGTGTAAATGCCATTGGCAGTGAAGGGGTTAACCTGCGGGGGCGCTCTAAGAGTTAACTGTGTTCCCTGGGCGTGTTCTTACTGTGTGGGGGCTTGCCTAGCTGGGGAAGGGAAGTGGTCACAGCCTCCATGTACAGGAAGGCTGTGATCACAGCCCTTCCCCTCTCACAGAATGGAGGTCCGTGTTTACTTACACGGACCTCCGTTCTTTCACTCCGGGGGGGCATCGCGGGTGGCCGGCGGAGATCGACTCCACCGCACCCGCTCCCTGGCCCTCCCCGAACAGAGTGAGCGCGCGGGCGCGCCTCCGGCGGCGCGCGCTCACTAGGCTCGATCCCGCAGCCGCCGTCATATGACGGCGTTTTGCACAATAGAGCCACCTTGTCCCCGTCAGATGCCGATCGGCGGTCCGCAAGTGGTTAATTAGGGTCAGAGTTGGGTCTTTTCAGCTACATTCACATGGCTGCACAGGGGTGGCCACCAGTGGAAATCTGAAGATTCTTGCCAGCGTACGAAATGTTGCCTGCAAACTCTGTGTGTGGCCAACAGCTGTCAGTGGTGGCTGTGATATTTGCACTCTGTTCAAATCAATGGCCAGTGCTGCTGCTGTTCACATGTAACCACTCATCTGAGTGGTTACATGTTAATACAGCCACTGACTAAACCTGGAGACAGCCAATGTGTAACAAAATTAAAATAGAAGCTCCGCACCACGGCTAGATACAAATTGATTCCAATGAAAGTCAGGGGGACAATCCATGGAGTAGCCAATGTATTTTCAGTGTCCAAAAGCATTCCTTTCATCAGGGCTTGATTGAAAACAATTTGAATATACTAGAAGTGTGTAATGGGAAGGGTGGTGGTTTGTCAAGTCCTCCATGTTTCACATTAACACTTGGGGTCCGAGTGTGGGTCACATGAGAGGCCTACCCTGGGGTGGGTTATATCTTGTGCTACATTAAGCAATTTGTACAGGGTCACTTTACTACACACGGGGTACCTTTTTCTGCACCATCTTCATCAATGCCCTGAGACAAAGCCAAGGCTGCCATAGCCACAACCCTAAGGCAAGCCTCCACTCTTAGAGATTAATGTACACCATGCACACTGACACTGCAACTATTCTCCTGTCAATTCTCATTTCCCTATGACAATGTACACCTTCACAGTAACTTGCAGTTTGGAGGGGCACACTGAGCCAATGTCCACATCCACCTGTCCAGGGTTTTCTACTACTACTCCCAAGTAGCAGAGTGGTTCTCTGCTGTGCAATCCATGCACCGTTGCTATGGGAGATGGACTGCTGGGGGAAGGAATGCTGACAACACCTCTCTCTCTGCTAGGCACCATGCCAGCTTTAACTGGTACATGCTACCGACAGGCTGCTTGTTACACTTCCCTTACTCTTGGCAACTACTTCGCATTACACCATTCCACACAAATGTCTTCATACCCCAATGTTTCAAGAACCACTTGTTAACGGTATGTGTGCCAGTTACATGTGGAACACCCCTCCAAGAACCTCAGACCAGACATGGACAATGCCTCAAACATTTTACCCAAGAAAGTGTAAAATAGACATCCTGCAGTCCAGCAGGCAAAGGCATTATTGTTCCTAATTCCCTACCTATAGCTACAGACTTGAGTGTTGCACTGGCATACCTGCAAAAGTGCACCCCAGTGAACATAGTTCCTCAGAGGCATTCTCCAGTACTCAGGGCTAAAAGTCTGTACATGTGGGCAGTAGTGAACAACATGCTTCTACGGGTCTTCTTCTGTCTCCCCTACTGGTCTCACAACCCACAGCAGCGCTGGAACTCTCCGATCTGCTAGCCTCTTCCCCAGGGACCTCTATTCCCATTCTCTCCCCCTCTCTCACTGAGCTGGACCACTGACCCAATTTATATCAAACTGACCCAGACAGGAACCCACCAAAAACACCAAGAAACCGGGCATGGAATTAGCTCTAACCTTCCCATCCGGGACAGCACCTAACTAACTGGTTCAACCTGCCCACAAGTGAATTGAACCTTGAATGTTATTTCTTCCAAGCACATGTCTTGTCAGCAACTTGTTCGGTAGCCAGTGTGTGTCCAGGGTTGACGTTGCTGAAGAGTTTTGGCTACACACAAACTGGCTGCAGCCTGTTTTTATTTGACCATAGCACCGAGTGTTGCTCCAAAGGCAGTATTTGGCTTGAACACAGCAAATTATCTTCATCCATGCAGCGTGTGCATGCAGCCTTCTTGTACTGGGTTATTTGGTATCATTGCTAAACCTGTTGGCACTCAAAGTGTAACTACCATTGAGTACGAGATCAGCTCTCAAAGAAGCAGACTTTGGGTGCAACATTTTAAGAAGGATCAGAAGACTAGAAGAAGGCAAAGGGGATTAAAAAATATATATAATTAAAAGCTGGAAATGTGATATGTGCTGTGTAACTGTCAGTTGAGCTGGCAGTCTGTACATAGGCCAAATATATTTTTTAACCACCAAACTTCTTTAAAAGCCACATGACTAGAAATGTTCATGTGCATAAGTTAGAGGGAGGTGTGCATAATTCTTAATGTTTGTCTTTTTCTTGATCAACAGTCTTGTAAACTTTAAAACCTATAAGCTGAATGTGATTATGTGATGGACCTTTCACGTCAATTTTATCTGGTTTCTTCCTGCCCAAATGCCTATTGTTCTTAAAGTATTCTACAACCAAACCAGTCCTCATATGTTGCTAAATTAAAGTTGGCCATACACTGTTAGCTTTTTTCGATTCAGGCGGTGGGCTCAATAATAGAAATCTAACAAATTCCTCCATGCTGCGCTGAAAGACAACTCCCCCATCGGGCTATTGTGTTCTAAACACAATTACAAAGCTTGATACAGTTTTTCAATGGGTCACTGAAAAAAACACCTGAAATTGGGGTCACCCCATAGAAACGGAGGAAGAACCCAGAGTTGAGAATCCACACAGCGCCAAACAATCTTCCAGGAGTCCATAGTTCTTAATGATATAATTATTTCATAGATGAAAAATCCAGTGCGTTTCAGGAACCAAACAGACTGCCCACTCATCAGGGCTTTTGACTGGGCTTAAATGGGCTTAGTTAAGCAGATACCAATTAGATCTGCACTGTGATTTACATCTTGGAACAGTTTTAGAAGCACAGGTTAAGCCAGTGTAAATAAATACAGCAAAGGAGCTCTCATTGAACTGTATCAGCTATTGTATTCTGGTAGCCACCACTGGAGGCTGTCAGAATACCCAAATCGCGGCTGCATCTGATTTGATGCAGCTGCTGTTCACCTGGAAATTTTCCCGTAGGCTCCTTTCCCAAATGTTGACCAAATATTCGACTTGATAAATGGAGTGGGGCTAACAGGGCCACTCAGTTAGCATACTTTGGGCAGTTCATCAAGAAGACCTCATCCGCCAATTACAATAATGGAAAATCTAATGCAGATATGAATGCAGTGTTTAATTTGGACAAAGATTTTTATGACTGAGCAACAACTCATTGCACACACTTTTTTGCAGGAATTATTACAAACCCATCACAATGATTATAACAAAAAAACTGTCAAACTTCATGCATTTTTGCAAAAGCATCAGCAGTACTAACTATAGTACCATACACCTTAATGTTGCAGGAAATGTGGGAATTGGAGAAGACTTGTGTGTGTCGTTTTTTTTTTTTGTCTTATTTAATAAAGCAAAGTATAGTAACCCACAACAACTGATCTTAATCTTTCATAAGTCCTGACTGTTCCAACTACAGTGAGCTAAGTGTTTACTAAAGATAATGCCACTTTTTTATTATAACACTTAGCGCTGACATATTTATTAAGCTTACATGTCTAGACTTCTATTTTGCTATAAAAGCCAGAAAGATTCTGGTGTTCTAAAATTAAAAAAATAGTTCTGTTTAAGCCTGGCACCTTGGTATCTTCAGTTATTGCTTTTTCTCTTTCGACCACTTATACTTCAGCATCTGTCCCATCAACACATGCATGATAACACATGTAAAGGTCACATACAATTAAAGATTCAGAGAAAAATGAGCAAAGGAAACTTACCCAAAGCAGAGACTGCCTGCAGTACTTCTCCCTGGCTTTGCCTTGCAGATGATGACTCGGATTTCCGTGCCAGCTAGCTGGGGCTAGAGATGGCCAAGAAAGGAGGAGGCTTGGGTGGGAGGAGGGGTAACATTAGACAGTGTCAGATGGGGAAAGCAGTTTCAGAAGACGTTGTTGATGGGAATGCTGCTGTATGCAAGCTCTGAAAGTGCATGCACTCTTGATTTTTCATGCAACCAACTTCTTTGGATGGGAAGGGGGGAGGGAGGGGCAAAGAGTATAAAAGCACATTCCATTGTGTTAATTAATAATGCTTTTAAGTTCATTTTAATTTGTGTGAAGGCATATACACATCAAACACATACAGTAACTATGTACAATTTCTTCAGTGTAACAGGTCTTTAAAGGGTAACTCCACTTTGATAGCAAATAAAAAGAAAAAATATAGCGTATACAATTGCTACACAAGCCATGATATAATTTATTGTTATTAACCACTTCAGTCACAGTAGGATTTCCCAGTGTAGGACCAGAGCACTTTTTGCGATTCGGCACTGCGTCGCTTTAACTGACAACTGTGCGGTTGTGCGACGTTGTACCCAAACGAAATTTGTGTCCTTTTTTTCCCACAAATAGAGCTTTCTTTTGGTGGTATTTGATCACCTCTGCATCATTTCTGATCACAATATAAACAAAAAAAGAGCGACAGTTTTGCAAAAAAAACAATATTTCTTACTTTTTGCTAAAATACATATAAAAAAAAATATATAAAAAAACATTTTTTTTTTCATCGGTTTTGGCCGATTGATATTCTTCCTCATATTTTTGTTAAAAAAAATCGCAATCGGCGTTTATTGATTGGTTTGTGCAAAAGTTGTAGCCTTTACAAATGATAAGAATTAATTTATGGGGTTTTGATTTTTTTAAATTTTTTACTAGTATTGGCGGCGATCTGCGATTTTTAGCGGTACTGCGATATTGTGCCGGACATGTTGGACCATTTTGACACTTTTTTGGGACCATTGGCATTTATACAGAGATCAGTGCTATGAAAATGCATTGATTACTATATAAATGCCATTGGCAGTGAAGGGGTTAACTTGGAGGGGGCGCTCTAAGGGTTAACTGTGTTCCCTCAGTGTGTTCTAACTGTATGGGGGATGGGCTGGCAGGGGGAGGGGAGTGATCACGGCTCCCATATACAGGGAGCCTGTGATCACATCCCTTCCCCCTCTGTCAGAACGAAGATCCGTGTTTACATACTCTCTCACTGCGGGGGAGCCATTGCGGGTAGCCGGCGGAGATCGAGTCCGCACTACCCACTCCCTGGCTCCCCTGGAACACAGTGAGCATGCAAGCACGCGTCCAGCGGCGCGCACGCGCTCACAATACACATTCTCATGGCCGCTGTCAGGTGATGGTGTTTCGCGATAACGAACCAAGTTGCCGCTGTCAAGCCACGGCGGGCGGGCGGCAACAGGTTAAAATGACCTTTTCTTTTCAATCTGCAGTGCTGTAATTTTCTGTAAAATGTAATCCAATAGGGTATCCTAGAGACCTTCTGCACACAATTGGTATACAGAACACCCCCTGACTTGCACTAAGATACAAGTCAGGATTTAGTCATCCTCTGCAACAAAACTATTCATTTCTGATGAGATACTCCCAAAGGGTTAATCACTTCTAAAGGGATGCAGACCCTGCAACTGTCATTAGAACACTGCAAGTGCATCAGTGATTAAGGTCTCATGCACACTGGATGTTTTTAATGCTGCGCTTAGGAGCGTCTGCCATTTTTTTTTCTGCCTCTAAATGGCCCTACATGTTAGCCTACGTGTCCATGCACACATAGGCCTTTAGAGGCAGGAAAAACCTCACTGCCAGCGTGTCCAATAGCAGCAGAGTTTTGACAGAAAAAGGCTTGATGCACCTAGACGCCAGTAAATGAGTCTAAACGTCCATTAATGCTATGTGCATTTACAGCTTCGGCATTAATTCATTTAATTGGCCAGAATAATAATCTGAGGCACTTGATGTGCCTAAATGCGTTACAGCCATTGGCTCCTGTTGCTGTCAATCAAGGCGCAGCAATTTGGGTGCACATAGAAAGGTACCCTTACTGCAATAAATTGTCTCCCTGTGCTGAGTAATAAAAATGCAGGTGTCAGTGAATTTAATTGCTGACTGTGTTTTAGTGATTATTGTATCTAAAATTCTATATATATTTATAATAAAATGTTTCCTTCCAGTGGGTAATCACCACATACAAAGTAAAGAATAAAACGTATACAGCGCGCATGTGCGGAGCTCGGTGATGGACACCTGACACCAGAGCCCCGCGCCATTCCTCCTTGTCGCCGTCCCCTGCAGCGAACCGGCCAGTTCACGGGGCTCAAGAGTGGAAATCCTCACTCCCCCTAGCGACCTCCCGGACGGGCTGGAGCCTCCTCACATGCAGGGCTGTTACACCCAGGCACCGACAGGTACTCAGGCCGCGGCTCCTAAGATGGCGGCAGCATGGGAGTGAAGCTACACACTCCGCGCGAGGCCTGCCCTGGTACTCTGCAGCTGAGTCGCAGGCCCCCAGGCAACACAGCACATTCCACCCTCCTCAGGGAACTCCGGGCCACGCTCCAGGCCCATATAAGGACCACATTATTTTGGGGACACCCCTGGCCTATTTGAAACCTCATCCACTTCCTGCCAGAGGTGCCGGCATGCTCCCTTGCACAGATACGGTCCCCTCCTAGCTGACTGGACTCTATCACTCCCCCCCCGGACATCTTCCTCTATGAGGGAACCAAAGGGACAGAATTATCTGGGAGAGAGGCCTGCCCGGATCACAGAACACAGCCCGCCAGAGTGTCACCCAGCCTCCCCCTCATAGGAGAACCTGTTCCCTGTAACGCACCTCACAGGGCTTGCTGGGCCGCCTGGTGCCTCCTTCCATGGGCCCCTTGGGATTCATTATAAGGTTATCCCTGCTACAACACTGCAGTGCTAAATGCTGTCCTCAAAGGGGTTCTTCTGCTGATCCCACGGCCTCCTTACCGAGGGCTCATCCCATAGCGTTACCACTGCGCCTTTTCAGTTCCTCTACACTGCTACTTCACCCCTCTGTATGTGGGCCAAGACTGTAAAACATAATCTGCAACCTCACTACAGCCAGACTACAGACAACTCTCCTGCCCACACAATGGCTGCAGGCCACCAACACCTAGAAGCGGCCTTCTCAGATCTTCCTGGCTCCCCTGCCTGGCATGACTCCCCCGACTCGGAGTTCATTGGAGGGGACATTGGCCCCCCTATTCAAACTGACTCTTTCTCATCGGCTTCTACAGTCTTTCTGCTTAACCACACCATTGATGAAATCCTGATGTCTCCCTCCACGGCACCAGCCGCTCGTTCCAGCACCCTCCAGGGCAAGGATTCCCACCCATCCCAGCAACAGGACATGTCCCTCATGTTCCAGAAATTTGCTCCTAGACAAGGGTCAACTTCCAAAATCAAATCTGACTTGCAAATGCTTGGGGCGTGCATTGATAATGTGGAAACTAAAATGGATGCCACCGTCTTCTGGGTTAACCAAAACTCTGATGTAATCCAGGAACTACATAACCGCCTGGAGGGGGCCTTAGCAAAAATAGATGACCTAGAGAACAGGTTAAGGAGGCTCAACTTTAGAATTAGGGGGCTACCTGTAGAGGTCAAGGATGTCAACGAGGCAGTTCACACCCTGATCAAATCCCTCATCCCGGACATTCGCCCGTACAAATGGAGCTGGATCGGGCACATAGGGCTCTTGGACCTCCTCGCCCCGATGGTCTCCCTCGAGACATAGTGGTGAAACCCCACTATTACAGCACCAAAGAGGAAGTAATAAAAAGAGCTCGCTTTAATCCCCAAATCAAAGTTCTGGGGCGCTCAGTGCAAATCTATGCAGACATCTCTCCCTTCACCATCCAGAAACGGAGATCTTTGAAACCACTACTCACAGTCTTGTCTCAGAAATACATTAAATATGGATGGCAATACCCTTCTGGGCTAAAGTTCGACTTCCAAAACAAGACTTATAGATTTTCCACATTCCAAGAGGGGGAAGCCCTCCTTCAGCACCTTGGGATCATCTCCAAAGACCCTCCCTCACCAATGCAAACTTCCTCATCCAGCCTTTCTCACCTCCCTTTTGCAGAAGCCCAAACCTAAGAAAGCCAAGGAAGGAGTTCCACCTTCAAAAGGGCTGTTGGACTACACTTTTTCCTTTTACTACGTCTCTCACCCTGGAGAGGAGTCCTTTTGGACTGCCGCTATGGCCTACTTAACCGGTTGTTTCATACTTGACTCTAATTCTTTCGTTAAAAGTTTGCTATCATCAGTGTTATTTCCCCTTAGGGGTTCTCCCTTCATGTGACTCCTGGCAGGACTCCAGCCTAGTTGACGCCAGTTAAGCTTTTAGCTCCCGGTGGGACCCCTCCTGCCGTCAGGCAGGTAGGAGCTGCACTAACTAAAGGAAGGATGCCCACCTGGCCTTCTTGTCTTTGGTTCCTCACCTGACCCTATCCCCATTTTATAGATTTGCTCGATTGCGGGACGTCCTGCCGAGGGTCACATGGTGACGGACGGTTCTATGTTTGATGACTCGGAGAATGACCATTTTTGTTCTCCAGAACAGGGTATTCCCACTTTTAGTGGGCTACACATTGTTTGTTACTGGGAGTATGCTCTTCATGCTCCCATCTCATCTTGTTCTTTTCCTGTCCCTTTCTTCTTCTCACTCTTTGCTCTTCATCTCCCTTAGGCCTCATCCTTCTCTCTTGGTGTCGGAGTCGGACTCATCGCCCCTCAGGCCCCACGGCCCTTTCTTCGGCTTCCACTCGATCGTCCTACATCTCACTTCGGGACCCAGGTAAGCGGTTGGGGATTGCACCCTCTCTCTGCTCCATGGCTGATCACAGTTCCACCAATTCACCTAAATTCACCCATGAAGCGGGAAAAAACATTTCAGCACTATGCTGCCCAAAAGTTAGATGTAGTGCTACTGCAGGAAACACATTTTCCATCCTCATATTCCCCCTCGTTTATACACCGTAAATACTCTACCTTTCACCTGGCGAGTGCAGCAAATAAAACCAAAGGGGTTGGCATCTTCTTCTCTCATAATGTGCACTTCTCCTGCAGTACTGTCCTGAAAGATCTGGCGAGTCGCTTCCTTCTCCTTAAGGGTCTTATAGACAACCAACTTTACACATTTATATCCTACTATGCTCCGAACAAGGGACAATCTAAATTTTTTGACTCCCTCTTTCGTGCCACTAACCCTTTGGCGGAAGGAACGGTCATATACGGTGGGGATTCGAACACGGCCTTTGATGTGGGTCTAGACAAATCGCGTCCCCCCGGACGTAACCAGATTCGCCCCTCAAGGCAGAGTCTAAAGGTAGCCAGGCAAATTTTCAATCAGGGACTAGTTGACGTATGGAGGGAAATGAACCCCTCAGTGCGGGATTACACCCATTTCTCCAGCCCTCATAACACGTTTGCTAGAATAGACCATTTCTTTGTCTACACCAACCAGCTCCCCAGGGTCTCCAAAGCCCTCATTAGAGACTCTGCTTTGTCAGACCACTCCTCCCTGATATTAGTCCTACACAGAACATATGCCACACGCAAGTCTTTCAACTGGAGGCTGAATGCTTCGATTCATAGTAATCCAGTACACGTCACAGAGATTAATACAACTATCAAGAATACTTTCGCTTGAATGATACAAATGACATCTCTCCAACCTCCCTGTGGGCTGCTCATAAATCCACAATTCGAGGAAAGTTGATCCAATTGGCCTCCAGGATCCGCAAAGCTAGATCCATTGACGTAGACAGATTAGAAAAGGAGTTTCTTCTGGTCAGCAAAAGACACAACGAATCCCCTTCCTCCTCCTCCCTAGGTAAGCTTGAAGCAGCACGCACTGCCCTGAACCTTGCCCTTACAGCTACAGCAGAGACACACCTTAGATGGGAAGGAGGGAGATTCTATTTACATAGAGACAAAATAGGGTCCATGCTGCCACACAGATTAGCTCCTAAATTGAGAGTTCACTCAATCCCCAAAATTGGAATGCAGGATGGCTCTCACTCCCAAAATCCCCAAAAAATTCTCGATGCTTTCCAAGTCTTCTATAAGAAGCAGTACATGGGGGAGCGGAAACTCCTACAAGCTGACCGGTTACAGGAATCTCTTAATTCCTTACCCATTCCCACTCTTAAAAATCATCATAGGGATGAACTAGAGGCACCCATTACTCCGGAGGAGATCACGCAGGTCATTAAGTCCTTAAAGTCCGACTCTGCCCCAGGCCCCGACGGCTTTGCGGTTCCCTATTACAAACATTTTCGGATATGCTAGCTCCTTATATGGCCCGTTTCTTCAATCACCTTCGTGCAGGACACCCTTTAAATGCCGACTTAATCTCCGCCTTCATCACAGTTTTGCCTAAACCTAATAAAGGCCCCAGTGCTGTTGAGAATTACCGGCCTATATCCCTGATTAATAATGATCTTAAAATACTGGCGAAAATATTAGCAAACAGCCTTTACAGCTTCATAGGGCTTTATATTCACAGGGACCAGGTAGGGTTCATACCAGGGAGGCAGGGCCCAGAACAGATCAGAAGGGAATAGACATTATCTCTCTCTTGAAGTCCGGCTGGGATAACGGCCTCCACCAGGAGGGTTTCCTATTATTGCTAGACATGTCAAAGGCCTTCGACTCGGTCTCATGGTTATATCTGTTTCCGGTTCTACAGCACTGGGGTTTTGGACAGTCCTTCCTTAACATAATAAGAGCCCTTTACTCTTTCCCTGAAGCTAAAATCAAACTGCAGGGCTTCCACTCCGCCTCCTTTCCTATTAGGTCGGGAACACGGCAGGGCTGCCCATTATACCGTCTGATTTTTTTCCCTGATCATTGAGGTCCTGGCAATTGCCCTCAGAACTAATCCGGATATTTATGGGGTTAATTGCGGCAACCAGATGCACAATTGTGCCTTATATGCAGATGATGTTTTGCTCTTCATCTTGGATCCCCGCACATTCTTACTAGTTATTTGAAGGACCTTGGATGACTTTGGCAATTTTTCGGGGCTGTTCATGAACTATTCCAAATCCGTGGCCCTCAACGCTAACTTACCAGATCAATTAGTGTGCTCACTTAAAAACAACTTTGGCTTCAGCTGGGTAAACACCTCACTTCCTTATCTAGGGGTCCACTTGACACCCTCTATAGACAACCTCTACGCAGCAAACTACCCCCCTATGTTTAACAAATTGTCCTCGGAGATGAAGGGGTGGAAGAAGCTGGGGATTTCTTGGCTGAGAAAAATCAATTCCATCAAAATGAACTTACTACCCAGACTCCTTTATATTTTTCGGTCCCTTCCCATACCAGTTCCCAGGGATCCTCTCATGAAATTCCAGGCTAAGATCAACCGGTTTATTTGGGGCAATAAGGGTCATAGATTAAACAGAGAAACCTTGTTCCGGTCCAGAGACCAAGGAGGGCTAAATCTACCTAATCTGCTGTGGTATTATCAAGTGGCTCAACTTGCCCAACTCTCGATCATTTACTCTAAAAGTGCCCACCCCGACTGGGTACGGTTGGAGAGACAAGCTATTCCTAACCACACCATTGATTTTCTGTTATGGCGTCCCTTTAAGGCGAGACTCCCAATATTGGCCCCTACCTTGTCTCACTCCTTCGCTCTTTGGAACAGCATCAAATCCATCTCCTCTTTAACTTCCTTTTGGCGACCACTCTCCCACTTATTCCATAATCCACTTTTTCCCCCTGGGATGAACATTATGGCTTTTCGCTGGTGGCTGGATAAAGGCCTCTATAGAATTGGTCATTTTGTAACTCCATGGGCCCCCTTTCCATGGCACACTGTACAAGTAAACTAGACATGCCTGTGACAGAGAAATTCAGGCTCCAACAAATTACCCACTTTATCAGGTCCATTTGGAAGGATAAATCCGCCCCTCTATTTTTAACAGCATATGAACACTGGTGCAGTCAGTCCATGGAGCAGAGGGGGGGCATTTCAGTAATCTATCGCTCCCTGGCCTCCTCTTCTGGCAAAACTAGATATATGAGGGACTGAGAGGAGGAGCTTGGCACTGATTGGAATCAAGAGGCATGGCACAGGGCTTTTACGGCCTCCACGAGGGGCCTATACAACATTGCCATAGTTGAGGCAAATCTAAAGGTTCTCACACAATGGTACTTGGTTCCCCTCAGACTATCTAAACTCTTCCCGAACTCTTCTCCTGTGTGCTTCCGCCAATGCGGTAGTGTGGGTTCCATGCTCCACATTTGGTGGGAATGCCCCAAGATCAGGGGCTTTTGGAACAAAATCTTCCATTTGATCAGGAGGGTCACGGGCCTCCCAGTTCCAAAAACCCCGCAACTAGCTTTGCTAAACGTGATGGGCCCCCGAAATTCCAAAATTAACCAAACGCCTTATGACTTTCATACTTTCGGGCACCAAAATCTCGATAGCTAGAGCCTGGAAACAGCCCTATGTCTCCTTCCACCAGGTCAAGAAAAAGATATCCTGGATTATGACGTAAGAAAAAACGGCAAGTATTTTTATGGATACAGTGAGAGACATGATGCGGTTTGGGAACCCTGGCTCGCTCATATGGCTCGGGCTTAATTTAGCCTCCTTATGCCCGGGACACCCTGTCGGGCTTTGGGTCCTCTCCCTCTTTGACACCATCACCTTTCCCCCACTCCTTCTCTCTTCCTTTTAATCCACCTTCCTCTCTTCTCTTTCTATATTCTTCATCTCACTCCTCTTCCCCCTTGCCTCTTTCTGCTGAGCTTCTTCTCACATAACAGTAATTCCTGTTTGTTGGACACTTGACATGGTTTCCTTTTTATTTTTTATTTTTCTCTCTACTTTACTAAGGTTGTTCAGACTCAATGGTTTCCCTTCTCCTCCATTCTAAGGTTATATTGTTAATGCTACTTGAACTGCCTCCTGGCTTCTGTATTCACAGAGGGCGGTCTTACCACCAGTAACTCCACTGTCGGGATGCTACCACCTAGCTCCTTGGACGATTCCTGGCCTTGGCTTTGACGCATGGGGGGCCACCTGGCCCTCTCAAGAGTGTAGGTCTCATGTTGATTAGTCTTCCCAGTTGTAGCTACTAGCCCCTTGGCTGTCTGACTGGGGGGGGGGGGCGGACTTGTTTCTCCTGCTGCGCCACAGTATGCTCCCAATTGGGGTGCCATGCCGGGTGTCCTCAGTTCCCCTGCCGTGAATTCCCTACCCCCCTCCCGTGGGGATGGCCTGGGACTAGGTTTGGTTGGATGGAGGGTTCAGACTGTTTTTATTTTCATATGGCCGACAGTATATTATATGTCTGGGTCCACTTGTTCCGGGCCTTTTGATACTGCACTGTACCTGTAATGTCTTTGTGCCAATTTTTTCTTCAATAAATATCTATTGAAAATAAAACATATACAGCATACACTATTCTCAATATACCAGCTGCTGCAAAGACATTAGGCTCCAAAATGCCAAAAACTAGCAGCTCTCTTTATAAAATCTGAATTAAATAAGGAAACCTCAACATTTTGCGTAAAAACATATAAAAAAAATAAACACTAGGGCCTGTTTACACCAGGTGCCTTGGGCTGCACTGAAAAGACAAAAAGCCTGGTTCCCCATCATGTCAGTTCACATCACTGTGCCGTGCACTGAAAAAAAAGTATGGCACAAAGTACTTTTTTCTGCATTGAGTGGAGCAAAGTAATCTCACCATCGCACTCCCCAGTGGCAGTGCAGTAAAGCTGGCAATTGACCAGTTGAATTTAGTTAAAAAAATCTAATTTTAGGAACATTCGTTAAATTTTCTAATGGTTAGTGGAGTTAAATCGATATTGTTTTCAATCATAGTGATAAGAAAATGCGAAGGAGCACAACCGAAAATTTTTCACAAACTAATTTTTAACTGTGAATGTGGTTTTTGGTTAGGAAACGTCATACATTTTGTAATGAAACCTGTTTAATGCATCTGAGATTCCATTCAAATAGCAGGTCTGGGAAAAATGTTCAGGGCTTTTAAACAAAATTAATTGATTCGATGGCAAGAAAGAACGTTCAAATTAAAATCTAATCACATATGGCCGGCTTTAGTCTTTAAAATGAAATAAACAGGAACTAGATAACTATAGACTAGAATAAGTAGTAAAGTTTATATACAGTGGGGAAAATAATTATTTGATCCCCTGCAGATTTTGTAAGTTTGCCCACTTACAGAGAAATGAAGGGTCTATAATTGTTTTTTAAGTGATAGAGACAGAATATCAACCACAAATCCAGAAAAAAACACATAATACAAATGTTATAAAATGAGTTGCAGTTCAGTGAGTAAAATAAGTATTTGATCCCCTACCAACCAACAATAATTCTGGCTCCCACAGACTGGTTACAGTATATGCTCATGTGATACACAGAATAGTCCTGTCAATTTAAGAAGGTGCTCCTAACGACAACTCATTGTGTGTATAAAAGACACCTGTCCACAGAATCTCTCTCTTTCATTCAAACCTTATGATCATGGGCAAGACCAAAGAGCTGTCAATGGACATCAGGGACAAGATTGTAAACCCGCACAAGGCTGGAATGGGCTACAAGACCATCAGCAAGAAGCTTGGTGAGAAGAAGATAACTGTTGGAGCGATTATTCGCAAATGGAAGAAATACAAAATAACCATCAATCACCCTCAGTCTGGAGCTCCATACATGATTTTGTCTCATGGAGTAAGGATGATCATGAGACAAGTGAGGTATCAGCCCAGAACTACATGGGAGGAACTTGTAAAGGATCTCAAGGCAGTTGGGACCACAGTCACCAAGCAAACCATTGGTAACACAATACGCCACCATGGATTAAAATCCTGCAGTGCCAGCAAGGTCCAACTATTCAAGAAGGCACATGTACAGGCAGGGGCGTAACGATAGGGGTTGCAGGGGTTGCAACTGCAACCGGGCCCCATGGTGCAGGGGGCCCATGTGCCTCCCTTGTACACCTGAATAGGAGGGATGCCGGGGTGGCATTTAGAGGACCCAATCTCCTCCATTTTCCTCTATCCAGTTTACTTGTCTTCTGTTGTTCCCAGGGCCCCTGTGTGCTTCCCTGGCCCCCCTGGGGCCTGCTGCAGAACTTGTGAAAGGGCCCCACTGCAGTACCGCAATAAAGGGACCCACGATCAGTGAGAAGAGGGAAGGGCCCTGGCCAGGGGTCAGGGGGCCCTTCATAATTTCTTGCACCGGGGCCCTGAAGGTTCTAGTTACGCCTCTGTGTACAGGCCCTTCTGAAGTTTGCCAATGAACATTTAAATGATTCAGAGAAGGATTGGGGAGAAGTGCTGTGGTCAGATGAGACCAAAATTGAGCTCTTTGGCATTAACTCGACTCACTGTGTTTGGAGGAAGAATGCATTAAGATAAAAAAAACCTTCTGCCTTTACAACCACTTTAAGGATTTAGAGAAGATCTGTAAAGAAGAATGGACCAAAATCCCTCCTGAGATGTGTGCAAATCTGGTAACCAACTACAAGAAACGTCTTACCTCTGTGCTCGACAAGAAGGGTTTCTCCACCAAGTAAGTCATGTTTTGCTTGGGGATCAAATACTTATTTTACTCACTGAAATGCAACTCAATTTATAACATTTGTATCGTGTTTTTTTCTGGCTTTTTGGTTTATAGTCTGTCTCTATCATTTAAAATACACCTATGATAAAAAGTATAGATCCTTCATTTCTTTGTAAGTGGGCAAACTTACAAAATCTGCAGGGGATCAAATAATTATTTCCCTCACTGTTGATCAAATAATACACTTTCAGAAAAACTCGGGGAAGTTTATGTGTGCTGGAGCTAGAGAGTGAAGGAGTAAACAGCCTAAAGGCAATAACGAGAGAGAACACAAGTAGCATTGTAAGCGATATCACGTGGGACATGACAAGGTTCTCTTCTAAATTCATTCTAATTGTGCATGACTAGTATAAATCCATAAGAAAATAGTGTCAGCTTCAAGGCTCCATGCACACTAGCGGTTTTTAGAAGCTCAAAAAATAATAGAAAAAAACGCTGGATGAAAAACGCTGATAATAGCATTTTTGTGCCAGTTCCTAGTAGCCTTATAGTAGCTTTTAGGAGTGTTAGCATTTTTACAGCATATGAAGAAAAAAAAAACTGCTTGAAAAAAGCTGATAGAAGCATTTAGCATTTTTTTGCTAAAAAATGCTCCCAAAAACTCTACAAAAACATTTTTTTTTCTGCTCCCAGATGCTGAAGCTCAAAAAATGCTAATAGCCTAAAGTATTGTGCATGGACACATAGGATAGCACTATTTAGCTTCTAGGAGCAAAAAAAATGCTAATAACAGCTTCTAGGAGCTTAAGAAAATACTAGTGTGCATGGAGCCTAAGACAAGCCTCCTAAGAATGTATGTATCCCTCCCACAAATTTTTCTAACTTTCCTACTGTTGACCACTAATTTGTATTAAACCAATGCTAAAACAGCAGGTGGAGTGCTAAAAAACACTGTTCCAGAATTTATAACTCTGTCAGTATATACTATCTGTTAATTATAAGGGGCCTTTGGGGCCATTCGCGGTATACTTTAAACGTGATACATAATTCACATCCTCCGTCTGCCCTGAAGTCCAATTTTGATAGCTTATTTCTAAGTTGATAACAAAAGAGTTGGCTAAAGTCCACCTGGGTGGCTACCAGGGACCCATTTTCAATAATTAAGGTACCACGTCCCTAAGTCATAATAGAAAAAATGGAACAAGAGGATAGCACCTGGGACTTTATAGGTACCATAAGACAAATCCTTCACAGGAGCCAGTAGTTATAAAAATTATCTTTTTATTAAATTTTTTTTAAAAACTCACAAGTGTGAGTATATAATCCAAGAAGTAATAAAAACAAGGAGAAACATTAAATGTGGAAACATATTTAGCCTATTTATCCCATTGAAATCCCTCATGACACGTGGGTCCTAATACGCCAAGAACTGTACCTATCAGAAATTCAATTAGTATCCTGTCTCACCGTGGCTTTGGGGGGGCCCACTAATGTGACCCACATAGTAAGCACCAAAACAATCTCATTTATAGTGTCACTGGAAGGTATTTGAATTTTCCAAGGTAAACAGCTACTGGTATAGTCCGGCAATTGAACCCACAGTCATGCCTTGGGGATTCCTCTTAACATGTTTCGCGTTCTTTAGTATGCACGCTTCTTCAGAAGATTAGGGTAAGTAGGACTAATCTGCAATAGATACAGAGTTAGAATACCGAAATTTCTAACAATGGTGAGGAAATAAAAAAAAAAGAGAAAACGAGAAAAACACAGATTTTTTCATATAATACATTTATATTTGAACTTACTCATATGATCCTTGAACAGAGAACCAGGTGCCTAAAAGATCTACTCACTCATCGACCCTGCCCAGGTCGCAAAGGGGGTGTGGGGACGCATAAAGTATTGTCTGTAAAAATATATTTTAACATTTTATTGAAAATCCAGAAATATGTTTATTATGCTTAATGCACACTATATCCATACCTCCCGGAGGCCTATAGATCCCAATCTGTATTCAAGACGGAGTTGTAGTAACAACTTAACCCACTAGGTGGCCGTCTTTATTAAAAAAATCTCACCAACACAGGGTAGTAATTAACATATTTCATATTATCCTAAATTGCCACCGGTTATAGCTAATCAAGAATACCTGGGGTTAAAGAAGTTGGGACAAATCCACATGGTTCAGTAGCCTTTCCAGTAAGTTCACACAGCGTCTAACTGAGGTGTGGATACCTTGGTAGCTGCATAAAGTATATCAACATATTCCCCTAGAGACAAATGCAGGTAGTCTTAAGGGTCTTTATATCTAGGTAGAAGAAAAGATCCCAAGATAATTAATGTAAGGAGGAGGGGGAAAAGAGGTGGTTAGGCAAACGGGTTATAAAGAGTCAGATTGTGCCTCAAGAATCAAAACTTTCTTGAGCTTACCTTGTCCTGTGAGAGATTAGTGTGCACAGGCGCCTGTCCGACACAGGTGTGTAACCTGCTCGCGGTGCGGTGCCGTCTTATGCGTCCCGGCCTTGACGTCATCGCAGGGAGACTCCTCTCCTCTGCATACGTCACTACAGGCCCGGCTGTGTCCCTTGTCATGGCGCATGGGCAGTACGCACGCCGTCAAAGACTCGGGAAAATCCTCCCGAACCCCTCCAGACGTGGGGTTGGAGGAGCGCCGCACACTCCATAGCTCCCCCCAGAACCCAAAAAGGGGAGTGATGGGGGAATAGGGTGTACGGCGCCTTCAGCCGCACACCCCAAAAAACCAGCCCGCCTCTCCCAACCTATTGGATTGAGGGAGGGAGGGAAAGACATGGGGCTGGTACATAGAGCGAAACCCAGTGGCCGAAAAGTAGAGCAGCTGACACTGGTGCATTGAAGGATCATACATAAACATTGTTTACAATAGCCAATAACACCAAGATAGAAAAAGAACAGACATTATAGCATACATCCTTGAAACTTGAGGTTTTTAAATACAAGCCTTATACCCTTACTATGAAATAATGGTGTGAGTGTGTTCCTAGCTAGGCTGGGGGGGGCTAACTTACAAGAAAGGTTTATACAAGCAAATCTCGTTCAACCCTGGAGAATGAGTGGCATTTAGTCGTTCAATCCAGAGGGTTTCTTTTTGTAGAATTCTCCTATCCCAGTTCCCTCCTCTTGGGTCCCGTGGGACCAATTCTAAGACCACAAAGGAGGCACAGCTTGTATCGTATTTATGATATAGGTCCAGATGCCGACTAACTGGTGTGATCATTTTACCTCCTGACGAATAATATATGTGATCTTGTATTCGCTTTTTGAATGCTCTAAAGGTTTTGCCTATATAAAATGCACCGCATATGCACTTCATAAGGTATATAACCCCTTCTGTTTCACAATTGGCGTGAAATCTGGGGTAGAAAGTTTGGCCATTCGGTAATAGATATTTTGTGCTTTCCTGGACCCATGGGCATGTATCACAGTGCCCGCATTGAAATGTTCCCCATCTGGGTTGTTGAATGTGGGGTTCACCTTCATAGTGGCTTGCTGTTAAATAGCCACGAATGGATGGTGCCCTACGAAAGACTAGGTCCGGGGCATCCCTGACATACTTCGAGACTATGGGATCCTGTCTCAGAGTATGCCAGTGCCTGCCCAGAATCTGTCTCAGTTCGTAGTGTTGGGTAGAGAACTGGGTCACAAATTTTACTGTGTTGTGTTGTGGGCCTGTCTTTGTTTTAAATAGCAAGGACTGTCGGTCTTGTCGTAGTGCTTTGTTATATGCTTTTCGCAGGAGGGTTTTTGAATAGCCTCTCCGTAGAAGTCTGTGGCAAAGCCCTGCTGCTTGTTTCTCAAAGTCCTCTGTATGTGTACAGTTTCGTTTTAATCTGATGTATTGAGCATATGGGATGCTTCGTATAAGCGTCGGTGGATGTGCGCTACTGGCATGTAAGATGGTATTGCCAGCTGTGGGCTTCCGAAACAGATCCGTGGCCAAGCAGCCTGTCTGATCTAAATAGATCTCAAGGTCTAGGAAACTGATGGTGGAGGGATGGTATGACAGCGTAAGGACTAGGCTGGAGGGGTTTTGATTCAACGCTTGTACAAATTTCACAAGTGAGGACTCCGATCCTGTCCAAATTAGAAAGATGTCGTCTATATATCTGTACCAGCATAATATATGCTGTACAAACCCCTCCAGCCTATCCGACTGCCATACCTCCCTCTCCCACCCCCCCAGGTACAAATTGGCGTAGGCCGGTGCACAGCAAGTGCCCATGGCCACGCCTTGCACCCGGAGGTAGTAGGTATTGTCAAATATGAACCAGTTATGGGTTAGAATAAACCGCAACAGGTCCAATAAAAACTCATTGAAGTCCCATTGGGTGTTAGTTGCTTCCATGAGGAAGGAGCGCACTGTGTCTATTCCTCTCTCATGGGGGATACTCGAATATAATGCCTCCACATCGAGAGTAACCAAGAGAGATCCCTTAGGTATCTCAAGGCTCTCGATGTGTTTTAATAGGTCCAGGGTGTCTTTGACATAAGAGGGGAGGCCAATGACATGCATACCCACTACCTCCAGGTGCAAGGCGTGGCCATGGGCACTTGCTGTGCATCGGCCTACGCCAAGTTTCAAGGATGTATGCTATAATGTCTGTTCTTTTTCTATCTTGGTATTATTGGCTATTGTAAACAATGTTTATAAACCGAATAAAGCTGCGCTTGTGAAAGGATATAAATCACAGTGCTAAAATTAAGTATAAAGGTATCTGTAAATTATACATATGAGTGAAATAAAATTTTTACACTATTAAACATAAGTGCATTTAAATTCCGGTGACAGTGGTCAAAACAGCCAATCCTATCAAAGTCCTCAAACAAATCCTCCAAAAGTGGATCAGCATGCACCCCACAAGTCTGCCAGTGAACGAGACCTCCACCACGAATAGTTGTGCCCTTACCAGATCGCTTGGACCTCTTATTATAGGAGGTCAAACACACATGTGTGGATTGGGCCTCCACAGAGCCACCTCGATCTTGGGTTCACGGAACATAGAGCCTGGTCAGTTGAATTCTATCTTCTCCCAGGTGGGAAGTGCTGTAAGTCACTTCCAGGAGTAGGAAGTCAATGAAGAGATGGCAAAACCGCAACTTCACCAGAATCCACTCCAGGGGAGTCACACCAACCAAAAAGAAAAAATGGGCCAGATAGTGTGATATCGTTGATAAAATCAGTTTAATAAAAAAGTAAATTATAAACTCACATGGATCCAGATATTGTTCAGCATAAAAACAACCAGCGGTGATGGTGAGACAGCTCTCCGCCCGATCGATTTCGTCGCTACAGGACGTCTTCCGGGGCACGGAGGCTGTCTCCTCTCACCGCTATACATATAGTACACATTGTCTGGCTAAGCCAATCACATCCTTCATTGGGGGGATGGATCCCTCCCAGCTCATTATTCAAGCCCATTTAGGCATCCAGCTGAGCTGGTGTACTGACCTTATTCCAGGAGATCTGTGCATGCAAAAAGAGGCGTGCAGCGTATCCCGCGCCAACACTTAGGGGCGTGTTCCCGCCGTGTATCCCGCAGACCGGAAGCGTGTGTTCAGAATGAAAGCACTAAGCTTCCGCTTCCTGCGGTGGCCGGATGTTGACAGATTGCATTAGAAGCATTCAGCTTCTATTTCCTGGGTCATGCTGGCCAAAAGTTGACAAATTGTAATGAGGGCATTAAACTTCCGATTCCTGTATCCCATAGGTCAGGTGTTAGCGGGATATATTCCAAACCCAATTGATTCCAGGTTTTTGCATGTATATAGAAAAAAAGGAAGGTGCTTTTAAT
>BLSH010535626.1:131846-148439 GCA_018402905.1 Glandirana rugosa
AGAAATTCCTTGGTAGTACTATTTCAGATATTGTTTCATTCATAACAAGATTCCACCAACATATAGTTAATATCTCTCCTTCCCCCGTAGATATACTTCCATATGGTAAAGAATGGATAACAATCATAGACATTCCGTGTACTTGGTTAGTTGTAGGTGACGTTTCATCAACGTCCCCTCTTCTTTTCTTTCTAGGCTAGTAGGTCGGAGTGAGTAGTACATACCCATAAATCCTGACATTTATTTGTATGGTTATATTATAGAGGTGACATAGTGGTGATAAATTCGCGATAATTGAAACATTGTTGAATCTTTATTATCTTTTTTACCTTGTTCTCCTATCGTGGACCCTGAAATATCCGAGGGATTTCAATGGGATAAATAGGCTAAATATGTTTCCACATTTAATGTTTCTCCTTGTTTTTATTACTTCTTGGATTATATACTCACACTTGTGAGTTTTTAAAAAAAAATTAATAAAAAGATAATTTTTATAACTACTGGCTCCTGTGAAGGATTTGTCTTATGGTACCTATAAAGTCCCAGGTGCTATCCTCTTGTTCCATTTTTTCTATTATTTCTAAGTTGTTACAAAGTTAATAGCGCTTAAATAGTGGTGATACAGTGGAGATATTATATTGGTATGTTTATTTACAGTCCTAAATACCCATACATGATGAGTGAGGCTGGATGATCGGATCTTTCTTTTCTTCTCCCCTGCAACTACTTTGCAGTGGATGTTGATTGGTTCATGTGCCTTACAGATACTAACAATAGGTAAGAAATGGTATACCTTCATATAGATGCCCCCTTCCTCTCTATAATTGATATACAACCACCTTAGAACAATACTTACTTTGTTATAGACTTTATCATGATGGTTCCTTAAAGATTGGGAGTTTCCTCTCCTTTTTCTTCTCTCCGTCCTTACCTGCCAAGGATTGTATGATGTAAACAAAGGTCAAATATTTTAGCCTTTGAAGCCGGGCTGATATCCCAAATTTGCTCTTAATCTGTCTGTCTGTGGTTACCCTACCTCTGCTCTCAAGATTCACCAGGCAAGCATCTATGTTATGTAATGTTTTCAATGTGTTTTGTTTGGATGTATATGTAGTCATGTTCTATTGAGGCAGTATATTGATATAAATGATATACAATACAGTTGCATACACATACAGCATCACACGAAAGTGAGCACACCCCTCACATTTTTGTAAATATTTCATTATATCCTTTCATGTGACAACACTGAAGAAATGACACTTTGCTACAATGTAAAGTAGTGAATGTACAGCTTGTATAGCAGTGTAAAATTTGCTGTGTCTTCAAAATAACTCAACACACAGATAAACCGCTGGCAACAAAAGTGAGTACACCCTTAAGTGAAAAATGTCCTATTTATAAATTTATGTTATCGCTCCACTCTCTCATACTGGTCACTGGAAGTTTAACATGGCACCTCATGGCAAAGAACTCTCTGAGGATCTGAAAAAAGAATTGTTGCTTTACATAAAGATGGCCTAGGCTATAAGAAGATTGCCAAGACCCTGAAACTGAGTTACAGCATGGTGGCCAAGACCACACAGTGGTTTAACAGGACAGGTTCCACTCAGAACAGGCCTCGCCGTGGTCGACCAAAGAAGTTGATTGCATGTGCTCAGCATCATATCCAGAGGTTGTCTTTGGGAAATAGATGTATGAGTGATGCCAGCATTGCTGCAGAGGTTGAAGGGGTGGGGGGGTCAGCCTGTCAGTCTCAGACCATAAGCCGCACACTGCATCAAATTGGTCTGTATGGCTGTCATCACAGAAGGAAGCCTCTTCTAAAGGCGTCTTAAATGTGTCTTGCCTACAGTCAAGCATGGTGGTGGAAGTGTCAGTGTTTGGGGCTGCATGAGTGCTGCCAGCACTGGAAAGCTACAGTTCATTGAGGAAATCATGAATGCCAACATGTTCTGTGACATACTGAAGCAGAGCATGATCCCCTCCCTTCGGAGACTGGGCCGCAGCGCAGTATTCCAACATGATAAAAACCCCAAACACACCTCCAAGATGACCACTGCCTTGCTAAAGAAGCTGAGGGTAAAGGTGATGGACTGGGCAAGCATGTCTCCAGACCTTAACCCTATTGAGCATCTGTGGGGCATCCTCAAGCAGAAGGTGGAGTGCAAAGTCTCTAACATCCACCAGCTCAGTGATGTCATCATGGAAGAGGACTCCAATGGCAACCTGTGAAGCTCTGGTGAACTCCATGCCGAAGAGGGTTAAGGCAGTGCTGGAAAATAATGGTGGTCACACAAAATATTGACACTTTGGGCCCAGTTTGGACATTTTTACTTAGGGGGTGTTGCCAGCGGTTTAGACATCAGTGGCTGTGTGTTGAGTTATTTTGAGGGGACAGCAAATTTACACTGTTATACAAGCTGTACACTCACTACTTTACAATGTAGGAAAGTGTAATTTCTTCAGTGTTGTCACATGAAAAGATATAATAAAATATTTACAAAAATGTGAGGGGTGTACTCACTTTTGTGAGATACTGTATGTAAACACTTTGGATACTGATTGTCTTTGTTCTAACGTTTTTTTTCTTTTAAACTTACATCAGCACCTACCCAGTATGTCCTGAGGAAGCTATTAAATTGTGAAACACATTGAAAAGCAAATGTGGAGGAATTTATGGACGCTACAATCTTTTGATATAAGTATTTTACAGTTAACACACCATTATGCACTCTCTATCTACCTTATAAAAGATTCCATACCTCCATGACTGTGATATTGGGTATCTGTTGATTCTGTTTTGAGCTATAGGGTGCTATGTTAGTTATATCTTGTTTTTAACTTTGTAATAAAAATATACCTTTTATAAATGATTGCCTAGTGTTATGCCTACAAAGTCCGTCTTATATTTTGAGGGAGGTTTTTAGCCCCTCAAACCTCGTGTACAGTTCCAGAATTTTTATGTCTTTTGCTTGGTCCTGGGACGGGAGTTAATGCAAGTGGAGTCTAGGCAATTAGATCAGAGGCAACCATGTGCTTTATTAGTTACCTTTCTGGTTTAATATTATATGGTGAATGGCTTTGTAAATATTACCAGGTTGTAAGTTCATGAACCAGTTTCTAAAAGAGGTTTTATTCCACAGTGGCTCTCTTAGCCTAGGTTCATATTGCTGCGATACGATTTTGATCTGACTTTCAGTGTGATTATGCAGTGCAGCTTGGATGCAACTTTGATAGGATATGTATATTCTATGGAGCCAACATTGCACTGGAATTGCACCAAAAGAGTACAGGAACCTTTTCCAAAATCGCTCCGTGCCTCGCATTGATGTGAATGCTAAAATTTCTGGATAAACCCTCTGCACACTGCAACAATAACAAAAAATGATTTTTAGTTCACATACATTGCAGTATATGTTTAAGTTGGCCAACTGTGTCAAAGTAATCAATCTCTGGCCAGTCCTATTCTTTCTGCAAAATGCAAATGCTACATTGGATACAGTGCCAATATGGGGCAGATAGACACAAGCTGTAGGAAAGCTACAAGTCCCAGGTCTGGTCACTGACCTGCAATGCAATAGAAGAAAGATGTACCGGTGCTCAAATCCCAGTAGCTTCTACATGTATATAATTTAGTAGGTGCTAAAGGGGTGAGACCACAATGTTATGTGCATTTATGTGAATGGGCAACATTGAAAACAATGTAATTTCCCTTGTCTTGTGATTCTGTGCAACTCAAAATCTCACTATTGTGAACCAAGCTTTACTTTGTATTATACTGAGCAACATTTTAACCAGTCTAACTATCTATCCTTTGGCCTATAAAAAAGGTATCAACCTGTTTCTTTGTATAGTTACAGTGTATATTATTTTGGATAATGCACATGTACTTACAATATATTTACCTGAAAGCTGAAGTTTCATACATTGAATGTGCATTCACAGGTATTTGCTGGTGTACAGAAGCATCTGCATTAGACCTGTGCACTGTCGAAAAATTCGTTTTTTCGTTTTATTCAGATTTTTTTTGTTGTTTTTCGTTTTTGGATCATTCGTTATGATTGAAAGTCATTATTTCGAATAAATTTGTAAATTCAGAAAACATTCAAATTCGGTTTATTCCATTGCTATAGATGCGTTATTCGTTATTATCGGCAATTCGGAAAAATTTGAATTTGGTACGTTCCATTCGTATAGATGCGGTATTCGTTATTTTGAAAATTCGTAAATTTGGATAAATTCGTATTAGTTACGTTCACTAACAGGCAGACACACTCAAAAGGAAATTCCAATACCTAACTAATTTTATAGTTTATAACTATTATTATAGTTTTTATTATTGTTAATAAATATTAATAATTAAAAAAAAAACTATAGTAATGTGTAGTGCTACCCCAGCAGGAGCCACTTAAAATGTTCTGTCCTCTGCCTCTCAACCCTAAAGAACTGTCCCAGTCCCTCTGGCACACCGAGCAAACAGTGTACTTGCAGTGCACAGTAAGACAGACACAATTGGAGTTAACAGAAAGTTTGTTTACTGGGAGACTTTCCACATCCCAGCAAACATACTGAGATTCAAATGTCAAAAATAGTAGACTGTGACATTTAATGGTATAAACCAAGACATAAATACACAGTTCAAAATAGTACAGGCAGTCAGCTTGAATAGCTTTAAAGTGGCCTATGCACTCAGGCATAAAGGGGTACTAATCTGACTTAGCAACAGTCAGTCTGTTTCCCTCGAATCCTGAAATCACAGACCCAGGCCATGAACATGTGAAGCAATAGGCCACCAATGCAAATTATCACTGTAACAGTTTTAGTGAGAGTTCCCCTTTAAAGGTAGTCACTGGGATCACTAAACTACTGGTACTAAGGAAGTGACAGTGAGCGTCCTCACAATCGATATGTCCAAGATCTTTGGCTGGCCTCATGTTGGTGCACTTGATGTCCTGTTGAGCAGGATAAACAAAGGGTACTTATAAGTGTCCTGGTAAGCAAAGTGAAATGTAGTGACTGATCAGCAGAGCTAAAGAGCAATTACATCTGTACACAGGGTTCAATATCACTCAGTCTGTGCAGTGTCCTTGTTTCCTGCAAATGGGCACAGATAACTTTAGAAGAAATATATTATCTGTTAATGAAGGGCCTGTGTACAGGTTACTATATTCCTCTGATTAAGCTGAATCTGTCCCTATGGAAGATGTATGAAAAGCAACTGAATACATTCAGACATAGGTGTCTTATTTGCTCACCACACCGACCGACTCTCAGGAAAGTAGTCCAGCTGTTCAGGCTGTGCTGAGGGTGCTGGAACTGATAATATCCCCTTGATCTTTACTTTGGGTGAAAAACAGCTTTCACTGCTTGGCTGCAGTTTTCTTCAGAACGACCGATGCTCTCTCTGTGGATGCCGCCAGCTCTGGAACAGACTTGGATGCTGGTCCCTCCCTGGAATACTGTAGCACTGCAGCTGGCTGGGACACAGCTAAATTCAGCTGGCTGGATCGCTGGAAGTAGGCCTCAGGCTGCAGCCCAGCTGTGAAGGACACACAGGGTCCTTGCTGGTCGACCACACTGTTCCAAGAGACCGGAACAGGCCGCACCCTCTGCTTAAATAGTCTCCCATGAGGCCCTGTTCCTTTGCTGATGCATAGTCTTGGGGGAAATCTAGTTCTTCTGTCTTGTTAAATGTGACAATGATTCCTAGATCTTCTTTCTTTGGCCATTAAAGGGAGTCAGCTCCACATAACAACACTGCACTCTATCTCTGAAATGCAGACATAGATATGCATATACTCCCTGCTAAAAGAGCCTGTATACTTGCCCCTTAGCAAAGTCTCAGAAATAGCGGGCAGCAAAGCAGGCCCCCACTACAAATGGTTAATAATTCATTACGTTCAGGGGGTGTGACCGGATGTGAGCCACAGCAGATGCATTGGGAAGGAGCTCCGGCGATCCTGCTTTTAATCCTGCACCATCTGTGCACCTGCTGGCCTGGTGAGCATTAATACTCTCACAGATTGTTCATCTGCCTCCCCTGCTCTGATCCCAACCTGTATTTTTCATTCTGCCTGCCCGATCACTGGATAAATCCGGCCATTGCTGGCTCCCCCCCAATCGTGGCCCGCCACCATTTTGCAGGCCTCAATCCAGCACCATCCTCACTCCTGCTGGCCCGGGGAGTGTTCTTACTTACACAGACTGTACATCTGCATCCCCTGCTCAGGTCACTACCTATATTTTTCAGCCTGCCTGCTAGATTAGCCTGGTTGCCATCAGCTCCACTTAATAATGGCCCGCCTGCCTCCTGTGCCTCAATCCAGCACCATCCTTACACTTGCTGGCCTGGGGAGCATTCCTGCTTGCACAGATGGTTCATCAGCATCCCCTTCTCCGGTCCTGCTCTGTATTTTTGAGTCTGCCTGGGTGCTTGCTGCATTAATCTGGCCGCAGCCATCTTGCGGCCTACTGAGCCTCAACTAGTCCAGAACACCTGTCCGGCGGCCTGGCAAATTTCATCTGCCCTCTAGCCTGATTGTGGGTGTTGTCTGGACAGCTGACTTTGAATAACTACCCCGGATGCCAATAGCTCTGTCCTTGTGGTCTACCACCATCATAGCTGTCTCCTGTGCACCCTGCAAGCCATCCATCCAGGTGAGGACCCTCCCCTACATAATGGTCTCCCTAGCTGCCTGGCCTTCCTGCAGATGCCCTCAAAAAGCAGGTCCACAAAATCTACCACACCCAATCGGCCGCTGCAGACTGCATCCATGTGACCTGATGCAACTCTGGTCAGCAAGCTCCAGGCATTGCTGGCTGAGCTGGACATGGAATCTGGGGAGGCCCCAGTGGCAGCAATGCTGGCACCACTGGCTCAGGATAGTACAGCAGCAATCCTAGCAGCATTTGATGAAATCAAAACCTCCATGCTTGTGTGCATAGATCGTCTTACTGAAGAATGTAATCTTATGCGGAATGATCTCTACAAAATAAGGGGAAGGCTGACCGAAATTGAACCCAGAATATCGGCCACTGAGGATCTTACCGCCACCCACGCAACCACCATAGCAAATTTACAACGCACAGTGCAGGCCTTTGTCTCCAAGTCAGACGACGCTGAGAACAGGTCACGGCGCAATAATATTCGAGTCCAAGGTCTCACTGAAGGAGAAGAAGGTGATTGTCCGGCAGTTGTCCGAGCAGTTTTTCAAGAACCTCCTAGGTCTCACGGAAGTTTCCCCCACATATGTGGTTGAAAGAGCCCATAGAGTGCCCACAGATTGAGTAATTCCCGGGACTAATCCTAGACCCTTTTTGGTCCGCTTTCTCAATTACCGAGATAAGGACAGGATCCTTTTGGAAGTCCGCAAACAACACACACTTCAATATGGTAATGCCTCTGTACTACTTTTCCCAGATTTCTCAGCCGAATTGCAGCGAAAGAGAAAAACCTTTAATGATGTGCATAGGAGACTTCTGGAAAAGAATATTAAGTACAGCATGCTCTACCCCAGCCGCCTTTGAGTCCAGCATGATAGAGTGGTTTGCGTCTTTGACAATCCTGCGGACGCTAACGATTGGCTGACCACCTTGCAGTGAGAATTACACTCGACTTGGGGTTCAAGTCTGCTCCTTCTCTATGCTGATTGTGACAATGACACTACAACCCCCTATACACTTCCTGTTGCCCTTAAATTTAAATGTTTCCGAACGTTCTCCCGGATGCAGGGCATTAGCCTGGTTGGCATGGTTCAGTTAACTTATGGGGGTTGTGGTGATCTGGAGCGATTTTCCTGGATGTCTCTGTGCTTACCCTCTCCTGAGTTGATGCTGTCAATATGTTCATCTTTGCAGTACCTTCCCTTTTGGATTCACCAGGTGCACTGACCTTTTCCATAATCTGCATGAATATTCCTACAATACCTGTCTTATGTTAATGGAGCTACTTTGTGTACAACCTTGAATTTACTTCACACCCAGTCCCCTCAGTTTCACCCTTCTTTGAAGCAACAAGAGGAGAACTACTTTTCCCCACTCACATGGAGTAACTTTGAGAAGAAGGTTTGGTTAATCATTAAGGGTATAAAACTGACTGGAACTGTTGTTGGGGTCGCCAGTCAGTAGGCAGTTGTCCCCCCTCTCCCTGTTTTTTTTTTCTCTTTTTCTTCTGTGGTCAGTGGATCATCATGGATTATCTGGGAAGAGTTTTCTATTAGATCTCCCTTTGAGACACTTTGACTGTTAAGCAGACTTTTACTTGAGTCTTGGGTATCAAATTGCCTATGCCAAGTTATGTTGGGGTTTGGGCTAGGTGATAGGGAGTTTGACAAGTTTATCTGTTCTGGGTAAAAGCCACTTAGCCCAGTTATGTTGGGATTTTGGCTCAGTGGCAGGGAGTTTTATGACAAGGCAGTCACTCTTTTTACAGCTCAATTGCTCTTTTTTTTTATTTTCAATCATACACCAATCCTTTCTGGGTCCTCATACCCATACAAAGGTTTCTAGGTGTGCTGGGTTATTCCCTACTTCACCCACAGGGGTGATCTTTTTATTTGTTTATCCGCAACAATGGTATTTTAAATGCTATAGTCATGTCTACACTTTAGTTTATAGTTTATAGTTTTTAGTTTAGTTTTAGTTTATGTTCAGAAACCTCATATCCTGTTTTTTCAGGAGACTCATCTCACGGGTAATCGCATCTTTACGTTGAGACGATCATGGGTTAGGCAGTAATTTTATGCCACAAACGCCTCGTATGCCTGCGGGGTGTCAATACTAATATACAAGTCCCTTCCATACAGAGTTTAGAGAGTACTAACAGACCCGGGGGGGTAGATTCCTCATATTACTAGTGGAGCTACATGCAGTTCTTAGGGCCTTAGTGAATGTATATTTGCCTCCTCCAGCAGATGTCTATATATTGTACACTATATGTGAGAAACTAGCCCCTTTTCAGGCCTCACATATGCTACTTGGGGGAGATTTCAATTCTATTTTAGACACATCTCTGGAAACCTCTAACCCACAATGTCCGGCGAGCCAGAATTTAACACACTGGGCCGATACCTTCGCGCTTACAGAACTCTGGAGATGGAAGCACGCCTCTGCTAAGGCATTTTCACATTTATCTGCTATGCATAAATCAGATTCAAGAACAGATCTTGCCTTTTAAAACTCATCATTGCTCTCCAAATTGTCCAAGTCCTTGTACATTCCAGCTGGACTTTCAGATCATGCACCTCTAGAGATATGCTTAAAGATTGGAGGGTACAAGGATCCAGGCACCTGGAGATTAGCTCTACGCTGGGTGCAAAACGAGAAGGTGTCAGAAATAGTTGCCCCACTAATTGATTCAATTGATTCAAACATCCACAGGGGTTCTACTCTCGGATCTCAAAAGCATACTTCATGAGTTTTGCAGCTATTTTCAAATCCTATATAGCCAACTACAACCCTCAAATCAAGATGATATTATAGCTACATTTCAGTCCCTGTCTTTAACCACACTGGCTCCCGAGGATATTGAGTTGTTGGAGGCCCCAATCTCTATATTGGAGGTGGAGATGGCTATTTCTTCACTTCCCCCTCCAAAACTCCGGGACTGGACCATCCTCCCGGGGATTGGTATAAAATGTATATTAAACAGCTGGACCCCAAACTTCACAATCTGTATTCGCAATGCTTAGGAAAGAACTCACTACCTCCCTCTATGTATCAGGCCCATGTAGTTGTTCTTCCTAAACCAGGAAAGGACCTTAAATTATGTGCTTCATACAGACCTATTTCACTTTTAAACTATGATCTCAAAATTTTAGCTAAAATTCTTGCCACCAGGCTGGTTAAGGTGCTGCCCTCAAAACACTATAAACATTAGAAGAGTGCTTACACACTTGCAACTCCCTCCGGCAAAATTCCCAGTCCCGTGTGTTAGTGGCCTTAGATGTAGAGAAGGCCTTTGATACAGTGATTTGGGATTATATGCTGTTAGTTCTGCAATCCTTTGGCTTTGGTCCCATCTTCAGGAAATAGGTTTCTCTATTGTACAAAACTCAGATGGCTCAAATCAAGCTTGGAGGTATGCTATCTGATTTCTTTCGGGTTCAATGGGGTACTAGACAGGGGTGCCCACTTTCCCCATTCCTATTTTCTTTGGTGATGGAGCACCTGGCTACTGCCCTCAGACAGTCGGTAGCTGTGAAGGGAATAAGGGTGGGTTCCATATTTTCTCTCGATACTCGGTCCTATCCGACCTTAAAGTGACCTGGGGAAAATCACAAATCCTCCCAATAGATATCCAGGCCAGTCAGGTCGCAGATCCTGCAATACCATTGCCCTGGGTCACCTCAATTCGCTACCTGGGGATTACATTCACCTCATATGTTTTGGATTACAATAAACTGAACCTCCATCCTCTCCTTACCATGCTAAAAGCCAAATTGAAAGCTTGGGACACTCTCCCCCTTTCTATAAGTGGCAGAATAAATCTTTTAAAAATGAAAATTCTCCATGTTTTTCTATATATATTACGCCATGCCCCAATCTGGGTACCTAAAACATTTTTTAAACAATTTGATGCCATTATCTCCCCTTTGCTGTGGAGCGCTCCCCCCCCCCCCCATCCCCAGGTTAAACAAGTGATTCTGAGGAGGCCCTGGACACAGGGAGGTCTAGCTTGTCCAGATCTGCACAAATACTATTTAGCAGCTCTCCTTTCCCATGCCCACACCTGGATCACATCAGACAATACAAATTCCTCTGTTGTCCTAGAAGCTGCTTATCTTGGGTCCTATGAATCATTAAAATATGCATTATATCGAGGTCTTCGGGGCCCGATTCCTTTGACACTCTCCATGAAGGTGGTGATACAGGGATGGCAGTTGCAAGTTTGTAGGCATCATGAGGTTCCCAACAGATGGTCCCCTGCCACTTACAGTTAGAGCTGTGAAAATGTGGAATAGACTCCCCCCAGAGGTAGTTTTGGCCAGCACGGTAGATTACTTTAAAAAATGCCTGGATTCTTTCCATAATGTAAATAATATAACTGGGTACTAACATTTTTAGGTAAAGTTGATCCAGGGTGAATCTGATTGCCTCTCGGGGGATCAGGAAGGAATTTTTTTCCCCCGCTATAGCAAATTGGATCATGCTTTGCTATGGTTTTTTTGCCTTCCTCTGGATCAACTGTGGGTGAAGGATTGTATAAGGGATTGTATGGTTATAAATCATTTTTCTATTTTATTTATTTATTTTTTTGGTTGAACTAGATAGACTTGTGTCTTTTTTCAACCTGACTAACTATGTGACCCAGAAATATGGGTAATGAAGGGTATTAAAAATATTGCCAATATCTGTGAGGGGGGAACCTTATTAGCCTTCCACACCTTAAAACAAAACAAAGGCATGATTTATCAAATAGATATTTATTTAGATTTCTTCAACTCAGGCATGCTTTTTCTACTCAATTTGGTTCGCAACCCCTAACTATCCTTCAATCTAACATGGAATCTCTATTACGAGATGACCAGCTGGAAAAGCCCCTATCCAATATCTATAAGGCACTTCTTCCATCAGTCCATTTTGTTCTAGACACAGAGGACTGGGAGGATGTCTGGAAGTACCCCTTTTTACTATCAATTGCAGTTTGAGACCGTCTTATTCAGTTTAAGTTGCTCCATCGCAATTATTTAACTTCGCTTAAATTGAATAAAATCTATCCCGGGGCCCCTGGCCAATGTTGGAAGTGTGGCAGCAACGTTGCAGACTTCCGTCATATGCTATGGTCCTGCCCCAATTTGCAATCTTTCTGGGGTACAGTTATTCAGTTCATAACTTCTCTAACCACTATCACAATCCCCCAAACAGTCTCAGTCTGTTTACTGGGCTTGGTGGTTCCCTTGGCACACCACAGGGCAACCAGAACCCTACTAGGGTTATTATTGTTCTATGCTCGAAAAGCTATTATTTTAAAATGGAAACAACCTGTACCTCTATACAAAACAACTTACCTTTCCCTTGGTTGCCTGAGTAAATTTGCCAAAATTTGGAACATATGGTTAGAATCTCCAACCACAAATGCTGAATGGCTGGGTGGGAGGTGACGTACATACCTCTATAAATCAAACATTTAGATAATTTTCTTTTTATTAAAGTTCTGTTAGCCTAAGACTCTATGCATTTATTTTCAGTACACCTAATGCACCTTGTCCTTGTTTTTGAAAAAATTCATTGCATTGCTATAAGACAAGATTTGTAAGAGCAAGCAGTAACGACTGGATGAACTCTTTTTTACGCAGGTTTCAACTTTCAGGGTTTATTGTAGTAGCTGTGTTTGTCTATTTTTCTTTTTGATTGTTTTGTGCTGTTTGAGCAGGGGAATGCCCAAAGTCTCTGTATTGTATAACTTTTTCAGAAAACCAATAAAAAGTATTTAAAAATAAAAATGATAATAAATCATTACATTCACTAACAGCCAAATTTGAAAGGGAATTCCAATACCTACCTATAACTTAATAGTTTATAACTATTATTATAGTTTTTATTTCAAATCTTTTTATTGAAAATTTTAAGTACAGCAAAAGAGGTATATAAAACGTTCCAGTGCCAAGTACATGTATAATCTCAATCACAGCATACATAAACATAAGGGCATTTGTTTATAAAATGGGCAAATGGTAGAGAAAAGGTATAAGAAATAAACCATTAACCAGGGATCGACTGTATAAAATCTTCTCTGATAATCGGAAAGAATCAAATAGCATTGGAAGGTGTAAAACCTGGCCTATAAGGGTAGCTCCCAGGTGGGGGAAAGCTCGCCATCCCTCCGGTCACCCCAACTGGGAACAAACTGTGACCGGGAGGACAGGCATGGACCACCTCCCCTCCTGGGAACCCCGTAGCTAAAGGAGCTTAATAAGATACAGTCTCTGAAATAGCGTAGTATACAATATTAATTCAAACAACTAAAACCCTTTTTTAAAAGCCTCTAAGGAGAGTATTCAGTAACCCCCTCCAACCCCTGTACCAAACATTCCCTGTCAGACAGTCAGAGATAGAGGTAAAGTCTAACTGGATGAGAAAGAAAACAAAGTAATTTGAGGAGAAAGAGAGAGCCAGAGGGAAGACAAGGGAGATTAGACACCAGAGAAGCTAATTAAAGAAGTAGAAGATAAGGGATCACCCTGGTAAATTTAAATAATTCCTCCATGGTTCCCAAATTAGGTCAAATTTAAGGGAGGTATCCAGGATGTAGCTGGCAAGCTTTTCTTGAACCATTATCCAGGATATCTTCCGTATAGCCTCAGAGAAGGAAACAAACGGGCGTTTCCAATACCTAGCAATTGTGATCTTAGCCCCAAGTAGGATAAATTGGATAAGCTTAAATAACGGTTTAGACAGACCTTCGGGCTTAGAGTTAAGGAGGGCTATTTCTGGACATTGAGGAATAGGGAAACCCGAAACCCTGCGGATCAAGTGGAAGAATTTGTTCCAAAAACCTCTCAGGTGGGGACATTCCCACCACGTGTGGAGGAATGTGCCCACATGCTCACAACCTCTGAAGCAGAGGTTGGAGGCGCTAGGAAACATAGCTGCTAATCTGGAAGGTACTAAGTACCACCTGATAAATACCTTAAAATTGGCTTCCTGCAGTGAGATATTGGCGATCCCTTTATGGCAACGTGAGAATAACGAGGACCACTTTTCCTCATCCCACCCCACTTTTAGGTCCCTTTCCCATTTATCCACGTACGGTGGTTTGGATGAGTCCTCCATCAGAGCAGCGTAGATCAAGGAGATACCTCCTCTCGATTCCACAGTTCCCGAACACCACTGTTCGTAAGGGGTAATGCCCAAGTGTTCCTTCCTGGAATTCCACCAGGTGGTCAGAAAGTGGTGTATTTGGAAAAAACGAAATTTCTCTGAGAGTGGCATCTCTAGCTCAGAAATGAAATGGGACAACGTCAGAGGTCCTGACAGCGATAAGAAGTGGCCTATACGATATAACCTCTTGTCCGTCCACCATTTAAAGGCCTTGATATCTAAACCAGGAGTGAACTGAGGGTTATGAAACAAAGTGGACGAAGTGTTGAGATTAGGTTGGGGGACTTGAGAACCGAGTCACAGAGGGCCATAGAGTGAGACAAAGTTGGAGATAGAATTGGGGGTCTTGATTTGAGAGGGACACCTATCAGGAAGTCAATAGTGTTGTGGGGAACTGCCTGTCATTCTATTTTGACCCAATCTGGAGCAGTTCCTATGGAAAAGATGGATGAGAATTGGGCAAGTTGCGCCGCTTGATAATATTTAGAGGTGTGGAAGACCTAGGCCCCCTTGATTATGTCTCCTATAGAGCACCTTGGCTGAGCATCTGAAACCTTTACGGGCCCAAATGAATTTCAGAATCAGGGATTGCAGTTTTTGCAGGTCAGACTTCCTAACCGGAATGGGAAGAGCCCTGAAGAAATAAAGAATCCTAGGAAGGAGAGTCATCTTGATCGCGTGTAATCTACCCAACCAAGACAGACCCTCCTGGTCCCAGCTGGAGATATCTTGTGCTAATTTCTTTAAGAGAGGGGGGTAATTGGCTTCAAATAGTTTGTCGGTTTTGGCCGCCAAACTGACCCCCAAGTAGGGGATCTGGGAAGAGTTCCAGCTAAATTTATAATGGTCCTTTAGTCGGAGTACAATTTGTTCGGGCAAAGAAATATTTAATGCTGCTGATTTAGACCAATTTACACAGAGGCCTGATGTTTTGCCAAAAAGTTGGAGTAGCTGTATAACCTTAGGGGTGGACGTGAGGGGGGAGGTGATGAACAGTAGCAAATCATCTGCGAATAGCGCACATTTGTGTGAGTATTGGCCACAGTCGATCCCTTGGATGTCTGGGTCATCTCTGATGGCGATAGCCAAAGACTCCATTGCAATTGCGAAAATTAAAGGGGATAAAGGGCATCCCTGTCTAGTGCCTCGGGAGATGGGGAAAGGGTCGGAGTAAAAGTTATGCAATTTAACTTGAGCACTAGGATTTGAGTATAGGGCTTTTAGGGTTTGGATGAATCTAGGACCAAAGCCCCTCTCTTTAGGACTTCAAAAAGATAAGACCAATCTACCGTGTCAAAGGCTTTTTGCAAGTCGACAGATAAAATATAGCCTTCCCGAGCAGGGCTCCCATCCCAATTTGAATTAAGTAACGACACAATATCCACTGCTCTACGGATCTGGTCGGGACCTTGCCTACCCGGGATAAAACCTACCTGATCTTTATGGATGTATTGGCCTATAAATTTAAAAAGTCTATTAGCCAAAATTTTTGTCATAATTTTGAGGTTGTTATTTATCAACGAGATGGGTCTGTAATTGCTGACATCAGAATGATCCTTTCCAGGTTTAGGGATGACCGACACAAATGCTCTGTTGGCATCGCTTTGTAAGACTGTATAATTTCTAAATGAATTAAAGAATTTTGTTAGGTAAGGAGCGACAATTGGGCCAAAGGTTTTGTAGTAGCCCGTGGAGAAGCCATCTGGACCCGGGCTGAGCCTTTCTTAAGATTTTTGATTACCTCCAGTACCTCCCCCTCGTTGAAGGGCAATTCTACAGAAGCCGCATGATCTACCGACCGATTAGGAAGGGTGATGGAATTTAAAAAGGCTTCGAGAGAAGATGGGGATGCTGCTTGGCCATTTTCGTAAAGTTTAGCATAGAAATTCTGGAAGGTAGACATAATCCGTTTCGGGTTCTGGGTAAGAGTTCCCGAAAGATCCCTGACCTTAAGAAAAAAATAAGAACGACATCTGGGGGACAGCCTAGCAGCCAATTTTGGGCCTATACGGTCTCTTTGCAAGTATGAATTAGGTCTTGACCATTGAATTTGCTTTTTAGCTTTGGTAGTGAGGGCAAGATTCAGGGCTACTCTACCCGCTTCCAGTTGAGTCCAAGAGTGATGTGTCGGATTCTTTTTGTGAGTTTTAGCAAGGACTTGAAAATTCCTTTCCAGATTCTCAATCTCCATTTTACTCTCTCTTTTTAACCTGACTGAAAGTTGGCTAATATTACCCCTCATGACTAGTGTTGAGCGAACCCGGACTGTAACGTTCGGGTCCGTACCGAACTTTCGGGTGTCCGTGGCACGGACCCAGACCTGGACATTTCAAAAATCGTTCGGGTTCGGTCCGGGGTTCTGCTATTTTACTCCACGTGTTGAGAAGCTGCAGGGCAGCCAATCAACAAGCGTTTCATTGGTTTGCCCTTAGAAGCCATCACTGCCATGCCTACTAATGGCATGGCTGTGATTGGCCAGTGCATCATGTGACCCAGCCTCTTTATAAGCTGGAGTCACAGTGCTGCAGTCACATGCTCCTTGGGTTAGTGTAGGGAAAGGAAGCTGAAAGCTTGAGGGAGAGATTTGAGACATTTTAAGACCTGATCCTG
This sequence comes from Glandirana rugosa, assembly GCA_018402905.1. Lineage (NCBI taxonomy): Eukaryota > Metazoa > Chordata > Amphibia > Anura > Ranidae > Glandirana > Glandirana rugosa. The sequence continues at coordinate 148,281 of BLSH010535626.1, forward strand.
CATCCTGAGATAGATTACTTTACTACTGCTGTCTGTGCTGTTGCTCTGAGGACAGATAGCAGAAATTAGAGATTTTACATACCGCTGCTTTGAGTTGCAGATCAAGCTCTGCATAAAACAACGATCGCTACGATCGTGCTCAACGATCAGATTGTTGGG
>BLSH010535626.1:153843-193785 GCA_018402905.1 Glandirana rugosa
CTTCCCCTCACTATATAAGTGAACACAGGATGATGCGGAGTTTGAGGCCGGTTATATTTAAAAAGGTCCTCAATAAATTTGCATAGGATGGGGAGGAGCTCCCCTTTCATTATAACCCACCCCTGAGCTTAAACCGGGAGCTAGGGTACGATCTGTTCAGTGCGGGACCTGGGGGGACGGAAGAGACCGGAGGCTTTGTATCGGAATTCGAGCGGTCTGAGGAAATGAGGTAACCAAAATATCTATAAACCTCCCTTAACTTGGGATTTCAATCCCTGATGAGGGTGATGAGTCGAGGTCTATTCTCAAACCGTTCTTATCTGGTGTAAAAACAGAACATTGCCTGGATCCAGCGATGCAATCCCGAGTGTGGCTCGGGGTTACCGTTCTTGGTACTGAAAATCCACCCCGAGCCACACTCGGGAATACCGCCAGGGAGGTTAAGGGAGATAAAGCGGTTGGGACAAAAATGTGGTCTATTCTTGCCAAACTCTTATCTGGAGCTGAGTAGTGGGAGTAGTCCCTAACTTTAGGGTTCAATTCCCTCCAAATATCTATAAAACCAATGGAGTAAAGGAGTCTGGCGAGCTTAAGGCTATGTTTCGGAGGCCAGAGAAGGCAGGGGGGTCCAGGGCGTGACTTGTCTAGCATGGGATCGAGGGCCAAATTCGAGTCCCCACCCAATATTACTTTCCCCTCGAGGAGGGGTAGGATACGTTTAAATAACTCCTGGAAAAATTTATATTGGCCGGAGTTTGAGGCGTAGTAGGACACAAGTGAATATATCACTCCCCTTCTGGACCCTTTCAGGAGAATAAATCTCCCCTCTGGGTCCTTGATTTCCCTCATAAGGGTGAAAGCTAAGTGCTTAGTGAAAAATATTCCCACACCTCTTTTCTTATCTGGCGCGTTTGCCAGAAAGAATTGAGGATAACTTGAGTGTATATATTTAGGAACATATTGCTTAGGGAAGTGGGTTTCTTGCAGCATTAGTATATCTAAATGAAGGGTATGGGCGGAATTTAAATATTTTTTCCGTTTCATAGGGGAATTAAGGCCCTGAACGTTATGCGATGCCACTCTCAGAAAAGAAGAAGAATTAGCCATCATGGGAACTATGAAAATATTGATCCACATAATACATTAGACGAGGACTCACCCAGACCTTAGCAGGCAGGAGGAGGGACCCGTCCAACCAAGAAGCAAGGAGGCTGATCCGAGGGGATCTTCTACGAGATTTTCCTGGTGTCTGAAAGAAGAAGAAAAGAGCAGGAAGAAAACAATAGGATATAACAAATTAAATTGAAAACAAACTGAAGCAACTTTCAAAAGGGGGGAGTGGCAAAGACTAGCCACCTCGCCCCCCTGGTTCCTGGAAGAGAGGAGATTCGGAAATCCCCTCCCTCACAGGAAAAGGGACACAAAAGTCTGCCCGAACAGCAGAGCAACATCTGACCCAGGGAATACCATAGAGTAACCTGAAGTCAGAGGGAGGAGCATGGCCTCCTTCCCGGGCACCTCTCCGGAGCCAAAACACAAGTCAAACTGATGGCTTTCCCAGAAGTGACTCATTAGCCTGGAACTAAGAATGTAAACATACTACTCCCCCCGAAGGCTCCCAATCGGGTACATGGGGGTCAGTAGGGTGAACCTTACAAGGCCCGCAAATTGTTCTTCTCTGTTTCCATGTCTTACGGTTCAGACGAAACAAGGGTGAATAGGCAGAACCAATAAAACCAAACAAAATAATGCTATAACATTTTGCAAAAGGCTGGCAATAGAAAAAGAAATGAACCCTGCCCTGGGAACAGCCAGTAGCCGGCTCCCATCCCACCCCCACAAAATGGGCCAAGCCCGATGTGGGGCGAGGATACAAGCCAACCCCAGACCCCCCCAGGAGAAAGCACAAAATGAAAATACGTTTTTAAAAACATTGGTAGCCAACCGAGCATAAGTCACCCTCTGTGGGGAGTGTCAGTGTACAGAGGTCTTTGAGAAATAAAAATCTGACAAAACCAAGTTGGGGATCAGAAATAAGACAAGCAGAGCAAAAATCATGGTGGGTGGGAGTCTTTAGCCCTCTTCTTTTGCTTTTTCCGCCACATTGGAAGGACGGGACTCTGGGGGGGGAAGGTCTCTTAGAGGGACCCAAATTCTTGTGAAGAGAGGTTGAAGTGGAATCCAATGAAATGAGGTTGAGCTTGATCAGCAGATGTTCTCCTTCTTGGAATGAGGAAAAGCCGAGTTTCTCACCTTTAAGGATGAAAGTCAGGCAGAAGGGGAAGGACCACCAGTATTTGATAGATGATTTATTGAGAATTTCCAGAAGAGGTTTCAGAGATCTTCTTTTCTGTATCGTGGTAGGGGATAGGTCAGCAAAGACCTGAATAGGGTGACCCTGAAAAGAAAGGTTGGGGTTGGATCTAGAGACCTTCATGATCTCCTCTTTAACTCCAAAAAAGTGAGGCTTTACCACAATATCTCTAGGGAGGCCGTCCGACCTCGGTGGTTGAAGAGCTCTATGGGCCCTATCCAGTTCCAGGCGGTGCTCTGGGATACCAGGGATGATCTCTTTAATAAAGTCACTCACTACCGCTCGCACGTCTGTGATGTCCTCAGGAATCCCTCGGATTCAAAAGTTATATCGTCTAGAGCGATTCTCTAAATCGTCTATTTTGGAGAGAGCCGATTCCAGTTGATCCTGAAGATCTTGAATGCGTGCTGTGTTTTGATTCTGGAAACCGATTGGTCCGTCTTCTGTTCTATTGCGTCTAATCTAGTTCCCGAGCCTTGAAGGTCAGCTTGGATAACTGTGGTAATTTGAGAGGCTGTTTGGGCAAGGCCCTTAGAGAGCATTTTGGAGAATACCTCCATCATCATCTGAAAGTCTGATTGAGGTATTGAAGCTTGGGGAGTAGACGGATCCAAGTGAGGGTTAACTAGACTCTGATCCTTAAAGGGTGTGGTAATGAGTTCATCCAGAGTCCGCTCCAGGAGCGAGATTGTAGTAGCTGGTGAAAGAATTTGTGCTGATGGTAAAGTACCTGGGGGAGGTCCTGGAGATGGCATGACTTGGGAACCTCCGTCAGACCCGGCCTCCATCTCCTCAATGGTCCCAAGGGTTGGCAGGGGACCTGTAGACCCCTGAGGGCCTTTTGGAGCCGGGGAGTCAAACCCCGGTTGGCGAGAAAGGTCCCTTCTGACGGTTCCTGACTGCATATTGCAGCGATTAGATGAAATCCAGACAAAGTAGGGATAAGGTGGGCCCCCTTACTAGAATGTCCAAGAGATAGAGCGTGAATTATCTTAGATCACAAGTTTGATAAATGGAAGATAGGTAAGCAGGCTGCTGGTGTGGGAATATGAGAGATCTCTGCTGATGAAGGGTAAAAAAGGCCTGCAGCTTATGTTAAAAGGACGGCAAGATTATGAGTTTCAATATGCAGGATCAGAAGTATGCTGCTATATTGGGCCTGTATTATGTGTTCCACAACAGGTTCACCCCCTGGTTGTTTCTCATCCAGTCCCGCCAGCTATGGCACTTCAGATCCCACTAAAGAGTGTCTCTAATGTTTAAAATGTTAAGGATTAATAGGAGCCCTCTTTGGTGGTCCCCCTCAGCCTTCCGTGGTGTAGAGCCCCTGTTGTTTCTGTGCTCCACGCGCCGTGCTGGGTGTAGGCCCAAGCCGCAGCCTCAATTTTGGAGGAGGACCAGGCACGAGGGGCTCGTTACGGTCTCGTTGTCCGCTTCTTCCCAGGAGCGTTCCTGTGACTGTCCCCCGCTATCATACCTCATGAGCGGGTCGGCTGAGCTCCGCTGCCAGCTATAACGACTCCGATGGTCCGGGAAAGAGCGGAGCTCCTGGCTTAAGCAGCCACCATGGGAGCTCTGCGTATGCGCACTCAACTATTATTATAGTTTTTATTATTATTATTATTATTATTATTATTAATAATAATACAAATGACAAAAAATATATAATAATAATAATTTAAAAAACCTATAATAATATTTATGGTTAATAAAAATAATAAATTTAATATAATAGAAATTATAGGAATGTTTTTTGTTCTTTAGGATTTTCTGATTTTCGTTTTTTCAAATTTTCAGATTTTCGTTCTTTTGAATTTTCGTTCTTTTGAATTTACGGATTTTTGTTCTTTTGATTTTTTATTTTCTTTTCAAAAATGTGTTTTCGGAAAAATTTGTGAAATGTTTTTTCATTATTCAGATGTTTCAGAATTGACGAATATTCTGAATTTTGACGAAAAACAAATTCGTAACTAAACGAATTGCACATGTCTAAGTCGGCATTTACATAAGTACAGGGGCATACAGCCATTCACTTACAGTATACTGTATGTCCGGCTGTACATCCCACCTAAATTTTCCCAGGCGAGGGAAAATACTGTTTTAGACATTAGGCATATTTTATTGATGAGGCCCGTGACAGCTCCCTTAGTTCTATTAACCCCTATAACACCGAAAAATTATGGCAAAGGGAGGGGGGGTAACAGATTTCTGCTAAACAAGGACACAGCAGCACAAGTGACACATCCACTGAACATAATCCCTTGTGCTTATTCTTTTTTTCTCTTGTTACCTAAACTAAGCTTCAGTGGCAGCCCCTCCATAGGGGGCACACAGGCGTCACCCCCCCCCCCAAGCTGTTCAGCAAAAAAAGGTCACTTTAAGAGTGTCCGGGGGGGCCTGTCCAAGATGGCGCTGTGAGCGGTCGCATCTTCTCGGAGCTCCGCCGGGTGTTACTGCTCCTCTCCGCTTCCAGCGCTTAAAGAACCTAGATCTACCCGCCTGTCACTGCCTGATGTGGCGCAGATCCTCGGACGGGAGACGAGGTAAGGGGAAAAAGCTCCATTTCCCTGCTATCCCGGAGGAACCGCCGCGGCCCCTCCGTTCACGTGTGGAGACCCGCTCAGTACAGTACACATGCAGGGACACACAGACTGGCAGCATGGACGGGGAAGAGGCGCGCCCGCCTTGGCTGGCGGAGGTAATGGGAGCAATTGCCAACTGTCAGTCTACCCTCACATCTAAACTGGAAGCAGTGCAGCTGGAGGTCAGCCTAATTCGGCAGGATCAGGACAAACTGCGCACCAGAATATCTGAGGCAGAACACCGGATAGGGATGGCTGAGGACACTGTGACTGAACATACTGCCTCCCTTCGTACCCTGCAGACAAAGGTAAAGGTGCTAGAATATAGGGGCGAAGACGCTGAGAACAGGAACAGGAGGAATAATCTCCGGATTATCGGTCTGGCTGAGGGGGTAGAGGGGAAGGACCCAGCAGGATTTGTAGAGGGCCTCCTGAGGAATCTCCTACCAGATGCGCACTTCTCGCCGCACTTTGTGGTGGAGAGGGCACACCGGATTCCACCGAAACCTGGACCACCTGGGACCCCCCCACGGACTCTTATTTTACGTCTGCTAAACTTTCGGGATCGTGATGAGATCCTTAAAGCATCAAGAGCACTGGGGGACCTGAAATACCAAAACAGCAAACTTCTAATCTTTCCCGATTACTCGGTGGAGACGCAAAAGCTCAGGAGATCCTTTGACCAAGTGAAGGCAACCTTGAGAGCTCGCAACATCCGTTACAGCGTTCTCTTTCCGGCTCGTCTGCGAGTTCAAGATGGAGAGACGGTGTGTTTCTTCAACACTCCAGGGGAGGCCTCCAACTGGCTTGAGCGTCTCCCGGATGCCCGTTGAACGTGGGGATGCAGGTGAGCGAAACATTCCCCTTTAGCCCAAACTGTTGTCCTACACGCCAGAGCTGGCCTCCCTCTAGGAGCATGTTCATCTAAAGCGATTACCGCCTCCACCCCACAGTGAGAGGCCAATGAGACACTACTGGGAATCCCCAGATCTTCTGGAAACACCAGGTCCCCTGGGTGAGGATATTACCCTCCCCACCTAGCCCCGCTGTATGTTCAGACAAATACCAAGAACATTGTTGTCCTGTGAACAGACCCTTCGGTTCTTTATAATGCATCGGGTGGGGGGGGGGGCTGTTGGGTTGTGGGGAAAGCCCAGGACACTTACAGCTATGTGTTATGCTCCTGTGATACAATGCCTGTGGGATGGCCGCATTGGCGGTGGTTGCACCGGTTGTGCCTGTCACATTTGTTTGCACTTTGTAACCAAGATTTGTGCCCCTGACTTGCTCAGGAGAAAAGACGAAACCTTGCTCCCTAAAGTACCAAGCGGAACAAGACTGTTGTTTATTCTTGCTGGATTATAATACATTACGGGTGGTGGATCTGCCACATGGAACAAGGATTTGACTCAGATTTTTGTTGCCACCACCCTTCCACTTGTTACACTCGGTGGAGTCGTGAGTTCTGAGAGCGTCTGCTATCATTGATCTCCCCTAGACATTTTCTTTTCTGGGGGGGGGCAGTGGCCGCCTCTTGTACAGAACCCCACTTTGCAGCTAAAATGCTGATAGGTTTCGGGATGGAAGTCCTCCCCGGTTCTAGGGCGAGTGATAGGGATGGGGGGGATCTGTTGCCCCTTAAGGGCTATGTTATGTGGTTGGGCTATTATGGCCTATTATATGTTGACAATTGCATTACCTGTATGCCTGATATTGCTCATGTGTGTACTGCTCTACCTAGGTACTCTCTACATCCGGGTCCAGATATCCTACCCATGGGTAGTTAGACGCCCTGGTTCCGATTCACAGCTCTTCGCCACTTACCATGGCTGCCATTAACATGATGTCATGGAACACCAGGGGACTGAACTCATCGGTTAAACGTTCACTGGTGTTCCAATTCATTAAAACGTACAGTCCGCATATATGTGTGTTACAAGAAACCCATCTGATGGGCAGTAAGACTCTGGCCCTTAAAAAACCATGGGTAGGTCACCATTATCATTCTACATATTCTAATTTTGCCAGAGGGGTCAGCGTGCTTGTACTCAAGACGCTCCCCTTTCAACTTTTAGACCTGGCTCTGGATCCGGATGGCAGATAGTTTATTTTGCACGCGCTGATATACTCCCTTAGGTGGACGATAGTGGGTGTGTATTTGCCGCCTCCGGCGTCTTTGCTGCTTCTCAACCAGATCACGGCAAAGATGGCGGAGTTTGTTACTGAAAATGTGGTGATACTGGGAGATTTCAATCTGGTCCCTGACTCGGGTATGGACAGACTCACAGCATCCGGCTCGCGGTGCCCTGGCCTATTAACCTGGGCTGAAACATATGGCCTAACCGATGTGTGGAGATGGCGACACCCGCACTTGCGAGAGTTTACGTGCCACTCGGCCTCTTACAGAACCTTCTCTAGGATCGATCTGGTCTTTGCCGGGGGGCCTGTCCTGCCCAGAGTCACGGACATTCAAATCCTGCCTAGGGGTATTTCTGACCATGCGCCTATTCTTCTCCGGCTGAACATCTCTGTGGCCCCCATGGACAGCTTATGGAGGCTATCGAGATTTTGGATCTCGGATTAGGGAGTTGACGCTGCATTCAGGGGTGCAATGATAGCCTATTGGGCAGCAAACCCGGGTTCAGCTGGTGTGCTGACGGTGTGGGAGGCCTTCAAGGCATACGCACGGGGACAATACCAGCTCCTTATCTCTAAGGTCCGAAGAGAGAGAAGGTTAGACCTGTGCAGGGCGGAGGGAGAGGCCAGAGTTCAAGAATCTCTCTATATTAGGTCTAGGGACCCCCAGCACTATGCCCAGCTACAGGCCCTGACGGATAAGGTCATGCGTCTCCGCACCTCACTGACGCAGAAGAGACTGTTGGCCCAATCACAGCGTATCTTTGAACAAGGAGAGCGTGCGGGGAAATTGTTGGCCTGGCTTGCCAGGGAGCAGTCCAGCTGCACTAGTATATCCCACATCCGTGACTCTGGGGGGGACCTGCTGACCGCCCCAAGGGACATTAACCAATCCTTTGCCACCTTCTATGAGTCACTCTATACCTCTTGAGCAACATATGACCCAGTAGAACTGACCGACTACCTTGCTGACACTGATGTACCGGTCCTGACCGAGAAGTACAAAAATAAGCTTGACGCGCCCATAACGGTGGACGAAATAACTAAGGCACTTAAAACTCTTCAGTCGGGGAAGACACCCGGACCAGATGGAATTCTGATGGAATTCTACAAACACTATGCAGACGATTTAGTCCCCAGGCTTCACAGTATGTTTAATGAAGCACATAGAACCAACTCCCTTCCACCATCCATGGGAGAAGCAGTGATAGTGGTGATTCCTAAGCCAGGAAAAGACCCCTCCGTGTGCTCTTCATATCGCCCTATATCCCTGCTCAATGCAGATGCAAAGATCTTGGCCAAGGTCCTTGCCCTGAGATTAAACACGGTCATTACCGAATTGATTCATCCTGACCAAACAGGGTTTATGCCAGGGAAGGGGACAGACATAAATATCAGGAGACTTTTTACCCATATAGCTAATGCGGGGTCGGATTCGCGGGGATGCGGAGAAGGCCTTTGACTCCGTAGAGTGGGAGTACTTATGGGCAGTTCTGACTAAATTCGGGTTCGGTCCGGGCTTTCTGGCATGGTTGAGAATGTTATATGCCGCCCCGCGGGCTCGGGTCCGCACGAATGGCACTCTCTCGGATTCCTTCTTGTTAGGCCGTGGCACAAGGCAAGGGTGTCCTTTGTCTCCGAGTCTATTTGCCTTGGCTCTGGAGCCACTGGCTGTATGGATCAGGGCCACTAGAGGAGTGAGGGGAGTGTCGATTCCTCCGCTGGAGGAAAAGATTTCCCTCTACGCGGACGATACTCTCCTTTATTTAGAAGACGCAGCAACATCCTTGCAAACGGCATTGACCCTGTTTGAGCAGTTTGCACGATTCCCGGGGATCCGTATAAATTGGGACAAGTCAGTGCTATTTCCATTGCACCCCTCCACTCCTCGGGGAGCCACGGGCACCGCCCTCAGGTGGGTGGAAGAGTTTACCTACCTGGGAGTTAGGGGGACGGCAGATCTTAGAGCCTACATGGACCATAATATACAGCCCCTTCTGACACAACTCCGGGGTAAGTGTGCAGCCTGGCGGACCCTCCCCCTGACTCCGGTAAGTAGGATTAATCTTTTAAAAATGATTTTTCTTCCCAAATTTCTTTATTTCTTCAGGAATACCCCTACCCCTATCCCCACGTCCTTCTTCAAAGTGTTGGAGGGTATATTGCTCTCTTTCATCTGGGCGGGGAGGCCACCGAGAGTCGCCAAAAAGACTCTTTACATGCCCCTTTCTGGGGGGGGATTGGCGCTTCCAAACTTCCAGTTGTATTACTGGGCATCTGTATTAGTTACTGTAAGATGGTGGTTCTCTCAGCCCAGGGGAAACCCGGCGAGTACTCTGGAGGCGGCTATTCTGGGTTCGTATGCAGCTTTGAGCAAAATCGTGTTTAGAGGAGAAAAAGCTTGCCCCTCAGTGACCACTCCCATGAGGACTAGGGTATGGCAGGAGGCGAGGAAAATCTTTAGGAAACCCTTGCATTTCTCCCCGTATACGCCGCTTTGGGGTAATCCACGGCTCCCTCATCTGCAGACGGTCCCAGACCCGGCACTGTGGGCCAAGCAGGGGATTACCACCCTAAAACATATAATCAGGGATGGCAGATTGATGCCCTTTACTGAGCTCAAATCTTTATATTCTCTACCACGGTTCTTTAGCTTTCGATATCACCAGCTACATCACGCATTTAGGGCACAATTCCCCAGTCCGATAGTCCTTGAATCGGACTCCATAGAACGGCTGTTGATATCTAGTGTGATGGGAAAACCGCTCTCTACACTGTACCTTTACCTGATGGTGGCCCATGACACAAAGACCTCAAAGTCTCTAGATAAATGGCGGAATGATATACCTGAACTGGGGGACGAGGAGTGGAAAGATTGTATTTCTACATATATACCTACGATGATAGCTGCAAAAGACAGATTTATTCAACTGAAGTTTCTACATAGAGCCTACTATACACCCCACAGGTTGGCCCAAATATATCCGCAGAGGAGCTCTGGGTGCCCTAGATGCGACGTGGAAGAGGGGACGTTTTGGCACTTGGTCTGGTCCTGCCCCAAAATCCGGGTTTACTGGGAGGAGGTTGCAAAAACTTTATCGGACATCTGTGACACCCAGGTACCTATGGACCCCCTAGTATTATTACTCAGTCACTTGGAAAGCGTAGAGGGAAACACATACATTAGGCTTTGTGTCACCTTCTCTTTCTACTACGCCAGGCGAGAAATATTGCTGAAATGGAAGGCAACCGACCCACCTACCTGTGCAGACTGGAAACAGTCGATTAGAATGGTGCTGCCCTTGTATAAACTCACATATGAAAGCCGACAATGCCCAACCAAATTCGATAAAATCTGGGCCAGTTGGGTGGATGGGCATGGGTAGAGCGGGTGTTCGCTCCCCCCCCCCTTGATCTAGTAGGAGGGAGAGGGACGGGCCTTGCCCTCGTACAAATATGAAGTTGTAATGTGTGGAGTGATAACGGCTAGTGTTTTTGAGATGTTTACGTGGATATGTCCAATTGTGTTTGCTATTGTAGAGGAAATACCCCCTCCTACATCTGAGCCAGCCATACTATTATATCTACTGTAGTGTGATTGAGTATACTTGATTGATGACATGCTTTGTAATGCTGAATTGTCAATAAAGTTATCTGTTAAAAGAGTGTCCGGATGCCTGAACCAAAGCGGTCTATAGGAAGCCGATTTGCCCGTGTTTAGGGAGTGTTCGGGGCACACATGCGCCCACAAACACTCCCTCTCACTAATTTGTCTCAGTCCATTCGTATCTTTTAATTGGCGGGGACGGGAATACGGTGGGCAGTGCTTTTTGCAGCACCGTGTCACTTCCGGTGTGGACTGAGATGGAGTGCAACCAGCGTGGCGAAGGCCTGACTGCCCTGAGCTAAGCAGCGCCGACGTGTCTCCTAACGGTATGTAAACCGCCGCGCGGCTGCGGGCCTCAGGCTCAGTGTGTCAGACAACTCTTTCTCTCTTCTCCTAGCTATTTAGGTTTCTATTTGGTCGTGAGCCGCCCCTCTGCTCTGCACACACTAATCCCTGGAGTTAGGACTCTTGCAGTAGGGTGCCAGTCCCATCCATCCTCAGGACTCTTGCAAGGAAGGTGCCAGTCCCATCCATCCTTAGGACCCTGCACAGGGAGAGGCAGGCAGCAGTGAATGCAGAGCTGCAGCCAGACAGACGGACAGAGGCAGAGTGGAGCTTACTTCTCTGTACACTGCCTGCCTGTCTGCTGCTGTGTGGGAGAGGCATGCATACATAGATTTGTGTATTCTGTGCTTGTTATGGCACAGCTGCCAACTAGATAACAATCTCCCCCTGTCCTCCTTCACCCCACATCTACAGATCTCGGGGGTAGGGGGGCCACTGTACTCTTCACCTACTGGAAAGTCTCTCTTTATATTACACTGTAATTATATAGCTCTTCACTCTGCATGGAGGAGAGGCAATGGGGCTGGAATTTGGCTTCTGCTACATTTGTAACAAGTCTAGTCTGTTTAAGCACTTTGTTTGCTTTTGTTGCCCTTCCTGTGAGGGTATTTTACCTCTGGAGGTGAGTGTCAATGCAAAGTAATTGTTTTGTGTGTGTGTGTGTGGGGGGGGGGGGTGCTGTCAATCTGTGAGGCTGAGCTGTATACTTTGATCTGTAATGCTATATACCCTCATCTGTGATGCTATATACCCTGATCTGTGAGGCTGAATTGTATACCCTGATCTGTAATGCTATATACCCTGATCTGTGAGGCTGAGCTGTATACCCTGATCTGTAATGCTATATACCCTGATCTGTGAGGCGGAGCTATATACCCTGATCTGTAATGCTATATACCCTGATCTGTGAGGCTGAGCTATATACCCGGATCTGAGAGGCTGAGCTATATGCCCTGATCTGTGAGGCTGAGCTGTATATCCTGATCTGTGAGGCTGAGCTATATACCCTGATCTTTGAGGCTGAGCCATATGACCTGATCTGTGAGGCTGAGCTGTATACTCTGTTCTGTGATGTTGAGCTATATACTCTGTCCTGTGATGCTGAGCTGTATACCCTGATCTGTGAGGCTGAGCTGTATACCCTGATCTGTAATGCTATATACCCTGATCTGTGAGGCTGAGCTATATACCCTGATCTGTAAGGCTGAACTATATACCCTGATCTATGAGGCAGAGCTGTATATCCTGATCTGTGAGGCTCAGCTATATGCCCTGATCTGTGAGGCTGAGCTATATAATCTGCCCTATGATGCTGAGCTGTATACCCTGATCTGTGAGGCTGAGCTATATACCCTGATCTGTAATGCTATATATCCTGATCTGTGAGGCTGAGCTGTATACCCTGATCTGTGAGGCTGAGCTGCATACCCTGATCTGTAATGCTATATACCCTGATCTATGAGGCTGAGCTGTATACTATGATCTGCAATGTTATATACCCTCATCTGTGAGGCTGAGCTGTATACCCTGATCTGTAATGCTATATACCCTGATCTGTGAGGCTGAGCTATATACCCTGATCTGTAATGCTATATACCATGATCTGTAATGTTTTTTTTCCAAATATTTTTTTTTTTAACTGCGTTTATTAAGTAAAACCATTGTACAATGCACAAAAGTCATCCACAGGTACAGATCAAGTTTACACAACATATGTCTTATATGCCATAGCACGTTATGGCGTGGGCGGTTAAGTAGACATTTAATAATACAGGTAAAAGAAGGTTTAATACAAAGAGCCTTGTTTGCTACTCATTTATCATCATATATTAGGATTATTACATCACAGGCATGTTTCAGATACCTCCAACCACTGGTCCCAAATCTTGTTGTACTTGTCAGGGCAACCTCTATGAATATATATACATTTTTTATATGGGAGTGCGACATTAACGTCCCTTATCCAATCCGACAGTCTAGGGGGTGATTGCCTCATCAATGTTTTTCCTAGCTAAGAATAGGACTTCATGTAAAAAGGTTTTGGTATATTTATCTGTGTCTATGTCAGGAAAAATGCCCAGCAGGCACCATTTTGGGTCCAGAGTAAGAGGGGATCACATGGTGTCATGCAGAAAATCCACCACCTGTTTCCAGTAGCCCTGAATGCACTGACATGTCCAGAGAAGATGATAGAAGGACCCAGTGTCTCGTTTGCAAAGGAGGCATGTAGCAGGCTGTCCTGGGCTAAATCTAGACAGTCTAAGTGGTGTGAGGTATGCTTGATGTAGGATGTATGCTTGTGTGAGCCTGTCGGATATTTTAGGTGAAACCGCCTTGCATGTGTCATGGCCCTCACTCCAATCCTCATCTTCTATACTCCCGCAATGCCTTTCCCATTTCATTTTTACATTATATGCTATTTGTGTCGATGTAGGGGTAAGTAGCATGTTGTAAAAGATAGAAATCAATTTTTGTGGGTCTGAGCATTTAATCATGTCCATCGAGGAATTTGAGACTAAGTTTGGGATCTGTTGTGGGAATTGCGTTTGAACGGCGTGTCTAATCTGAAGGTACCTAAAGAACATGCGATTTTGGAGTGTGAACTCATCTTTCAGTCTTTCATATGTTTTGAGAGTGCCTGCAGATATTATGTGTGACAAATAAAAGATACCATATCTACTCCATGTAGCTGTTTCGGGTATCTGCACAAGCTCTGGTAGATTTTTATTGTGCCATATGGGGGTATACTCATTAAATTGGGGTATATCTAATTTATGAGAGGCGAGGTTCCAGATCTTTTTATAGTGTTGTAATAGAGTATTAGTTCTCTCCCCACCATCACTGCCCCCTTTCCAAATAATTTTTATTTTAATATTTCACAATATACAAATGCAGCAATAAACAAAGTTGTGGGAGTAACAGTGTTTACAGAGATAATACACAGTGTATGTTTGTTTCGTTTCCACACATGCAGGATTCTTATTAGCTTGTATTGGTAGTCATTAAACTGTAAAGAGGAAGCCATCTGTTGCTGGGCGGGGCTAACCTGTTATATGATAACATCCTGAGCCGCTCCAGAACGTCCACCCCAGTGCCTCCAGACCACCCAGGCACCCCTTGTGGGAGCATTGTGACTGGATGGGGGCACACGGACTGGACATCCCCAAATAGCCCAGTGCCTCCTCTTTTCCCCCAATGATGCTTTATTTGGATGTTTGACTTTGCAATAGAGTAACATATCACTTATTATTTTAACAGTTACAACATTCGTTGTATGAGTAAAGAATGATTATATGTAACATCCACCCATTGACGTCTACTCTGTTCTACTACCTTTGTTGTTGGTGGGCCAGAACCAATATTCCCGTGCAAGGTAGAGGGGCGGTAGAACGAACCTTAGTTGAAAGAAGGGCCACTGTGATACGGGCAGAGAGTTTTTAGGAGAATCCCTCAGCAATGTGGGGGGTTGTACCTGATAGGGTTGCTTAACCTCTCTAAACTTCCATAGGGTCTTTCCTATTCTTCATTTTGCTTTTGCTAATAGTAGGTATTCCTTGGAGGTTTTGAAGTGTGGCCAGCATGCCCATGTTGTGCGGAATTTGTGTGATGTCTCATGTGCTTGGTGTATAAGATCTTCCATTTCCTCTATTTTGTTTATTTTCCTGAACCATTCCTGGATTGTCGGCATGTCAGGAGACAACCAGTGGGTTGAAAGGGTCATTTTTGCCGCGTTTAGTAAGTGTAGTGAAAGGGAGGGCTTGTAATGCTTCTGTGGGATTGATGTATGGTGAAGGAGCATTTGTCCTGGAGTGAAGTCCAGGGTGTACGTGGTAATCTGGATAATCAGACAGTGTACTTCTGTCCAATAGGAGGTTATTTTGGGACACGACCACCATATGTGGAGGAAGGTTCCTATCTTTGTGGAGCAGCGCCAGCATGTGGAGGGGGTGGATTGGTTTATTGTGTGTAACAGAAGGGGTGTTTTGTACCATCTTGACAATATTTTGAACCCATTTTAGTGGGCCGAAACATTGGGAGACCCCTTATGGATGCAGGAAAAAATATACTCCCAGTCATCGGGGGTAAGATCAATGTTAAGCTCCCTTTCCCATGTCTTAATAGCTAGGTTGTGTTTGACTTCTACTTTTGAGAATAGTAAAGTGTAAATAGCAGAAATTAAATGTCGTTGGGGGGGGTGGTATGTGAGCATAGTCCCTTGAATGCTGTACCAGGTCTGGAAAAGCTTGCCCGTGTTTTGGGATTGTTTAGGAAGTGTGCGAGTTGTACATATGTCCAGAATCGAATGGGGTGGTTGGGTGTTGATTCTGAGAGTTTGTCAAAAGATAGGAACTTCTGCCTTTGAAAGAAGAACTCAGCTCGCAAATCGAGAGTAGGGTTAATTTCAGGTTACAAGTGTGTGTTGAGACCTGGTGAAAAGTCTGGATTATGTGAAATAGGCATAAGCGGGCCCGGCATGGACGAAATGTCATATTGGCAACAGTTTTTTCTGAATGACTGTAAGGTGGCGTAGAGAAGCGGATGTTGTGTACACTCCTTCAAGGCATGGTGGCTTTGTATCCATGGTGTGAGGTGTAGTGGAATCGGCGAGAAAGCTTGTTCGATTGTGAGCCAGGCTTTTGTGGTGGCGTGACTGTGCCAATCGACCACTCTAGTTAGCTGACAGGCTATATGGTATTTTAAAAAATCCGGAAGTCCAATGCCTCCCTTTATTTTTGGTAAGGTTAGTCTGTCTATGCTAATCCTCGGGCGTTTCTTTGCCCATATGAACTCTGAACAAGCCTTCCTCACTGATGCAAAAAAAGCTTTAGGTAGAGAGATAGGTATCGCTTGCAGAAGATAGAGAAGTCTAGGGAGAATATTAATTTTGACAGTTGCTGCCCTGCCAAACCAAGAGGTCAATCCTGAAGACCAAGTCTTCAGGTCACGCTGAATAGCTTGCAGAATAGGCTGAACATTTTTAGTGTGAAGGTTTGGAAGGTGTGCGCTGAGTTGAATTCCCAGATATGTGATGGCGTTAGAGTCCCATATGAAGGGATAGTTTTGCTTGCTTTGTTCTAGGGATAAGAGTGGGAGGGACACATTAAGTGCTCTAGATTTCTCTAAATTGATTTGTAAACCTGAAATTGTTTTGAAGCATGACAGCTCTTGGAGTAAGTTGGGTAAAATGATGTGGGGCTCTGATAAAAATAGTAGGACGTCATCTGCAAAGGTAGCTATTTTATATATCTTATCTCGTATGTGGATGCCCTTAATATCAGGGTTGTCTCTAATGCTTCGGAGAAAGGGCTCTAGGGTCAGCACGAAGACCAAAGGGGAAAGGGGACTGTAATGTTATATAGACCAAAACAATGTCCCTATGAGTTCACAAAGGACTTAGAGGTTAATTGCTGAGTAACGGGCAATATAAACCAGTAGATAATTATTTAAAGAAAATCACTTTAATAATTAATCACATTAAAACACAGTACAGTTCACTGTATGAAATCTGAAAAAGGTTACTCCCAAAGGCCCAATGGAGTCCTAGGGGCTCCTGGGCAGCAAGGACATGCCAACTTACAAATACTGTACATACACACATGGACAACACAAACATGGATAAAAACAGCATCCGGACGCACATGGGGAGGGAGGGAAAGGAGAGGAAAAAGGGGAAAGCAATCAGCATCCAGAATACTCTGGTAAGGAAGTGTCAAATCTGTGCTTTGCCCTGAAGTAAATATTGAGCTGTGCGGAGGGGCCCAAATGGGAATAAAAGGCTATGATGGTAAGGGGTGCTGGGCAGAGTCCATCAACTGAGTCCAATTGAGGCCATCACAAGTGGCGAGATGCGGAAGGCTGGATGTTGAGACAAATGCCACTGTGGGGACTGGAATGAGAACCTAGATGGAGGTCCTAGTGAGCGGAATGGTGGTGGAATGCCACTATCAGCGTGTGGGAAATTCAAAGAAACCCCTCCAGTGGTGGTGGAATAGCTGTAGAGGCCGTGTCAAGTGCCACCCAGATGGGTGGATCCAAATAGACTAAGTCCACCTTAATAGGTGATAGTATATGATGCAGACTCTAACTTTCCACAGTGGGACATGACAAACTGGGTAAGTGTGGCATGGAAATCCTGCTGGTAAAT
This sequence comes from Glandirana rugosa, assembly GCA_018402905.1. Lineage (NCBI taxonomy): Eukaryota > Metazoa > Chordata > Amphibia > Anura > Ranidae > Glandirana > Glandirana rugosa. The sequence goes on from BLSH010535626.1 coordinate 170,973, forward strand.
ATGCGCAGTGTATTTAAGGTACCGTAATACCGCTGCTCACTGAGATGGCCAAAATAGTCACTGGGGCAGCGTAAAGTCACTAGAGGCGACCTCCTAGCTGTGGTGCTGATGGCAGGGAGTAGTTGGAATTCCTGTCATGCAAACAGGTGATGTGCATATAGGGTATGGGAATTCCTATAGATCACCGAACTGGTGAATGAATGCAAGCAATGATATCATGTACCACTTTACCCAGTCCATGCGTACTTCCGCTCGTTCCCACTCATCGAGATGCGATGTAACCAGGAGTCATGAAGCTGCCCAGACCCACGGGGCTGCAGTGCTCGAGCGCATTCTGGGGTGCCGGCATCCCATGCAGCCGCTCGTATAGCAGAGATCCTTCCAGGACGCTGAGTGTGCTGCAAACCTCGTTCTCAATGGGGGCCAGCCATTCAGCAGAGCATTTCTCCCTCATATGTGACGTCACGTGACATTCATGACGTCAACGCGCTTCGCTATTGGGTAGCGTAGCTTTGTCTGGACGTTCTGATTGGGCGGCAGCCTCTCCTCCCTTTTATATTCATCTTATTCACGGGAGGTGCCACCCATCAGTGTACTTTCACATATGGGATGGTCCTTATGTTTAATTGGCGGCTTTGCAGTGCATAACAACTTCCCTGAAGCAACATATATTCGATTATATTTTGTAATAGGGATGGCATAAAGGGGGTCGGGAAGAGACAACGGGCACATATGCAGACTGCACATTACATTAAGCACATTGTGCTGAATGCACATCACGGGATATAAGATTATCCACCAATTACGTCTATGCTGGTCACGGGACTGCTTTTAGCCCTAAATTAGGAGGGATCTAAACCCTTCACAGCTCCTAACAGCGTCATCTTGTGGGCATAGACATTATAGCCCATTTGCTCACTACTATTACATAGAGAAAAACATAGGTAAATAGCTCCCGAAGTTCCTACCACCTTGCTGCACATTGCTGGTTTAGATTATGACCCTAAGGTAGTCAAAAGGGGGAGCATGCTCAGCTCATAGCCGAAACCTTTTATAGTCATGAAAACTCATTAAGGATCAAGTTACTTATTACTCATAAACAAAGAGCTATATAAATTACTGTGCATTAAAACTATAATAATGGGGTAGAAGGGGGGGGGGGGGGGTTTGGGGGTAATCAAAGGGTACCCTAAGGAACCACTGTGTACCATAATTTGTGATTAGTCTTACTTGTTCGTTGCATACCTTGGGCCTTAACGTCCCAAAGTCTGTCAGGAGGAGGCTATTTCTATCATGTACTGCTACTTTTTGCTTGGCTCTCCAGATAGTTCTGTGGGAGTACCCTCTTTCACTGAATCTCTTATAGAGATCAACTTCCTCAGAGTGGAGATCAACGTTTTTTGTGCAGTTACATTTTATTCTCAAGAATTGTCCCGTAGGGATACCCTTGATGAGCCATGGTGGGTGATGACTATCAGCCCGTAGCAGAGTGTTGGCCCCTATCTCCTTGCGGAAAGTGCGTGTGCAAATCACCCCATCTTCCAAGCTAATCCATATCCATAAAGGATATCCTAGTATGATCAAATACATAAGTTAACCGTATGTTGCTTGTATTTGAGTTTAGCTGTTCCATGAAGAGGTGGAGGTCCTCAATCGGGCCCCTCCACAGCACTAGCACATCGTCTATGTAGCACAGCCATGCGTGAATATGGCTGCGGTACAAAGGCAAGGTGTAGACCTCCTCCTCCTGCCAAAGGCCCAAATGGAGGCAGGCATAGGCAGGTGCCCAGGCCGCCCTCATCGAGGTCCCCCTAGTCTGCTGATAATATTGAGTCGCAAACTGAAAACAGTTTTTCAACAGCGCAAACTCAAGCAGCTCCACCAAGAATGAAGATCCAGGAAGACTGCTACTTCTTTAATACCATACGAGTGTGGAATCGACGTATAGAGTGACTCAACGTTGATGCCTACCAGCCAAATTTCACCCTCGATTCTTAGTTGGGTTATTTTTGAAAGTATGTGGCGTGTATCCAGGGCATACGATTTTAAGCTTTTGACCATATCTTTGATGAGAGAATCAATATAGCCACCCATCCATTCCAAGGGGACTTGCACTGCAGAGACTATTGGTCTTCCCGGTGGTTGTTTTAGGTCTTTGTGTACCTTAAGGATGATGTAAAAGGTGGGTACATTGAACTCTTCTAATGTTATATACCCTGATCTGTGAGGCTGAGCTGTATACCCTGATCTGTAATGCTATATACCCTGATCTGTGAGGCTGAGCTATATACCCTGATATGAAATGCTATATACCCTGATCTGTGAGGCTGAGCTATATACCCTGATCTGTGAGGCTGAGCTGTATACCCTGATTTGTGAGGCTGAGCCATATGACCTGATCTGTGAGGCTGAGCTATATACTCTGTCCTGTGATGCTGAGCTGTATACTCTGATCTGTGTGGCTGAGCTGTATACCCTGATTTGTAATGCTATATACCCTGATCTGTGAGGCTGAGCTATATACCTTGATCTCTGAGGCTGAGCTGTATATCCTGATTTGTGAGGCTGAGCTGTATACCCTGATTTTTGAGGCTGAGCTATGTGCCCTGATCTGTGAGGCTGAGCTATATAATCTGCCCTGTAATGCTGAGCTGTATACCCTGATCTGTGAGGCTGAGCTGTATACCCTGATCTGTGAGGCTGAGCTATATACCCTGATATGTGAGGCTGAGCTGTGTACTCTGTTGCGGGATTCTGGGGCTGTATAATCTGTCCTGTGATGCTGAGCTGTAAACTCCTGACACTATGGGTGGAAGCAAGTGGAATACAGGGGACAGTGGGTGGATTCTATAAAGGGTGGGGCTTATGAGAAGTGGGAGGGGTCAAAATGAAGGGCGGAGTCTGGTTCCCCCCCATCCTAAAACTTCACCAGCCGCCACTGCTAGGCTTTAGGGAAAACATTTTTTTACCTTAATACATTCCCTGCATTAAGGTAAAAAATGTACCACCAGTGCTCCAGCGCTGTCCCTGTCTGCAGCACCACTCCAATGACTTACTGGCCTCACAGGAGACACAGTCAGCAGCGGGCGCCATAGGAGGTGATTGGGGGGCATGGCCAAGCCGCACTGTGTGTTTCTATAGATGCACACAGCCCGGCTCAGGATCTCTCCTGCACAGGTGCTCCCATAGCACACGGCTTGTTATGGGAGCACCAGCAGGAGGAAGGAGCTGTCTGTGTCAGCGATGGGACTTCAGAAAAGGAGGTAAGGGACTGCTCTGTGCAATATGGTTGCATAGAGCAGGTAAGTATACATTTTTTTTTAAGCAAAAAAAAAACCTTTTGCCTTTAGAATCACTTTACATTGATCAGTATCTACTTTGCCTGCTTGTAAACACACTTTACTGCTGCTCTTAGGGATGCTGCTGTCTATTTTCCTGTGTTACAGTGTCATTTGGACCTCTGTGGGATAGATTATGGTGGCTGCCTCAACGACCTACAAACTGCATTAGGAGCCCAGAACTGATAAACTATGCTACCCTTGTAGGTCCAGTGGTTATGAATGTATACCACATGACAGCAGCATGGCCACAATTGAACAATAGGTATGACCTAAAGGAGGATAGTTAAAAGGAACATGAGGCTACAAACAGGCAGCCCTTTTACATTTTTAGTGTTCTATCAGCAGTCTGCCTTTTCACCCAGCAGCACACTATGACAGCAGAGAGAATGAAAGAGAAAAAGTCCTAAGCATCAGCCAGCTCGCATATAAAAAGGCCTGTGTACAGTTGGGACCAGTATTGAGGTCTGGCTAACAGGTAAGAGGCAACAGTTATTTCAGACCAATGAGAAAAAAATTAGTTGAATTTGGAATAGGCTTCCTTTTTTTTAAGTAATCTTTTCATATGACAAAGTTAAATTATTATTTTTAACCCATTCTTATACCATAGGAGAGTGTTCACAGTTTTATTGATGATCAATCAATGATGCTCCAAGCATTTAATAAACATATTAATTGACTAAATTAGCAGCATTAAACTAGCCCAACATACACAGTGCAAAACAGCAATGACTGATACTAAAGAAAGTAGAATTTATTGTGACCAATATAAAATAAAGAGAGGCGGGTTCTGTGCTGTGGGCAACCAATGTACTTTTAAAATATGCTGCCTCCACTGAAACTGCTACCATGGTAGTCAGGACTCATTGAGATTGTTTAAGGCCGGGTTCACATATATGCAAATTGGATGTGAGTGTGCGGGTTCACACAGGTCCAGGGTAGTCGTGATCCGCATTCCAAATTCAGGCAAAAATTCGGACATGATTTGCACCTGAACCAGTGAACAGAAACACACCAGACCTCATGTTAGGAAACGTGGCCACACATGTGAACCCGGTCTAAAGTGGAAGTGGCGCTGATTCTAGTTATGATGAAATTCCTGCTGTGGCTATTTCTCCATAAAAGGATATGTGCTACGACCCATGCGTGTTAACAGATATATGCATGAGTTAAACAATTCATAAACACAAAAAAAAAAGCATGTGTAATGCCTGGTAACACACAATGCTAAAGTTACAAAAATTCTCGTACAAAGGAATAAATATTCGGAAGTATGTACTTTGTGCTTGGCTTGTCTCCCTGCGCTTCTATTAGTTGTTTTTCTTGGGTGTGGTCACTTGCTGATAAGGAGTGTGTTTAGTATAGTGTTAAACGGATCAGATGGTCTATGTGTGTGATATGGTGTACTTATGTACGTTGCTGCTCTAATAAGGTGCCATGTACCTTTAAAGGATAATATAGTGTAAATAAAGAGCGATGCATACTACTTCAAAATGCTAGTGCTATCTTTGTGCAAAATAGGTTATACTATAGTAATCATTATAGTGTCCTTACTTAACCCTTTTTTTAAGTGCTACATAAACAATAATTGCTGAAAATTATAAATAAATAAAATAAAAACTACTGGTGCTTCTAATATACAGGTAATGGAACCGAGACAAACTTAAGCCCAGCCATTGGCTCACCAGTGACTATTAGTGTTATGTGAAATTATGTTAGATAGTGATCATGGTTGTACATTTACATCATCTATGTTAAATACATAAACAGTGTAAATGGCCAATGTTAAGTTCATATAAAATTCCTTCAGATAAGTTCTTCCTTTGTGATTAATAAGTCTTTTTGACAGCAGTTTGTACAGCAATCTTCTTAGCAGACGTACATATAAAGTGCCAAGTGCTTCATGAATATCTGTGCAATATCAGTGGTGCAGTCCGTGCTCCCCTCCTCCTCTTCCCCGCACTCACCAGAAAGTAGGGACTTCCCCTACAGAAGTCAGATGCGCTCTATGGTGTGTCTGGGACCTGTAGTGCCACGGATCGAATCCCACCGATAACGATCACCCACTTGGAGTATGCGCGGCTTGCATGCAGTGTTCAATAGATGACATAGAGGGTATACATATTGTAAATCCGCATTTATTGGATAAAAACATTAAAATATCCACTTACTTTGATAACGTCCTGTGGGAGGGACGAAACGCGTCAGATGATCGCGGGCGGTGACGTCACATCCGGTTGACACACAAGTTATCTGTTTTGGATACACTTTGTAGAGATTTTAAATGTAAGTGGATATTTTAATAAAAACAGGGATATGGCTTCTACCTGCTATTGTTTAAGTTTCACACACAGTTTTCAGATGATTTTAGAACAGGGATATGGCTTATCCCGGCTATTGTTTAAGTTTCACACACAGTTTGCAGATGATTTTAGAACAGGGATATGGCTTCTCCTGGCTATTGTTTAAGTTTCACACACAGTTTTCAGATGATTGTAGAACAGTGATATGGGTTCTCCCGGCTAATTTATACTTTTTTCACACAGTTTGAAGATGATTTTAGAACAGTGATATGGCTTCTCCCGCTAATTAATACTTTTCACACACAGTTTGAAGATGGTCCACATCCACCTCATTTTTGATTTTTTTATGTGATTTTTGTTTAAAAATGCTTCTAAGTTATTTCCCTGTCCCCATTTCTTTGTAGGGCACTTGTCCGACCCTTACCCCCATTTTCCTTTCTTTTGCAGACCTCTAGGACTTTCCAGGACTTTTTTACAGCAATTTTCAGAACTTTTAGTAAAATTACCAGAACCCCAAACCCGAACCCGGACTTTTTTTGAAAAGTCCGGGTCCGGGTCCCGGACAGTTCGGGTTCGCTCAAATCTACTAACGCCGAAAAGCGCTGAGTTTTTTCCGACGTCGGGCCCGACGGTTTGTTTGTTTTTTAAGATACACCCGTGTGTATGACGCCTAAATATTCAGAAGTGATGTAATGCGTTGTAGTGTATTTGTTTTGCATTTTTGAACGATAACTGTACTGATTAAACGAAAATCGAACAAGCTGGCATCGTACGAAAAAAATGTTTGTGCATGTCCGATCAGATAACATTGCATGAACTATCATGATCGGCTCTCAAAAGCTGTGTACTAACAATGAGATTATCGTATGATCGCTACGAAAGCGGTATTTTTCATACGATTTTCATGGGCTTAAGAAGTTACTTAATGCAGTGCTCCAAAATTCATATGTCAATTCAAACACATAATAAGTGCATCCAAAACAGTATTAAAGTGATAAGTGCTATATCAGAAATTGTGGGAATTCATATACTGTATATGAATAATTAAATCAAATAAATTAAAAAAACTTAAATGCTACAATATAAACAATTCATGTTGCTGTGCAATCACTAAACAAGTGGAAAAGAATCCAAAGCAATAATAAAGTGACAAGTGCGATTACCAAAAAAATGGTTTGTCCTTAAGAAAAAGTGACAGGTGGTAAAAAATATGTCCTTAAATAATGCTGCATAGGGTCACAATTCATGCGATGTGCCAGTGTCTTCACTCGTGCTCCCTCTAATAAGAAAGCTTTCCCCTGTTATGGGGTAACCAGTATTCCCAACACTCTTGGGCTGTATGAGCAGTGAAGATCCAAGATTTATCTTTCCTTCCTCTTCTGTTTCTCAGGAATAATGGAAAACTTGCATTAAAAAATTGCACTCACATGGTTTAAAATGGTCAATAGCAGTAATGAGCATATACACCAGGAAGTCTGAGACGCTATGCGCTCTACGGACTCAAACCAGAAGTGATGCGATGACGCTAGATGCTCCGCCCACAAATTTACACTACGGGGCTTATGTTCCATTATTCCCGTATGTGAGTGAGACAACACCAATCATGTATATATAGTTACATATTTATATAGTTGTTAAGGTCAAATAAAGACACCAGTCTATTCAGTTCAACCAGAGTGTGTATGTTTTTATGTCACTACCATTTTCCATATGCCTTCACATTACGTTCGCTAAGAAACACATATAAAAGTTTTTTTAATTTACGTACAATCCCTGCTGACACCACCAACTGTGGAAGGAAGTTCTACATCCTTACCACTCTAACAATAAAGAAGCCCTTACGCAGTTTACGATTGAACCACCTCTCATACAACTTCATTGGGTGGCCAGGGCTGGTGCAAGGATTTTTGACACCCTTTGCGAAATCTAATTTTTCCGCCCCCTTGGCTCCACCCCTGACTCCAACCTCTTTTCCCTGCCCAGCCTGATCAGCGTCAATCAAATGTAGCCTGATCAGCGGCAATCAAATGCAGCCTGATAAGCGGCAATCAAATGCAACCTGATCAGCACCAATCAAATGCAGCCTCACCAGCTCCCATCAAATACAGCTTCACCAGCGCCAATCAATACAGCCTCACCTTTGCCCATCAAATACAACTTCACCAGCGCCAATCAATACAGCCTCACCTGTGCCCATCAAATACAGCTTCACCAGCGCCAATCAATACAGCCTCACCTGTGCCCATCAAATGCAGTTTCACTAGCACTAATCAATACAGCTTCACCTGTGCCCATCAAATATAGCTTCACCTGTGCCCATCAAATACAGCTTCACCTGTGCCCATCAAATACTGCTTCACCTGTGCCCATCAAATACAGCCTCACGGGGGTGGGGGCAGAGGGGGGGTGTTTGGCAGATCAGTCACTATTTCTTTATACATTTGCAAATGGCATGTGATAATATAATCTCATTATCTCAGTCAAACAGTGTAAATTTTTACATGAATCAACGCAGAGCAGCCAGTGACAGATCAACAATGGCCAGGCGCCCTAGGCAACAGTGCGCCCTAGGCGGCCGCCTACTTCGCCTAGTAGTAGAGCCGGCCCTGTGTGTGGCTGCGTGCCTTTTTTAGAGATCTTAGGTTAAATAGCTTCCTCCCAAAGCTACGGTCACCATTTAAAGATTTTTATATTGCAATCATATCCCCTCTTATGCATGTCTTCTGCAGGGAGAATAAGTTTAATATCTGTAGATAATAACTGAGATCCTCCAGCCCCCTTATTGGCTTTGTAGCCCTTCTCTGACCTCTCTCCTATTCGAGTAAAACCTTCCTCAGCATTGGTGACCAAAACTGGATGACATAGTTAAGATATGACCGAACCAGCATTTTATGAAGTTATAGAATTATAGTCTTATCTCTTAAAATCATTTAAATAAATTCCTGCTGAAATGACAGGCTTGGGAAGTGGATATAGGCATTATTATTGATGCTGAATAGGAAGAAATCCTAAAGTTGATCCCATAAGTCATTCCCCACCCACAAACTGACCCAGCTTGTTATATTATGCACAGGGTTTATTGTACCTCCAAACTCCTACATTCACATCAAGTTAACCTGCCCTGGTGATGTCTCATATTTGATACAGTACCCCAAAAACCCTTCATTTACAAACGGAGGTCTTTTGGCATTGACAATGTTGTATGTACCTGGATAGAAAACTGGTTACAGGAGTGCATGATTAATTTCATAATTTCTGAATGGTTTGGCATTGTGAACGAGGTGCCCCTGGGCTCTGTCCTGGGACCAATTCTGTTTGATTTGCTTATAAACGATTTAGAGGTTGGAATAGATGGTTCAATTTTAATATTTGCTGATGATACAAAGATTAGCAAGGAAATAACTTCTAAGTGGGATATAGCAACTTTTCAAGAGGAAAATGCAAGGGTAAAACTAATGCGCATACCAAACCAACAGACTAAGAGCAGCTGCTCACTTTAAGATATGTTCTCACACAATCAGACTTAAATATGGATAGAAACTGGCGCTTGTTCAAATCAGGAACATAAGGATATAGGTTCTACTCAAATAAGGTGCTAGATCAAATCAATAAATCCACAATACCAAACATGATGTAAATAATAAATCATCAACTGTGCAAATAAGCAGTAAGTGTGCAAATGATCAAACAATGCAAAAATATCATCATTTATCGTCAATCGTGCAAGTGATGTAAACAATAAACTGTGCAATACCAAAAATTGTGCAAATAAGCAATGGTTGTGCTCAATCAGAGCAAATAGCAAATGCAATTAGGCAAATAAAACATCCTAGCCACTTCTTGAGCTGTGCGATAATCAATTGCACAAATATTCTAAAGCTGTGCAAATAAAGCAATTATATGCACCATAAACAATAATATAGACCATCAATTAATGCAATGAACAGATGTGCACATACGCAATAATAAAAAAAAAATGTAACCACATATGAAGGATAATAACAGTCAATAAAGTGCATGCAGTTGCTAAAAATGTGCAAAAAACATCTATATCATAACACCCAACTGTCCCTGATTTCGAGGGACTGTCCCTGATTTGGAACAAATCTTTCGTCCTCATTTGTCCCTCATTTTGGTCTGATCTATACTTCATAGTTATATATAAAATGCACTATTTATCTCTCAAAAAGTGTTTCCCAGAGCTAAGCCTTTTGTCCAATTTCTTTTCAGCCAATATAAAGGGATAGTAGTGGTCAGGGCTTTTTTTCAGCAGGAACGCGTGGGAACGCAGTTCCGGGAACCTCCAGCACTGACTGCATATAATGGAAAAGGGTGCCGGGGTGTGCTTCAGGGTCTATTGATGCTTGCAGGATCTATTCTAGCTGGAGGGATCTATTTTTGCAGGGGGTTCTATTGTTGCTGAGGAGGTCTCATGTTGCTGGTGGGGGACCTATTGTTGCTGGGTGTGGGTCTTATGTTGCTGGGGGGTCAGTTGTTGCTGGGAGAGATCTGCTGTTGAGGAATGGGTCTATTTTTACTGGCTGATAGTGAGTCTATTGATGCTGGCTGTGGGGATATCTGTTGTTGCTGCTGAGAATCTGTTGTTATTGGGGGGGGGGGGGGGGGGTTGTTGCAGGTGGTCTATTGTTGGTTGGTGATCTATTGTTGCTGGTGGGGGTTTAGTGTTAGTGGCTGCAGTGGATCTATTTTACTGCTTTTCCTGTTAGCATTACAAAATTCCATACAAATTAATTAGCACCACAGAATGATTCTTGGTCCTGTATTGTCTAAAACGGCAGTACTGGGAGGTGGGTAGATGGAACCAAGGAATGGTGCTTGGAGGCGGGCGGAGAAAAGGAGTTACTCGTAAAGGAGGAGTTCCTACACCTATCCTCTGAGAAAAAAGCCATGGTAGTGGTAATAAAAACTCGTGGGCTAAACCAATCTTTTTTTTGTAGATTCTTCTTTAAGGGGGCGTGGCAGGGGGTATGTAGTTTAAAACAGTTCCAACAGGGTGCAGTATTCAGGCAAAAGGTAATCAATGCTTCCACTGATATATCCAGAGATGTAGGACAGTGCAGATAGTCGGGGACGTCACTTCCTTTCGTGGCCAAGACCGGAAGTTTTACCTCTGTGATAGATCGATGCTGATTACTGTTTTTATTGATGAGAGGGAGTCGGGTGGATACGATCCATACAGGAGAGGAAAAGGTTATAGAGGTCCTGCTGTGATAGGAGAAGAAGCAAAGCGGGCTGCCACGGAGAATCAGATTACCAAAAGGCGCGTGAAGACCGTCTGGGGTCTCCATCTGAGGTGAGAGGCTAGGGCACTCCACGGGTGGATTGCTAATAAGTGACAGCGAGTGGGATTGTGTCACTCTGTCTCTCTCTCCTCTTGCATGTTGGATATTCTATTCTTAATCTCTAATTCTAATTAATTAAAGACTGTATATGCACTGTCCTACATCTCTGGATATATCAATGGAACCGTGTATTATCTTTTGCCTGAATACTGCTCCCAGTTGGAACTGTTTTGAACTACATAGAGAACACCTTCGTGCACTATACGACTGTCCATATAGATGTTTTTTGGACATTTGGAGCAACTGCATGCACTTTATTGACTGTTATTATCCTTCATATGTAGTTAGATTTTTTTTTATTATTATTATTGCGTATTTGCACATCTGTTCATTGCATTAATTGATGGGCTATATTATTGTTTATGGTTCATAATTGCTTTACTTTCACAGCTTTAGAATATTTGCACAATTGATTATCACACAGCTCAAGAAGTGGATAGGATGTTTTATTTACCTACAGGTGATACTCGAAAAATTTGAATATCGTGCAAAAGTTAATTTATTTCAGTAATGCAACTTAAAAGGTGAAACTAATATATGAGATAGACTCATTACATGCAAAGCAAGATAGTTCAAGCCGTGACTTGTCATAATTGTGATTATTATGGCTTACAGCTCATGAAAACCCCAAATCCACAATCTCAGAAAATTAGAATATTGTGAAAAGGTGCAATATTCTAGACTCAAAGTGTCCCGCTCTAATCATCTAATTAAGCCATAACACCTGCAAAGGGTTCCTGAGCCAATGGTCTCTCAGTCTGGTTCAGTAGGAATCACAATCATGGGAAAGACTGCTGACCTGACAGTTGTGCAGAAAACCATATTTGTCACCATCCATAAGGAGGGAAAGCCTCAAAAGGTAATTGCAAAAGAAGTTGGATGTTCCCAAAGTGCTGTATCAAAGCACATTAATAGAAAGTTATGTGGAAGGGAAAAGTGTGGAAGGAAAAGGTGCACAAGCAGCAGGGATGACCGCAGCCTGAAGAGGATTGTCAGGAAAAGGCCATTCAAAGGTGTTGGGGACTTTCACAAGGAGTGGACTGAGGCTGGAGTCAGTGCATCAAGAGCCACCACACACAGACGGATCCTGGACATGGGCTTCAAATGTTGTATTCCTCTTGTCAAGCCACTCCTGAACAACAAACAACGTCAGAAGCATCTTACCTGGGCTAAAGAAAAACAGACCTGGTCTGTAACTCAGTGGTCCAAAGTCCTCTTTTCTGATGAGAGCAATTTTGCATCTCATTTGGAAACCAACGACCCAGAGTATGGAGGAGGAATGGAGAGGCACACACTGCAAGATGCTTGAAGTCCAGTGTGAAGTTTCGACAGTCTGTGTTGATTTGGGGAGCCATGTCATCTGCTGGTGTTGGTCCACTGTGCTTCATTAAGTCCAGGGTCAACGCAGCCGTCTACCAGGAGATTTTGGAGCACTTCATGCTTCCTTCCACAGACGAGCTCTATGGGGATGCTGACTTCATTTTCCAGCAGGACTTGGCACCTGCCCACACTGCCAAAAGCACCAAAACCTGGTTCAATGACCGTGGGATTACTGTGCTTGATTGGCCAGCAAACTCGCCTGACCTGAACCCCATAGAGAATCTATGGGGCATTGCCAAGAGAAAGATGAGAGACATGAGACCCAACAATGCAGAAGAACTGAGGGCCGCTATTGAAGCATCCTGGTCTTCCATAGCACCTCAGCAGTGCCACAGGCTGATAGCTTCCATGCCACGCCGCATTGAGGCAGTAATTGATGCAAAAGGGGCTCAAACCAAGTACTGAGTACATATGCATACTTATACTTTTCAGAGATCTGATATTGTTCTATGTACAATCCTTGTTTTATTGATTGCATGTAATATTCTAATTTTTCCAAGATTGTGGATTTGGAGTTTTCATGAGCTGTAAGCCATAATCATCACAATTATGACAAATCACATCTTGAACTATCTCGCTTTGCATTTAATGAGTCTATCTTATATATTAGTTTCACCTTTTAAGTTGCATTACTGAAATAAATGAACTTTTGAACGATATTCAAATTTTTCGAGTATCACCTGTAATTGCACTTTATTTGCTATTTGTACTAATTGAGCACAACCATTGCTTATTTGCATAGTTTTTGGTATTACACAGTCTATTGTCGACATCATTTGCCTGATTGACGATAAATGATGATTTTGCATTGATTGAGCATTTGCACACTAAGACCTCTTTCACACTGAGGCGCTTTACAGGTGCTATTTAGCTAAAAATAGCATATGTAAAGCGCCTTAAAGTCACTCTCCATCCACCCCAATGTGAAAGCCGGAGTGCTTTCACACTGGGGCGGTGTGCTTGCAGGATGTTGCAAAAAGTCCTGCAAGCCGCATCTTTGGAGCGGTACGGTGAGCGGTAATATACCACTCCTCCACCGCCCCTACCCATTGAAAGCAATGGGGTAGCGATTCCGAAGCGGCTGCACACCGCCTCGGAAGCGTGGAGAGCAGGCACTTTTAAATCTGTTTTAACCCCTTGTGGGGGGTTAAAAGCGCACCGCTCCCGTCGCTGTAGCACCACTGTAACAGCGGTAAATCCCTGCTGTGACTAGCGGGGATTTACCGCTAACGCCCCACTGCCCCCCGTGTGAAAGTGCCCTTACTGCTTATTTGCACAGTTGATGATTTATTATTTGCATCACGTTTGGTATTGTGGATTTATTGATTTGATTTAGCACCTTATTTGAGTAGAACCTATATCCTTATGTTCTTGATTTGAGCAAGGGCCACTTTCTATTCATATTTAAGTCTGATTGTGTGGGAACATATCTTATAGTGAGCAGCTGCTCTTAGTCTGTTGGTTTGGTATGCGCATTAGTTTTACCCTTGCATTTTCCTCTTGAAAAGTTGCTATATCCCACTTAGAAGTTATTTCCTTGCTAATCTTTGTATCATCAGCAAATATTGGAATTGAACCATCTATTCCAACCTCTAAATCGTTTATGAGCAAGTCAAACCGAATTGGTCCCAGGACAGAGCCCAGGGGCACCTCGCTCACAACGCCAAACCATTCAGAAAATATGAAATTAATCATGCACTCCTGTAACCAGTTTTCTATCCAGGTACATACAACATTGTCAATGCCAAAAGACCTCAGTTTGTAAATGAAGGGTTTTTGGGGTACTGTATCAAATATGAGACATCACCAGGGCAGGTTAACTTTACTCCCCATTCCCTGGCCACATTTGCAACAGTTAGGAGCACCATGCAAGCCTGGTGAATGTAGGAGTTTGGAGGTACAATAAACTCTGTGCATATTATAAAAAGCTGGGTCAGTTTGTGGGTGGGGGGAATGACTTATGGGATCAACGTTAGGATTTCTTCCTATTCAGTATCAATAATAATGCCTATATCCACTTCCCAAGCTTGTCATTTCAGCAGGAATTTATTTAAATGATTTGAAAAGGGCATATAGGGTAGAAATTCAGCCCTTAATGTTGCTGGCCCTGACCAGGTCTTATAGCATGGGATGAGAAAATGTATTTGGGAACAGGGCATGCTGTGCTTGAATGAGAATGACATGCCTAAGTTGTAAAAGTTTGTTAGGCCACATTCTGCCTGACATTCTTAAAACAGCATAAGCTGACTTGCCAATTAAATTTGGGTAAGTGTGTTAATGTCATTCCTCCTTCAGTGTGCAAAGTCACATAATTTGGCAAACTCTGGAAGTCATTTGAATTCACACGGGGGGGGGGGGGGTGTGAATCTGAGTTAAACTCCAATGTTTATGACTGTGTGTATCTCCTAGATTTTACCTATTCGTCTAGTTGCTAATACAGGACACATAGTAACATTTAGTGGGTATAAGGGCAACTTGGAGAAGCACTGTCTTACTCCAGTTGATGTTCAGACAAGAAAAGTCCTGTCCTAAAGTTACAATGAGAGCCAGAGTATTCTCAAGAGAAGAACATATGCCAGGAATCACAATGTGTCATAACCATAAAGTGTCACTTTCTCTTTGTTCATCCTTCTCCTAAATTGTTCTAAAATATCAAAGGAAAGAGGTGAGTTGCTAAATAACCAAAGCAAATAATATGGGTGACAGTGGGCACTCTTGCCTGCATAGGCATGTGCAGGGGGTGTGCCTGGGCACACCCTAATCACTATGTGCGATGCCGATTCCGCTACTGCCCAGTGCTGCTGGCTTCTTTCCTCTCCTCTTCCCTAGCTGCTGCAGGGAATTTTTTCAGGTTGGAGAGCGGGGGAAGAGGCTAGTAAATATGTGATTTACCAGCCCCTTCCTTTTCTAAATGAACACAGTGAACACAGAATATAGCAGAATATGTAAAAAGGAAATCGAGTACGCAAAAATTCAAAACGAACAGCAGATTGCAAAAGATAGGACAAGCCCCAAAAATACTTCAAGTATATTAATAGTAAAAAGGTCAGGTCAGAGCATGTAGGCCCTTTACAAAATAATTTAGAGTGCGTGACTGGGGACAAAGAGAAGGCAAACTTATTAAATACTTTCTTCAGCTCTGTGTATACAAACGAGCATGGGGGAGCTCATGTCCATAATTGGGGGTGGTAGTGGCACAGCCACAAATGACCAACAATGGCTCAAAAGTTAAATGGTCCAGAAGTATTTAGACAAAACAAAGGTGGATAAAGCACCTGGACCAGATGGCATCCATCCACGGATTCTAAAAGTATTGAGCTCGGTCATTTCAAAGCCATTGCATTAATTTTTTATGGACTCCTTAATGACTGGAATCGTACCACTGGATTGGCATAGGGCCAATGTGGTGCCCATATTTAAAAAGGGATCAAAATCTTTACCGAGTAACTATAGACCTGTTCGTTTAACTTCTATAGTTGAGAAGATACTGGAAAGTTTGATAAAAGACCACATGAATTCTTGTTGGAAAAAAATGTTTTAAGCAGCAGACAGCATGGATTCATGAAAGACAGAAGTTGTCAAACAAACCTGATTTCTTTTTATGAGGAGGTAAGTAAAACCTTGGACAGAGGGGTGGCTGTGGACGTGGCATACTTGGATTTTGCTAAAGCGTTTGACACAGTTCCCCACAAAAGGCTAATGTGCAAGGTAAAGTCTACAGGCTTGGAAAGATTAGTTTGTAAATGGATAGATAACTGGCTAAAAGACCGAATTCAGAGAGTAGTGGTTAATGATTCTTACTCTGAATGGTCTAGAGTAGTCAGTGGTGTACCCCAAGGTTCAGTGTTGAGGCCCTTACTTTCACATATATTTATAAACGATATAGGGTCTGGGATTAAAAGTACCATTTCAGTGTTTGCAGATGGCACCAAGCTATGCATTGGAATAACATCCTTACAGGATGTCTCAAACTTACAAGCAGACCTCAATGCACTGTTCAATTGGGCGACTATGTGACAAATGAGGTTTAATGTAGATAAATGTAAAGTTATGCCCTTGGGGGCTAAGAATATGCATGCATCATACAAACTAGGGGGAGTACAACTGGGGAAATCCATAGTGGAGAAGGATCTGGGGGTTTTAGTAGATCACAAATTTAATAATGACATGCAATGCCAAGCTGTGGTTTCCAAAGCAAGCAAAATCCTTTCTTGTATTAAGAGAGGTATGGACTCCAGAGAGAGGGACATCATTTCACCCCTGTACAAATCATTAGTGAGATCTGGAATATGCAGTTCAGTTTTGGGCACCAGTTCTCAAAAAGAATATCGGGGAACTAGAAAAAGTGCAGAGAAGGGCACCCAAACAAATAAGAGGCATTGAGGAACTCGGCTATGAGGGAAGATTAGAGGAACTGAATTTATTCTCTTTTGAGAATATGAGATTAAGGGGTGATATGATCAAGATGTACAAATACATAAGTGGTCCATATAGTGAACTTGGTGTTGAGTTATTCACTTTAAGGTCATCACAAAGGACAAGGGGGCACTCTACATCTAGAGGAAAAAAGATTTAATCTTCAAATACGGAAAGTTTTCTTCACAGTAAGAGCTGTGAAAATGTGGAATAGACTCCCTCCAGAGGTGGTTCTGGCCAGCACAGTAGATTGCTTTAAAAAAGGCCTGGATTCTTTCCTAAATGTACATAACATAACTGGCTACTAACATTTATTGGTAAAGTTGATCCAGGGTATATCTGATTGCCTCTCGGGGGATCAGGAAGGAATTTTTTCCCCCGCTATAGCAAATTGGATCATGCTTTGCTGGGGTTTTTTGCCTTCCTCTGGATCAACTGTGGATGAAGGATTGTGAATATGGGATTGTATGGTGATATACAGTATATATATATATATATATATATATATATATACATACATATTATTATTATTTTTTTGATTGGTTGAACTAGATGGACTTGTGTCTTTTTTCAACCTGGCTAACTATGTAACTAGGTAACAGTCACTATGTTTACTACGCTTCGGTTTGTGAATGAACAGGTAGCTGCTCAGCATGGAGCACTACCCATTCATTCACTGTCCCGTGTAGCGGAGGCTGCAGAGAAAGGCAGGTGTGTTTGAGTTTTGAGGTGCACACCCTAATGCAATAGGCTGCACACACCTATGCTTGCCTGGTGTCCCTTTGTAGACTGAACAAAGGTGAGAGACAATTACTAAATCGGAATCAGATTTTTGATGTGCAAAGGCTTTATCAAACTGAGAAAGCATGACCCCATTCCAAATGTATGCAATGATGCCCAACATTTCTATTCTACACTATAAAAGCTGCAAATCAGGCTTTATTGCCTAGATTGGCAGTATGGTTTGCATGTTAAGATATACCTTCTCTATGTTAATTGAAGTAGATTTAGTAAGCATAAAGCCAGTTGGGGCAGGGAGGTGAGGCTACAACTTTGTACACATTGAAGGTCATATACACTGTGTAGCGCTTACCCCCGTAGGACCGGCTGAGTTTGAAGATATAATTTACTACTCTGACAGTACAACCCTTGCACGCTCGTATCTCCAGTTGTCTAGGGGTATATTGAAAGAAGTTGAACACCAATCACTTTTCTGATGCTTAAACAGGATAAGGTTTATTCTTCACACAAGAACAAGGAGCGAGGGGTAGGGAGCTCAGGACACCCTTTCAACGACAGTCAAAAATATGAATAGGCAGGCAGACTCTCAGGCAAAAATACAGTGAGACAGCATAACAGGCCGCAGCCTCTTCTGAACACTCTGACACGTGGCTATCTCACTTAGCAACCCCAAAAACGAACTTTACACTTGCGGATCTGTAGAACTCCTTCTTAGTTCTCTAAACTTCAGTGGATCCCAATTTAGCAACATGGAATGTACTCACAAACATGTAGAACTCTCTCACAGTTCTTTGGGCTTGTAGAACTCTCTCACAGTTCTTTGGGCTTGGGTGGATCCTGACATAGAAATGAACAGAGTACACTCACGGGTCCATGGAACTCTCTCAGTCCCCTTACTGAAGCAGATCCTGGGCAGGCGCACCACAACACTTTACATCTTCCGGACAGGCATGAGTCTCCTGGCAGTCGGGACCAGGGGAGGGCTGTCAGCCGTAGGCCTGGGGGGCAAGTCCAGTCAAGTGGCCCATTAAACCACCAAATCCGCTCACCATCCATGCCCACCCAATGGGCCTAGCGGGATCCATGGTAGGGCCGGCCCTGGGCACCCCCCCCTTTGCCTGCAGTTAGTTGGTGGCTGCGCCCCTGGGCCCTATTTCCTTCCTCCACAAGAAAAAAAAAGTGTGAGCGGGCAGCAGCCATCGGCCATTTTAAATGTAAGTTAGGGTGGCCTGGGGGGCAATTGCCACCCTACCCCCTGGGCCAGCCCTCCCCTGGTCGGGACTCCTGGATAGGCCTAAGGACTCAGGCCTAGCTGCCATGAGGCTTCTGTAACGCAGGCCCCTCCCAGCGAACTGGGAGAGTGACTGGGGCCTACCCCTGCGGAGCTGAGCTATACTCTCCTTTCCCCAGAGGAGCTGGGCTGGACTCTGACCCCGATCACATGACTTCCTCCCCATATATGGTCTCCTCCCACCTACCCACAATGCACTTGCACCTAGTGGATTGGCTAGGAAAAGAATGAGATCACTCCAGAATGTTCTGGAATATTATAACTTATCTCACCCATGTCTTAGGCAGCAGTGCCACCTACTGACGTGGTGGAGAAGTGGACTAAAAGGAGGAAATCCAGCAATCAGGAAACTACAAATTACAGCAAGACCAGTACTGTCTTGCAAATATATTTTGCCTAACAGCCTAACAAATTTAGCACCGCGCTACATTCACCCCCCTCCAAAATAGACTCCGTCTCCGGAGTCTGCGGTAGAAAAAGAAAAATGTTTGCAGGGTGTCCTGGCTAAATTTTGGACAGGGATGGGAACAGGAAAGGAAAAACTTTTGGTACAAATACAGGTGGCATTTCCACCGAAATAGAAAAATACAAAATATCAAAACATGTCACATTACTTACAGTTTATACCTATCTATCTACCTAATAGAAAAACTGTTATTGATCAAAAATATACACCATTGTCTCTCCTTATCCAAGGAGGACTTAAACCTGAGTAGGCACTTCTGTACAACTTGAACTGAGTTTGGCCTCTCCTTAGCCAAGGAGGACATGCAGATGCAGGAACATCTGTAAAAGAACAAAAAGAAGAGAAACACACACACAAAATATCCTATCACTAAATTATTGTGCAATTCTTGAAAAGGTGGTCGCTCCTTAGCCAAGGAGGACTTGTAGGTCTCAGGAGCCCCTGAAAGACAAAACAGAAGATGTACATCCTACCAAATTCCAATATTCTATCACAGTCTACACTATCACTTACTAGCGTACAAAATCTAACTACTTAACAGTATGAACAATGCATTATCCCCTGGAGGATAACACTTTGTTCCAAAATGCTATATACACTAAGTACTACAAATGCAGTTCCACTTACTCAATTATCTACACCTAATCTATAGAAAAAGAGTACTTGAATTGTTGCAGTCCATGTAGTTAAATAATCCGGTAGGTTGCCTCCAGGCACTAAGTACCTCCATACCTGACTATCTAGCTAGGCTTTACGCATTGTCCCCGTATCCTCAAAGGTCAATGGGCAACTCCTCCAAGCGAAGTATCCAAAAAGATTGGAAAAGAGAAAAAAAAGAAGGCATCCTGTCTCTGTAACTCCAAAGTCCAGCAATGCGAACTATACACAGGCCAGAAGTGCAAAGACATGCTGAAGGCACCAACCAAGCAACAACATATCTCTGAAGTGTCCCAATATGACTTATTTTCTTTTCATAACATGTCAGCTGTAGGGCACTCTAGGCTGCTGCAGAACTCAAGAAGGGTGAAGCAAAGAGCAGTGTGTTTTCCTTTTTTTTTTTTATTGCTACCCAGCAGAGCTTCAGAATGTCCAGCTACAGAATACATCTTGTGAGGCACCTTAGGCAACTACTGATGGAGAAGAGAGTAAAGAGATCCAATAGAAGCTCCAGAATGTCCGTCACAGGCTCAAAACTTGATGCAAGGCACTTTAGGCTACTAGTGGGGGAGAAGGCTTTGAAGAGGCCCACAGTAACTTCAGAATGTCCATTTGCAGTAACAGTCTGTTGCAACATACTGGTGCAAGGCGCTTTAGGCAACTGCGGGCGAAGTTAATTTGGTATCCAGACTACAATTCCCAGTATGCTTTAGAAGGAAACCCAGCAGTGCTTCAGAGTGTCCATTGCAATAGCACTCCTTCTGGCAATTAGCTGAATAACATCACATAGTCACTTGGGTTGTCATAATTTCAAACAAGCAGCTTAGGGTCAATCCAATTTCTCAAACATTGTGGATTTAGCAAAAAACAAGGTTGCAGCAAACACCATTTCTAAACAGGTCCAGCGATTTTCCACTGGCAGCAAAAAGAACTTTCAGATCAAACAGTACATTTAACATCACCAATAATACCTTGGGTCTGGTAGTTGAATTAATTCTCCTGATGGTCCCACGGTAGTAATGAACCTCCTTTGCAGAGCGGTGACTCCTCCTCCTGCCACAGGATTGGTCCGGTTGCTCAAAAAGAACTTCAGCGCCGCCCTTCTTCATGAAGCAGCGCACCAAAAGAAAATGGAGTCTGCCTTAACCCCTTCAGCCCTGGCGAAAAGTGACAAAAAGGCCAGGCTGTCTCTCCTATGCAAAAAAGACACAAAAATAGTACCGTTGACTGCAGAGTAGAGGGAATATAAATCCCGGACGAGCCCCCACATGTATCGCTTACCCCCGTAGGACCGGCTGAGTTTGAAGATATAATTTACTACTCTGACAGTACAACCCTTACATGCTCGTATCTCCAGTTGTCTAGGGGTATATTGAAAGAAGTTGAACACCAATCACTTTTCTGATGCTTAAACAGGATAAGGTTTATTCTTCACACAAGAACAAGGAGAGGGGGGTAGGGAGCTCAGGACACCCTTTCAGCGACAGTCAAAAATATGAATAGGCAGGCAGACTCTCAGGCAAAAATACAGTGAGACAGCATAACAGGCCGCAGCCTCTTCTGAACACTCTGACACATGGCTGTCTCACTTAGCAACCCCAAAAACGAACTTTACACTTGCGGATCTGTAGAACTCCTTCTTAGTTCTCTAAACTTCAGTGGATCCCAATTTAGCAACACAGAATGTACTCACAAACATGTAGAACTCTCTCACAGTTCTTTGGGCTTGTAGAACTCTCTCACAGTTCTTTGGGCTTGGGTGGATCCTGACATAGAAATGAACAGAGTACACTCACGGGTCCATGGAACTCTCTCAGTCCCCTTACTGAAGCAGATCCTGGGCAGGCGCACCACAACACTTTACATCTTCTGGACAGGCATGAGTCTCCTGGCAGTCGGGACTCCTGGATAGGCCTAAGGACTCAGGCCTAGCTGCCATGAGGCTTCTGTAACGCAGGCCCCTCCCAGCGAACTGGGAGAGCGACTGGGGCCTACCCCAGCGGAGCTGGGCTGGACTCTCCTTTCCCCAGAGGAGCTGGGCTGGACTCTGACCCCGATCACATGACTTCCTCCCCATATATGGTCTCCTCCCACCTACCCACAATGCACTTGCACCGAGTGGATTGGCTAGGAAAAGAATGAGATCACTCCAGAATGTTCTGGAATATTATGACTTATCTCACCCATGTCTTAGGCAGCAGTGCCACCTACTGACGTGGTGGAGAAGTGCACTAAAAGGAGGAAATCCAGCAATCAGGAAACTACAAATTACAGCAAGACCAGTACTGTCTTGAAAATATATTTTGCCTAACAGCCTAACAAATTTAGCACCCCGCTACATTTGTCCTGTGTAATAAAAAAGCAAACCCATCTAGACTGTCCACCTTGACTTGCATGCAGTAGAAGTTGATGCTAAGATGAATTAGTGTGCTGGGAAAGAGGAGTACCCTAAACATAAAGTTATCTGAAAATGCAGATGTTCTTAAAAATATGTGTCTACTGCATACAAATCACTGTAGGTTGATAGCAATGCAAATGTTGAACACTGCACAACACTGTCTTTTCAGTGTCATTCATACCCTTCACATTCCAGGAGACTACTTTAGGTAGGTGCCTACTTTAAAATATATGTGAAACCCTTACCTTGTAAAACAATCCGTTCAGTCTAAAATATAAATCAAAGGCAAAACATTTGTGTATACATATAAAAAAACATTAGAAATACCCCCCAACCCCCTTTATTATAAGTAATCACATACCCTCTGTTCTCCACATAAGGATCTTAGAGAGCTAAGGGAGGAGAAACAGCAGAACACTGAACTTCCCAGTTAAAGGCTGTGCGGGGGGGGGGGGGGGGG
>BLSH010535626.1:209719-223928 GCA_018402905.1 Glandirana rugosa
CCCACCACCCCTGCCTGTGTCTAAACCCCCCCACCACCCCTGCCTGTGTCTAAACACCCCCACCACCCCTGCCTGTGTCAAATAAAATCAAATAAGCTTTATTGGCAGGACCAAATACAATTTAGCATTGTTAAAGCAGTTGGGTTTTTATGGGAAGGAGGGGTAATGGGTAATATAAATGGGAATGGGGGTTAAGTCCACAGTTTTTCATGTCTCTCTCAGTCGGTGACACGACGTCACGTATTGTGCAGCTATTCTCACCATTGGCTCCTCTTCTCCCAGTAGGATTTGGAGTTTCCTCTTCTCTTCCATGGAAATGAAGTCCGGGATGAGAGCAGAGAGTCTCTGGAATTGATTGTCCAACACTGATGAGTACTTGGGGCACTTTAGCAGGAAGTGGTCCTCATCCTCCAGGACCCCCTGGTCACATTGCTGGCACAGTCCACTCTCCCTGGGCTTGTAGGTCTGTCTGTGCCATCCTGATTCGATTTCCAGGCTGTGGGCGCTCAGTCTGTACCGGCTCAGGGTCTGTCTGTCTTTGGGGTCTTGTAGCACCTCCAGGTACGGGGCCAGTTTGTAGTCTCTCTGCAGTGACTGGTAAACAGTTAGTTTCTTGGAGTTTGTCATTTTGTTTCTCCATTCTCCATTGGATTTTTCTTTGGAGTCATTCATTATGTTTTTATTTGAGGTTTTGTCAGGCCGGATTGTTGGGAGTTTGGGATAGACAAGGTGCTGATGAGTTGTTGCAGGCCACAGGGCTTGGACTGGTCCTTATTGGTCAGTAAGGCTTTATGGTGGTATGAGTTGGGACTGCTGTTTTGCAGGTGATCCCAGTATGATAGCGCCCTCTTCTGTACTTTGAGAAGTAGGGGAAATCTGCCCAGCTCGGACCGGCAAGCACTGTTTGAGGTGCTCCGATGGACTTGGAGGAGGTGCTTGCAGAATTCCAGGTGGAATATTTCTGTTGGGCTGGAGTCCCATTTGGATTGGTCTGAATAGGTGAATGGACCCCAAATTTCACTGCCATAAAGAAGTATTGGGGTGATGACGCTATCAAATATTCTGAGCCAGACTCTCGCTGGAGGTTTTAGGTGGTACAGCTGTCTCCTGATGGCATAAAAAGCTCTGCATGCCTTGTCTTTTAGTGCCTCTATGGCTGGCTTGAAACTTCCTGATTTGTTAATTTCTAGGCCGAGGTAAGTGTAGCTGTTTGTTTCATCAAGAGTGCAGTTGTCTGTAAAGGAAGGGCTCTTTGTTTGTTTTGTGTTTTTCCTTTGGAACACTATGGTTTTTGTTTTGCTTAGGTTGATTGGCAGTGCCCATGTGGCACTGTATTTTTCCAGAACTTCCAGGCTGTCTTGTAGGCCTCTCTCTGTTGGTGACAGAAGTAGGAGGTCATCCGCATACAGGAGGAACTTCACCTCGGTGTCATGCAGAGTCAGTCCAGGTGCTGGGGAGGATTCTAGAGCTGTGGCCAGTTCATTGATGTAGATGTTGAAGAGGGTTGGACTTCGGCTGCAGCCCTGTCTGACTCCCTGGGCCTGTTACGTTCTTTTCCCCTTCACCTTTACGCTACAGCTGTTCTCGGTATATGAATTCTTGATGACATCATATGTTTTCCCTCCTATTCCACTCTCCAGTAGTTTGAGGAACAGGCCTGGGTGCCACACTGAGTCAAAAGCCTTCTTAAAGTCCACAAAGCAGGCAAATATCTTCCCTTGTTTTGTGTTGTGAACATGGTTCTTGATGAGACTGTGCAGGGTGTAGATGTGATCTGTGGTGCGATGGTTTGGTATGAATCCTGCCTGACTGAGGATCCGTTTGTTGAGGATGCTGTTGAATAGCTTCCCTAGTGTGCTGCTGACACATATCTCCCTGTAGTTGGCTGGGTCATACTGGTCTTCACTCTTATGGATGGGTGTTATGAGGCCTTGGTTCCATACTGTAGGGTAGTAACCAGCACTCAGGACTAGATTAAACACTTTGCATATTGCAGCGTGTACTTCTGGGGAGCCGTGCTTAATCATCGCTGGCAGGATTCCATGCATCCCACTGGATTTTTTAGTTTGCAGGTGTTTGATTTTCTCCCTAATTTCTTGTAGTGTAACCAGTACATCTAGAGGGTTCAGATAAGCCCGAAGCAAAGAAAAGAAAGAGAAATGAGCGTAGGGCTGGCATGACGTGGTAGCAGGACAAAGGAGAGGAAGATGTTAACTGAGTTTTGAGAGGCTGTAATTAGTTAGTGGGTGGGGTGGGACAGCAGGTAGCAGAAGGAAGAGAGGGGTCAAGGTTCGGTCACTTGGAAGCAGAGAACAGAGAAGAAGCAGCTTCGCTTCTCTCCCCCAGCTATGAGTGAAGTGGAGTCTATCATCAGCCACCTTTGGGCGGCGGCTGCCTCCAAAGGCACGGCCTGGCTACGGCACCAGGTAGCATCGGTGGTGCAGGGCGAGTGCTCCACTTCATTGGATCGGAGGGGCAGACGTGTTCGGAGGCCTCCGGAGCGCTTCTCCCTGCCCTCCGCTTCCAGGGCTCAGCGCCACGATGGGAGCCCCCGCAATGGGGACCCTCCAGGGCTGCGTGCGCGGCCTCCTCCACCGCCAGCTGCCGTCGGCTCTGGGAGGAATCACCGCCGAAGGCAGAGCTCTTCAGGCAGGGACTGGGATGCGCTTTCCCCCCCAGTCCCTCCTGCTCAACGCGGGAGACGGGAGCATGTGGCCGCCTCTCCTGGCATGGTCTCCGCCAGGACGACGGCTCAGCGGGGGAGTGACACGCCAGCGGGCGCCGGCCAGTCGGGTGGAGCGGCCGGCAGCCCTGACATTGCTGCCATGGGTCGAGTGTTGCGGTCCAGGTGCGGAACGGCTCCGCCCCCCCCTGGGGATGTTGATCGGTCTTCAGGGAGGAAGAGGTGCAGACGGATGCCTACGGTGCGGCACGGCATGGGGGCCAGAACTGGTACTTCTGGATCCAGGGCCGGTGCATCCGCGAATGCCACCCCTTCGGTGGTGATTCGGCTGGATGCAGCGTTCACCAGGTCGGAAGGCGAGCTGTCCAGCTCTGAGGATGGTGAGATGCCTGTTCGGTCGGCAGCGGTGGACGCGGGACCTGCGGCTGGGGGATCCGTTTCTGGACAGCCTGGTGAGCCATGCTGGGTGGTTTTTTGAGTAGAAGGGTAGGGGTTAGTGGGGAAAGGGGTGGCTCTTCACCCCCCCGGCGGCTCCTTCCTCCGTACCCCACACAGCGGATTGCCAGTCTGCTGCGTCGGGCGCCGGGGCGGAGGTACGGGATCTTTTAGAAGGGTTGCGGTTGTTGGTGCATCGCTTCGGCGGTGGTTCAGCGGTGCCATCACCAGTTTTCGGCTGGCAGCCTGGAGCTGGGCTAGTGGGGGGGGGGGGTCAGTGGCCTCCAGTACTGCAGTTTCGGGGGCTGGGGATGTGGTGACGCTGGGGGCTCTGACCGACCAGGGAGTTTCCGATAAGACGGATGTGAATCGGGTAAGTCTGATCACATCCGTTTGGCTGACGCAGCTAAATATGAGGTCTACATTTGCTTTGAGGGCCCTTTGGGGGCGCATCTCAAGGCGGAGGTGAGGGAGAAGATATGGAAGGGTGAATATGTGGAAATATTTTCTCTCTTACCGCTGGAAAAATTTAATTTGGACAGGGTTAAGCCGGAGGAGTCAAAGAAAGAGGACGAGGAGAAGCGGCGTTATTGCTTGATCTCTCGCACTTTTGCTAATTGGATGCAGGCGTTTGCAATTTTGGCTAGTGTGATTGGTGAAAAGCAACCCGAGAATTGTTCGGCGCTTTTCTGTTATTTGGACGCCATTGGTGAAGCTTACAGGGTTTATGGAGGGCAGGCCTGGCTTCGGTACGATGAACAGTTTTGGCAGTGGAAGGCTGTTCGCTCCTCCATACGGTGGGACCATAAGGACATAAGCCTCTGGATGAAGCTCATGACCTCCGCGTGGGCCTCCTCAACGTTTTTTACAAGCTCGGCTGACAGTTCGACTGCCTCCGGACAGTCGGCCGCCAAGCGGCGGGGTTACTGTGGGCAGTTTAATGAAGGGGCATGCAGGTTTGGAAACGGTTGCCGTTTCAAACACAAATGCTCGGGGTGTGGAGGCAGTCACCCATTGTCTTGATGCTTTAAACAGGGGAAGGGATGTTCCGGTGATACTGCAGGTAAGAGGGACGACTCCAGTGAGGGTGGAAAGGATGCTTCCCTTCTTAAATAGGTACCAGAATCAGGTGGCTGCTCGTCTACTTGAGTCGGGTTTTGCTGAGGGTTTTTGTATTCCGTGTTTGCTGGCTCGCGTCCCTCCCGTTTCAAAAAATTCAGAAAGTCAGCTTTGCTTCACCCTTTGGTAGTTTCCAGCAAATTGGAAAAGGAAGTGGCACTTGGGCGCATGTGTGGCCCTTTCCCACAACCCCCACTGGACAACTTGGTAGTTTCTCCGTTGGGGGTGGTTCCCAAGAAGGAACCTCATAAATTCCGATTGATCCATCACCTCTCTTTTCCGAAAGGGGGGTCGGTAAATAATGCAATTGACCCTAATGTGTGTTCGGTTACTTATACCTCTTTTGATGCCGTGTTTTTTTTGGTTCGTCATTATGGGCACAGCGCCTTGATGGCCAAAACCTACATGGAGTTGGCTTTTAGGTTGCTGCCGGTCCATCCACACAGTTTTTATCTCCTGGGATGGCAGTGGCGGGACGCTTTTAATGTTGATCGCTGTTTGCCAATGGGCTGTTTGGTTTCTTGTGCATTTATTGAGACCTTCAGTTAATTTGTTGAATGGGTGGTGAGGGACGTGTCGGGTATCAATTCCGTTATCCACTATCTTGACAATTTTTTCTGTGTCGGCCCGCCTTCTTCACGGATATGTGGTATTTTTCTGGCTACTCTGCAGCACATTGCCGAATGATTTGGGATACCATTGGCCCCCGATAAGACAGTCGGCCCGGTGACGGAGCTCAGCTTTTTAGGCATAGTCATTGACTCCCAGGCTATGGAATGCCAGCTGCCGGAAGACAAGTTGGATGCCCTACAGTCTGAGATTTGATCGGTGATAGGGAAGCGCAAGCTTCAACTGCGGCAACTTCAATCGCTTTTGGGCAAGTTATATTTTGCTTGCAGGATCATACCAATGGGGAGGGTTTTTTGCTGCCGTTTATCTGCCGCTACGTCGGGGGTTTCTTCCCCCACGCATTTCGTTACCTTGACCCGGGCACACAGGGAGGATCTTCGGGTGTGGCATGTTTTCCTGGACGACTTTAATGGCCATTTGCTGTGGATGGCTGGGCAATTCAGTAATTTTGATCTGAAATGTTTCGCCGACGCGGCTAGCTCGACTGGCTACGGGTCCTATTTTGGGGGTAAATGGAGCGCTGCCCATTGGCCGGACACTTGGCGAGAAGCCAGATTCCTGAGAAATCTGGTCATTGTGGCTGTGGAAATATGGGGTGAGTAGTTCTGTAATCGGAAGATCAGGCTCCATTGTGATAACTTGGGGGGTGGTGCAGGTTATTAATCAGGTGTCCGCATCCTCGTCGCCGGTGGTACGCCTATTGCGGCACCTGGTGTTACGTTGCTTGCAGCTGAATTCCTTTATTTATGCCGTGCATATTTCGGGAGCAATTAACGCAGTGGCTGATGCTTTACCTCGGTTAAAGTGGGACCGATTCAGGGAGTTGGCACCGGGTGCGGAGCAACACGGACATCTTTGTCCCCGTCAACTGTGGAACATTGCATTGGCGTAGCTGCGGAATTGATCCGGAATTCTTTGAGCACTAGGATATGGTCTGCGTATGCACAGGTTTGGAAGGAATGGCGGGATCTGTTGGACCAGATCGGTGAGGTAACAGGGCATGGGTCAGTCACTGCTTTACTATATTATGTCGGCCGGAATTTTGAGAGGGGGGTGTCAGCTTCGGCATTGGATCGTAAGTTGGCAGGCTTGGCTTTTTGGTTCCGGTTGACGGGGGGACAGGATTTAACAAAAGTTTTCATGGTTAGACAGGCGGTTAAAGATTATAGGAAAGGGTCCAAGAAGAGTGACAGGAGGCGTCCCGTCACTTTTTCTATGCTGGAACGTTTAATGCAGCAGGTAAGTTTGGTCTGCTTGTCCAGCTTTGAAGCCTATTTGTTTAGGGCTGCGTTTATGTTGGCCTTTTATGAGGCCTTCCGGGTGAGTGAGCTGGTGAGCCCTGTCCGGTCTACCCCTGGGGGCCTTATGGCAGGGGATGTAAAATTTTCTGAATCTTCGGTGGCCCTTTTTCTGCGGCGGTCAAAGACGGATCACTCGGGTCGGGGTAAGTATGTACATGTGTACCGGGTTACAGGATCTTCTATTTGCCCCGTAGCTGCAGTTGAGGATTCTTTGGGTGTTCGCCCAGACGTTGGGGGTTCATTTTTGGTTCACCGGGATGGTTCATTTCTTTCTGTGTTTCAGTTTAGCTCGGTGTTTCGGCGATGCCTGGGAGCCACTGGTTACCCCCCTACTGACTATTCTTCTCACTCCTTTCGCATCGGTGCGGCCACCGAGGCTGCCCGGTGGGGATTGGATACGGCAGTAATCGCATCGGGCGTTGGGAGTCGGATAGGTTTAAACTTTATATTCGCCCGCAATTGGTTCAGGAGCTATAGATTAGGTCATTTTTTTGCTGTGTTATTTGTGCAGGATGTGTCTATATTTTACTGCTATGTTGGCTATGTTTTTCTTTTCAGGTAATGCGGCTGGCCTCATTTGGATATTGGGCCACTCTTTTGTGTTCTGGGGGGCCAAGAGGGAGGAGGTTAGGCCTAATGGCCGGCAGTTGGGTATTCCCCGGGAGGTGGCTAAGATCAGGTGGTTCGGGGTCCCGGGCATGTTGTGGAGCAGGGTGTTGCCCGAGGTACATAAATACTCACGCTTAGACAGGGCCCCGGATGTCTTAGTATTACACGTTGGGGGCAACGATTTAGGCATTAGATCCATGCGACATTTGATTCGGGACATCAAGTGGGATGTCCTGCGGATACGCACGGAATTTCCATCTACCATCATCATTTGGTCGGACATTGTTGGTCGCACATCCTGGCGTTATGCTAGATCGGTGGAGAAGATTAACAAGGCCCGCATTAAGGTTAAGAAGGAAGTGGGGAGATTTGTAGTTCGAAATGGTGTTTTTGTGGTTCGCCATCGGGACCTAGAAGTGGACACCAGTTGGTACTTGAGAGGAGACGGTGTCCACCTCAATGCTGTGGGCATCGATTTTTGGTTTTTAGGCCTCCAGGATGGCATTCAATGGGCTCTGCGGTTTTTGGGGTGCTTAAAGGTGTAAGGCTTTACACCTGTGTGCGGTGGCGGTGGGGATCTTTGGAGGCCTTCTAAAATTATAGTGATACGGTATAGTGGGGCACTATCTATGGTATGGTGTCCTCGGTAAGGTGCCAGTTAACAGAGGTTTAACTGGGCATTGGGTATTGGGTTATCTGCATTGAAGGTGGAAATTTTGGATCGTCCTTGAGGCGGTGAATTGCGGCTGAGGACATGTTGTGTCACGCAGATACATAACGTAGTTTTGGAGTTTCAGGGCCTTCAATAATCACCAGCTAAGATCTGTCTGTGAATGTATTACTTTGTACGTAAAATGTTTTAATGGTTACTTGTTAATAAATGGCCGGTTTCGGCCAATTTAACTCCAAAATGGGTGCTATGTTTTATTATAGAATAAGTAATTGGGTTAACAAGGTCGGAGTTGCATCTGTCTTACCACAGTCATGAAAGTCCTTGATTTTTTCCTCCATATTGTTTAGTCTTTTGATGATGTCTTTTTGTTCTACAGTTAGAGCCTCCTCTGGAAAATCTTTGTAGAGGTTCTTAAAGTAGTTAAGCCAGATTTTGCCATTTTGGATGTGGAGGTTGTTTTTCCTGGGTGCTGGGCTGATAGTCTTCCATGTTTTCCAGAAAGAATTTTCCTGAAGTGCCTCTTCTAACTGTTGCAGGTTTTTGGAGATGAAGTTTTGCTCTTTCTTTTTAATGGTTTGTTTGTATTTTTTCTGTAGGATGTCATGGGCTCTCCTTAGGTCAGTGTTGTCTGGGTCTCGGTGTTTGTTATTGGAGACTGTCCGTAAGGTGTTCCTTAGTGCTTTGCATTATTTGTCGAACCATTTATTGGATTGTTTGTTGGATGGTTTCTTGTAGTTTGTTTTCCTCAGATGGGCTGTTTCTGCAATGTTGTGTAATATTTTATGGAAGTCCTTTGCTGCCTGATTCACACCTCGTGAGCTTATCTCATAAGCATTGTTTTGGAAGTTTTCAAGCTGTTTTTTAATGTCCGGTCTGTCAGTTACCTCTCTGTATTTTGTGGTAGACTGTTTGGACCATTTAAATGATGGTGGCAGGTTGCGGAGAGAAGCCTGGTGGAGTTTTGGTGATGGTTTGTTAGAAGATTCAATGTATAGCAGTAGTTGGTTGTTGTCTGACAGGTGTGTTTGTGGGGTGACTGCAAAGCCATTGATGAGTGTGGGGTTCATATCTGTGATGGCATAGTCTACCACATTGCTGCCTACATGGGAGTTTAATGTGTACCTTCCCAGAGAGTCTCCCTTGGTACAGCCATTGAGGATGTAGAGGCCCAGACTGCGACACAGATTCAGCAGTTTTCTTCCATTTTTGTTAGTGGTACCATGGTAGCTGTTTCTTTGTATCTGTGTTAACTCTCTGTGGACTATCTGTGCTTTAGTGCTGTCTGATCTGCAGCTTGTCAGTACCTGTACCTGCTTGCCCGTTATCTGCTACCTGATCCGTTACCTGATTGACCCGGCTTGTTTGGACCACTCTACCTTCTCCTACCCTGACCCAGCTTGTTTTGGACCCTGCTTACTTCTGCCTGCCTGATACCCGTCCTTGCAAGAAGGCTACACCAGACTGGAGGCACAAGTCCAGACCCCTTCACCTGCACCCAGCATGGCATCCACTTCTCCACTCAGGCCAGCACCAGCCCTTCTGTGGTCATGTTGCCTCCTGAACCCAGGGTCCCCACGCCTGAAAGATTCTCTGGGGACCGGACCAAGTTTCGTGCCTTCCGTAATGACTGCCAGCTGTTTTTCGCCCTGCAACCATGGACCTTTTCCCTGGAAGTGACCAAAGTGGGGTATGTCATCGCTCTGCTTCAGGGAGAACCACAGTCCTGGGCCCACAGGCTATTGGAGGAAAATCATGTACAAATACAGACCCTGACAGCCTTTTTTGATGCCATGGCTCAGCTGTATGACGACCCGCAGTGTACCACCACCGCAGAAGCTGCCCTGCATGCGCTCCAGCAAGACCTCAGAGCGGCCGAGGACTATGTTACAGACTTCAGACACTGGAGCGCAGACACCCAGTGGAATGATGCAGCTCTGCGACATCAGTTTCGTATGGGGCTCTCTGATGGACTTAAGGATGAGCTTGCTAGAGTGGGAACCCCCAACACTGTGGAAGGACTGATTACTCTGTCTATTCAAATTGGCCGGCGGCTTCGTGAGCGACGAGCCGAGAGAGCTGCACAACCCCATAGCCCTACCTGGATGCTGCCCTGAGTTCCTATCCATGCCTCCTCCAGTCCAGCACTTACCATGCTGGTTCCCAGCACCCCAGAACCTGAGCCCATGCAATTTGGGCTGATGCGACCTACGCTGACACCTGAAGAGCGACTCCAACACCGGCAGAACAACTTGTGCATGTACTGCGGAGTGCCGGGTCATTATGTTTGCAGCTGCCCCGCCAAGACCCGTAAGTCCACCTCTCTTGCACCTATCAAGCTGCCAACTTTGTCTGCCAATGCCACTCACATCGCTCTACCCCTCTCGTTTCAGCTGCCGGGAAGAACCCTCCAAGTCAGCGCCATTATTGACTCCGGAGCTTGCAGTTGTTTTATTGATCTACAGTTTGCCCATCAGCACAGCATTCCCTTGCAACCCAAGTCGCATGGCCTTTCTGTCTACCTTGCTGATGGGTCGCATATCAAGTCTGGACTGGTCATCCAGGAAAAATTCCTTGTTGCCCGTCAGATCTGCCTGTCATGAGGAACTTGTCGAGCCTGGATGCCATCTCCTCCCCGCTTTTTCCAGTTATTTTGGGTCTTCCTTGGCTGCAAGCCCATGATCCACAGATCAACTGGACTACCGGTGAAGTCAAATTCTCTTCACCATACTGTCAGAGACATTGCACCTCCAGCACTTCTGATACCCCTCCAGCATTACTATGCCTTAACACGGACTCTGAGACCAGCAGTCGGTACCTGAACCTTATCATCCATTCCTGGACGTGTTCAGCAAGCAAGGTGCGGACACGCTTCCCCGTCATCGTCCATATGACTGCCTGATTGATCTTCTCCCGGGGGCCGAGATTCCGTTCGGACATATCTTTCCACTAACCGAACGGAAACAAGGGGTACTAAAGGACTATATAGATGAAAATCTTGAGAAGGGTTTCATTCGTCCTTCCAAATCCCCTGCCGGAGCGGGTATATTCTTTGTCGCCAAGAAAGATCAATTACTCAGGTCATGAGTGGACTATTGTGAACTGAATAAAATAACGATTAAAATCGTTATCCCCTGCCTCTGATGACCGAGTTATTCCAGAGACTCAGATCTGCCTGCATTTTCACCAAACTGGATTTTAGGGGGCCTACAACCTAGTGCGCATTAGAGAGGGGGATGAATGGAAAACCGCATTTCGCACCAGGTTCGGACATTTTGAATATTTGGTAATGCCCTTTGGGCTTTGCAATGCCCTGGCCACCTTCCAACATTTCATCAATGATGTATTCAGAGACTTTTTGGACATTTTTGTCATCGTGTATCTAGATGACATTCTGATTTTCTCCGGGTCCCTGGACCAGCATAGTGTGCATGTCAATCAAGTGCTGAAGAGACTTCGTCAACACAGACTGTTTGCTAAACCAGAAAAGTGTGAGTTCAAGAGGGAGAGCATCCAATTTCTGGGCTTGATTATTTCACAAACGGGAATTGAAATGGACCCACAGACAGGGTCGGCTATACCACTAGGCAGAGTAGGCAGCCGCCTAGGGCGCACTGCTGTCTAGGGCGCCTTGCCACTGTTAATCTGTCACTGCCTGGCTGCTCTGCGTTGATTCATGTAAAAACTGATACTGTCTGACAGAGATAATGAGATTGTATTATCACATGCCATTTACAAATGTATAAAGAAATAGTGACTGATCTGCCAAATACCCCCCCTCCGCCCCACCCCCGTGAGGCTGTATTTGATGGGCACCGGTGAAGCTGTATTTGATTGGCACAGATGAAAGCTATATTTGATGGGCAGAGGTGAGGCTGTATTGATTGGCGCTAGTGAATCTGTATTTGATGGACACAGGTGAGGCTGCATTTGATTGGCGCTGATTAGGCTGGGCAGGGAAAAAGCAGTGGAGCCAAGGGGGGGGTGGGGGGGCGCGGCAAAATGAGGTTTCACCTAGGGTGTCAAAAATCCTTGCACCAGCCCTGCCCAAAGAAGGTGTCTGCTGTAATCGATTGGCCTGTACCCACAGACAAAAAGGGGGTACAGCGCTTTGTGGGGTTTGCAAACTTTTATAGGAAGTTCATCAAGGGATTTTCCACCATTATTTTTCCCATAACTCAGCTGACCAAGCAAAACTCCCATTGGTGCTGGAACTCCGAAGCCCAAGAGGCTTTTGAAACACTGAAGAGACGCTTCACTTCTGCCCCAATTTTGAGTCACCCAGATCCTGTTCTGCCCTATGTCCTGGAGGTTAATGCTTCCGAAATCACAGTGGGGGCAGTCATATCCCAGTGGCAGGGCATCAAGGACACACTACATCCTGTGGTATTCTTTTCACGGAAGCTCTCTCCGGCCGAAAAGAACTATGATGTCGGAGATCGAGAACTCTTGGCCATCAAAGATGCCTTGGAAGAGTGGAGGTATCTGTTGGAGGGCGCAACCCATCCGATTCTTATTTACACTGATCATAAGAATCTCGAATATCTGCGCGCAACCAGACGTTTGAGACCACCACAAGCCAGATGGGCCTTGTTCTTTTCCCGCTTTGACTTCCACATCACATACCGTCCCGGATCAAGGAATACCAAGCCTGACGCCTTGTCTCGGATGTTTGATGGCCCCAAATACTCCTCTGCTCCTGATACCATCCTGCCATATCTTCCTTCTTTTGCAAGCGGATCTCCTGTCACAGATTAAACAGTCATCCATGACCCACTCCAGTCCTGCCGGGTCAACCCTCGTTTGCCAGGATAGTCTGCTATGGAGAGGGAATAGGATCTTTGTGCCGGAGGATGTTCGGGTACTAGTCCTGAAGAACCTGCATGATCATCCCCTGGCAGGTCACTTCGGCATCCATAAAACCACAGAACTGGTGCAGCGAACTTTCTGGTGGCCTAAGTTGAGGACTTTTGCAGGAAATACGTAAATTCCTGTCCTGTCTGTATCCAGAACAAGACAGCTAGAAGCCGAGCCTGGGGCCTA
Source organism: Glandirana rugosa (assembly GCA_018402905.1). Taxonomy (NCBI): domain Eukaryota; kingdom Metazoa; phylum Chordata; class Amphibia; order Anura; family Ranidae; genus Glandirana; species Glandirana rugosa. The sequence goes on from BLSH010535626.1 coordinate 222,210, forward strand.
CTCAAGCCTTTGCCCATCCCAGACAGGCCCTGGCAGATGATCTCCATGGACTTTGTTGTTGAATTACCACCTTCCGAAGGTTGCACAGCCATATTTGTGGTTATTGATCGTCTGTCTAAAATGGCTCACTTCCTACCCTTGAAGGACTCTCCGTCAGCCTTGGAGACTGCCTGAATCTTCATTAAGGAGATTGTTAGACTTCACGGAGTACCTGCCAACATTGTGTCAGATCGTGGGGTCCAGTTCACTTCCCGCTTCTGGAAAGCCCTATGTGAATTACTACAGATTAAGCTGGCATTTTCATCGGCCTACCATCCGCAGACCAATGGACAGATGGAACGCACTAATTAAACTCTGGAGCAGTACCTCCGCTGTTTTACATCCTTCTCCCAGGATGATTGGGTATCTTTACTGCCACTTGCGGAGTTTGCCTACAACAATGCCAGTCATTCGGCCAGGGGGCAATCCCCATTTTTTGCAAATTATTGCTTTAATCTATCATTCCTGCCTGATATCATCCCTGAATCTACAGTTCCAGCAGTTCAGAGTACAGCGGACTTCTTAAATAAGAACAACAAGGTTCTTCAGGAAGCAATCATCAAGGCACAGGCAGACAACAAAAGGACTTTTGACAGGAAGAGAAGGGGGGAGCTGAAGTTGCAGCCTGGTGATCGGGTGCACAGATTCAAACGAAGGTTCCCACGACCGTTCGGAGGCGTGCACATGTACGCATGCGCAGGGATGTTGTCAGGGCACCAATAGAAGGAGGACTCTAGGACCCAGAATCCGTCAGAGCAGGAGGGCTCTGGGACCCAGCATCTCTGTCAGCACATCACATGGGCCTTTATAAGGAAGTCAGACTTTGGCTTTAGTGCTGTCTGATCTGCAGCTTGTCAGTACCTGTACCTGCTTGCCCGTTATCTGCTACCTGATCCGTTACCTGATTGACCCGGCTTGTTTGGACCACTCTGCCTTCTCCTACCCTGACCCGGCTTGTTTTGGACCCTGCTTACTTCTGGCTGCCTGTTACCCGTTGCCGAACCCAGCTTGCCTCTCACCATTCTCTGCCTACCGATTCTGCTGCTCCGTTCATCTGTGATTGATCTGGCTTGGCTGACCATCCTCCTGCCTGTTTCAACAGTCAGCTGTCTGCTGTCCTGTGCTCTGCATCCAGCTCCTGTGATCGCTGTCTGCTGCTGCTGTTCCTGTTTCCAGCTGTCCGGTGTTACAAGCTCCACTCCAGCATCCAGTCTCCTGCTGTTTACCAGAGGCACTCCTACCTCGCTGTACTCACGAGACCACTGTTCCCATTCCAGTGGGCTCTGAGTCAGAGCTGTATGAGAGGTCTCCTCCTACAAGAGACAGGCTCTACTCTCTCAGGTACATGGTTTATTACACACCCCCTGCCTGTGTCTACACCTCCCCACGCCCCCTGTCTGTGTCTAAACCCCCCCCGACCACCACCCTGTGCCTGTGTCTAAACCCCCCACCACCCTCTGCCTGTGTCTAAACCCGCCCCAGCCACCATTGCCTGTGTCTAACCCCCCCGCCACCCCCTGCCTGTGTCTAACCCCCCCGCCACCCCCTGCCTGTGTCTATACACCCAAATCCACCCCCTGCCTGTGTCTAAACACCCCAAGCCACCCCTTGCCTGTGTGTAAACGCCCGCCCCAGGCACCCCCCTGTCTGTGTCAAACCCCCTCCCCAGCCATTCTGCTT
>BLSH010535752.1:30764-42195 GCA_018402905.1 Glandirana rugosa
TCTCTCGTTAACTCTAAGTTTCACACTCTCGCGACTTTCGACTTTTAACCAGACCCGTCCTTCCCCCGTATTTACAACACATAACTTCACCAATTCCTTTCTTAGGTCCGGAAAAAAATTTCGTTAGATGACACGACCGGTCTTGGTGGAGATCTCCAACAGATAAGGTGTAAAAGTGTCGAGGCTGACACTTCTTTGGAAAGACATAAACTTCTACTTTAGAAAAAAGGAGATCTGCATTTTTCACGGGGGAACGGGAGACACTACTGGAATTTCACTTATTGAGTTGTGGTTAAAGTGATATACCCTGGTGAGAAAGCTCTATTTGTGGGAAAAAATGGACGCAAATTTAGTTTGGGTACAACGTCGCACGACCGCGCAATTGTCAGTTAAAGCGACGCAGCGCCGAATCGCAAAAAGTGCTCTGGTCCTAAAGTGGGGATATGATCAACATGTACAAATACATAAGTGGTCCCATATAGTGAAATTGGTGTTGAGTTATTCACTTTAAGGTCATCACAGAGGGCAAGGGGGCACTTTTTACGTCTAGAGGAAAAAAGATTTCATCTTCAAATACAGAAAGGTTTCTTCACAGTCGGAGCTGTGAAAATGTGGAATAGACAACCTCTAGAGGTGGTTCTGGCCAGCACAGTAGATTGCTTTAAAAAAAGGCCTGGATTCTTTCCTTAACCACTTCAATACACAACATTTATGCCCCCTTCCTGCCCAGACCAATTTTCAGCTTTCAGCGCTCTCACACTTTGAATCTCAATTGCTCTCTCGTGCTACACTGTACCCAAACACAATTTGTATCATTTTTTTCTCACAAATAGAGCTTTCTTTTGGTGGTATTTAATCACCGCTGGGTTTTTTATTTTCTTGCAATATAAGTGAAAATTTTGGAAAAAAAAAACACTTTTTTTTAGTTTCTATTGTACAGCTTTGCAAAAAAGTAATTTTTCTTCATAAATTTGGGCCAAAATTTATACTGCTACATATCTTTGGTAAAAATAACCCAAATTAGTATATATTATTTAGTCTCTGTGAAAGTTATAGAGTCTACAAGCTATGGTGCAAATTATTGAAAATTGATCACACCTGATGTACTGACGGCCTGTCTCATTTTGTGAGACACTAACAAGCCAGTAAAGTACAAATACCCCCCCAAATGACCCCTTCTTGGAAAGTAGACATCCCAAGGTATTTAGTAAGAGGCATGGTGAATTTTTTGAAGTTGTAATTTTTTCCCCACAATTCTTTGCAAAATGAAGGGTTTTTGTTTTACACAAAATTGTCATAATAAGTTATTTCTCACACACAGCATATGCATACTTGCAATGACACCCCAAAATACATTCTGCTACTCTTCCTGAGTATGGCGATACCACATGTGTGAGACTTTTACACAGCCTGGCCACATACAGAGGCCCAGTATTGAAGTAGCACCTAGGCGTTTTAGAAGCATAAATTACACATCTCATTTCTTAACCACCTATTACACTTTTGAAGTTCCTGGAGCACCAGGACAATGGAAACACCCAAAAAATTACCCCATTTTGGAAAGCTAACACCCCAACGTATAATCTATGAGGCATGAGTCTTTTGAACATGTCATTTTTTTTCCAGAAGTTTTTGGAAAATGTGGGAAAAAATGAAAACGCATTTATTTTACACAACGTTGTCCATTTATAAGATATTTCCAACACATAGCATGTACATAGCAAAAATACATTCTGTTACTCCTCCTGAGTATGGCGATACCACGTGTGTGAGACTTTTACACAGCTTGGCCACATACAGAGGCTTAACATTGAAGTAGCACCTTTAGGCGTCCTACGAGCATAAATTACACATCTCGTTTCTCAACCACCTATTACACTTTTGAAGGCCCTGGAGCACCAGGACAATGGAATTGCCCACAAAATGACCCCATTTTGGAAAGCTAACACCCCAACGTATAATCTGTGAGGCATAGTGAGTCTTTTGAACGGTTCATTTTTTTCCAAATGTTTTTGGGAAAAGTGGAAAAAAAAATTAAAACGCATTTTTAGTACACAAAGTTGTACATTTATAAGATATTTCCAACACATAGCATGTACATAGCAAAAATTACACCCCAAAATACACTCTGCTACTCCTCCTGAGTATGGTGATACCACATGTGTGAGACTTTTACACAGCCTGGCCACATACAGAGGCCCAACATCCATATCCAGGTGTTCTAGGGACATAAATCACACACACAAATTCCTCCCAACCTATCACATTGTTGAAGGCCCTTCATATTTCTAACACATAGCATATACTGTACATACCAATTACAAACCAAAATACATTCTGCTGAGCAAAGGGTAAGAAAAGATTACCTGCGGTTTTAGTAGTGCAGTGGTCAACAGAGGAGAGCATTGGTCCAGGCAGCAGGCAGGAACGTGGACAGCGACAGCAAAACAGACAGCGGGCAGGAATACTGTCCATAGTCAGTACAGGTAGAGATATTGGCAGCCTAGTCAAAGCATTGGTCCAGGTAGCAGGCAGGGATGCGGTCAGCAGCAGCAGCGAAAGGATCGTCCATGCAGCAGGCAGGAATACTGTCCATAGTACAGGCAGAGATATGGTCAGTACAGCTAAAGTATTGGTCCAGGCAGCAGGCACATGGTCCATAAAAAGTCCTGGGTCAGTGTAGGCAGAGATATTTTCAGTACAGCCAAAGTATTTGTCTAGGCAGCAGGCAGGACCATTAAGCTTGGGGCCTTGGTCTGGAAAGAATGGTCTCTCATCGGTCAGGCTTAGCATTTGATATGCCTCTTCTGGAGTGTATACCCTTTTGAACATGGTGGCTGTATGACAGGTGACACTGATGGGCTGCTCGCCAGGGACTAATGGGCTGCTCGCCAGGGACTAATGGGCTGCTCGCCAGGGACTAATGGGCTGCTCGCCAGGGACTAATGGGCTGCTCGTCAGGGACTAATGGGCTGCACGTCAGGAACCAATGGGCTGCACGACAAGTAGTTTTTGGCTGTACATCAGGTACTGCTGGGTTGCAGGACTGGTACTCAGATGGTGTAACAGGTACTCAGGCAGTGTGCCAGGTACTCAGGCTCAAGATATGGTAACTCACAGTTCTGCTCTCTTCTCCTCACACTGGATCGGTGTGTGAGGAGAAGCGCGTTACCGGCGGATTGTTTACAAATTGGATCATGCTTTGCTGGGGTTTTTTGCCTTCCTCTGAATCAACTGTGGGTGAAGGATTGTGTATATGGGATTGTATGGCTATATATATATATATATATTTTTTTTTTTGGTTGAACTAGATGGACTTGTAATTTTGTTTGGGTACAGCGTCATATGACCGCTAAACGACACATTGCCGAATTTCAAAAAGCACTCTGGTCAGTAAGGGGGTAAATCCTTCCGGGGCTGAAGTGGTTAAAATGGTATCTTTGATAAAGTAAGTGACAAGCTGGATAAAACATGTTGGTTGTAGGTGCCAACCAGCCAACTTCTTTTCCTCCATCCCGGTATGATCTGGGTATATTATTGGTCACATTGAGGAAGAGGAAGGTTGAGATATTTACTCCTGAGGGGACAACCATCAGATCTACATTGGTTCTTAGACCACGAAGCTCAGTCATTTTTACTGTGAGCCCATGCAACAGGTGGCTTTTTAGCAGGATGACTATGGTTGTGGCATGCACGTTTATATTGGATGAGCAGTTTTCCTAACCCAAACCTTGTTTTAAAGCTGATCTCCAGGTTTAAGTGAAGAATAAATACAGTGGTACCTCGGTTCACGAACGCTTCTGTTTACAAATAAATTGGTTCACGAACAGAAGAGTTCACAAAAATTTGCTTCGGTTCATTAACACGATTTGTGGCCATTTTTCCTGCTTTTCCTTATTCTGGTGAGATTGCGGGTCACAGAGAGACACTGAAAGTGTTCAGTACTGTGAAGACACTGAGGCCTCATACACACGAGCGTTATTAACGCCACGTTTTTGAGCTGTTTTTACAGCTTTAGAACGTCACACCATGTTATTCTATGGCCGCATACACATGTTGAAGTTTTTGAACTGTAGATGGCTTCTGCGTTCTTAAGCTGTAAGAAGAACCCAGGACTCGCGCGTTCCGAAGCTGCAGCGTTATGGCGTTTTTGACACTGGGCCGGCAAAATGCTCAATAACGTGGCTTAATGTTGTATACACAGCGTTAAGCCTCATCAGGCGTTCTATTCAAAATCAATAGTTCCCTATGGGAGCCCATTGATTTGAATATAAGTCGCACCATAAGTCGGATCATGATGATCCGACTTGCAGCGTGACTTGTGTGCTGAGGATCTTGAAGGGGAACCCCCACTACAATTTGTGTGGGGTTCCCCCCCAGGAGGTACCAGACCCTTCGGTCTGGCATGGATTTTAAGAGGAACCCCCACGGCGAAAAAACGGCGTAGGGTCCCCCCCACCAAAATCCATAACAGACCCTTATCTGAGCACGCAGCCTGGCAGGCCAGGAAAGGGGGTGGGGATGAGCAAGCGCCCCCCCCTCCTGTACCATACCAGGCCGCATGCCCTCAATATGGGGAGTATGGGTGCTTTGGGGCAGGGGGGGGGCTCTGCGCCCCCCACTCCAAAGTACCTTGTCCCCATGTTGATGAAGACCAGAGCTTCTTCCCGACAACCCTCGCCATTGGTTGTTGGGGTCTGCGGGCAGTGGCTTATCGGAATCTGGAAGCCCCCTTTAATAAGGGGGCCCCCAGATGCCGGCCCCCCACCCTATGTGAATGAGTATGGGGTACACCCGGCGTGGGGGTTCCTCTTAAAATCCATGCCAGACCGAAGGGTCTGATACCTCCTGGGGGGAACCCCACGCACATTTTTGCAGGGGTTCCCCTTCAAGAACCTCAGCACTCATCATGATCCGACTTCTGGTGCGACTTATATTCAAACGTTGATTTTGAATAGAGGCAGAGAAACACCGCTGAAAGCTAGCGCGGAAAAACGTGCATTGACGTCAATGTATAACACTGATAAAATCGCATTTTTAACGCAGATTTTTTCCTGGCGCTGGTCCCGATGTTACTGCTTGTTTTTTCAATACGCCTGTGTGTATGAGGCCTTAAAGTACAGTATTGAGGAGCTTTTTGGTATCCTTTTTAGCACATACATACTGTACTGTACATCCAGTATTGCTCCACAGGAAATGCAGGGCAAGCATGGTGGCAAGAAGAAAGTGCGGAGCAGTAATTCAGGTGCCAAGAATATGCAAAGCAAAAAAGCAGGTGACAAGAATGTGCAAAGTTAGTGTTCTCTCTCTTCATACTGTACTGTAATGTGCTTTTATTCATAGCTTTGTGGTTCAAAAACAAAAAAAAAAAGGTCAGAATGGATTAACCGATTTTAAATTGAAACCTGTGGGAAAATTTGCCTCGGTTCGCGACCAATTCAGTTCACAACTAGAGTCCATTCACGAATTAAGTTTGTGAACCGAGGTATCACTATAGTTTGTTTGGACCAAGCTGGTCCCAATCAACTTTTTAAAGTGATTTTAATGGCGTAGCTTTTTAAAATTTTTATTAAAATAATAAACATGTTATATTTTCCTGCTCTGCAATACTAATGCACAGAGTGGCCCCGAACCTCTCTTCTGGCTCTCTCTGGGCTCATCCTCTTTTGTGTGTGCACCCATAGCAAGCCGTTGCTATAAGGGCAGACACGTGGGCTCACTCCCTAGCTGCGCAAGGGGGTGGCAAGGGCTGGTAGGTTTTTGCAGAGAATGCATTAAGGAGAAAAACCTTATGCCTTTAGATCCACCTTAAAGTTGAAATGAAACCTGGATATTGGCATTAAACCCATGCAGTGTAGGGGTTATTATACCCAAAATACCAGAGCCTAGTCTCAGGGCTTCTAAAAAAAAAAATTTCATATTGCTTAACATAACTACTCTCTCAGAGAGTCATTGACATTGTTACAGATCAACAAATGTTTTTACTTAGACCTGTTCATTGTCCCCACAGCAAAAGGGGGTGTTTGCCCCATGCTGAGCTAACTATTCTTAAAATCTTTATTCGATCACTGAATTCTGCAATGAATCTATTTGGTTAGTAATTGCATCCCTCCATCAGGGTGACCTTCTGGCCTCTGTGGATTTCAAGGATGCCTACTTGCATATCCCAATCTTTCCAGTGTGTCGGTGCTACCTGTAATTTGAGTTGATCATGCAACACTACCAGTTTGTTGTCCTTTGCTTTAGTATGTCCACTGCACCTTGGGTTTTCACCACGGTGCACGTCCTCTACTTGCTCGTCTTCTTTCACAGGACATCCCCATAGTGGGATACGAGGACTTTCTTTCCCTGAGGGAACAGGCTTGTCTGCTAATGTCTGTTAAACTATTCAGATCCTACAGAGGCTCAGTTGGGTCCCAAACTTTCTGAAATCAGTGTAACCAACTTATTCCTTGGAAGTATCTAGGTGCCCTTCTTTTATGACTTAGTTCTTCTGACCCAGCTCCCAGGTTTCACTCTTGCCTGAGGGTTCTTGGCTTGATTTTTGCCTTCTTTGAGGAATTTCTGTTTGCCCAATTCACTCCAGACAGTAGCAGCTCAACATTCTGGTTGTGCGGGACAAGAAGGTAGAGTCACTAAGACAATAACATGCACCAGACACCCAGAACCAAGGTTATCCTTTGCCTTGCAGCTCACAGATTTAGCCCCAGAGTTGGACAAACTCCTCCTTTGAATTGGTCTGGCAGATTCTCACGATGGACACCAAACTGGCTGGTTGGGGATGTCTTGGACACTCTGTTGGCACAGAGTACTTGGTCCTGTGGAGGAAGCTCACCTGCCAATCAACATATTGGAGCAACTTGGTTATCCTTTCATTGTTGAACCTCTTATCCGTGGGGGTCATCTGACCATAATTCAGTTAAAAAAAAGGGTGGCCTAATTCTGGGTTGGGCAGAGCTTTGTTTGTGGTGCATGCCTCCGGCATGGAAAATTGTCAGCCAGACTTTTTCCGTCATCAATATTTGAACTCTGGAGAGTGATCACCTGGAGGTGGTTCAAGACATCTGATGCAGGTGGGAATACCAGGCGGGGACCTACTGGATTTCAGATTCAACAACAAATTAAAGAAGTTTGTCTCCAGTTCCATGGACCTTCTATCTTTAGCAGAGAGCAACCTGACGTCTCTGTAGAATCAATTAAACCTGATCTATGCTCCACTTTACTATATTATTTACTTTTACTCTGCATTCCAAAGGCTGTTTTTTATTTTTAACATGTGGCCAGCAGTGGATGACTAGAAGCTCTTCCTGCTTATGTTTCCTGCAGACAGGCTGGGAAAGAGCTGGATCATGTGACAGCTGTAAATTGATTAGAAAAAAGGTACTTTTTTATTAAAATAATTAGTGCCATCATCCACATACAGAAATAAAAGGGCAATGTAAATTAAACAGTGTGTGTTTTGCATTACTTTAATCACTTTTAAGTACTCAGGTTCTCACCCATGCATGTTGAGGGATTTTGGAGGTGGTCCGGTAGGAACTGATTGGCAGTTTCTTTAGTATTTGTAAGTCTTCATTTGAGACCCGTAATTTTGAGGCTCAGAGAGACAAAGCGTTTTAGAGAGTCTCTAAGCCTCCAAACTCTGATTACAGAGACTTTGGTCATGAAAGGCTTAACCCGCCTACAAGATAAGCTTGAGAAGTGGCAGAAAGGAGACATTACCTGTCTGTGAGGTAGGGTGGAGCACTTCACAGCTGTAAGAAAGTGTGGACTGTCTTGTAACTGGGACTGGGCTGAACTCCTGCAGCTTTTCCTGTACCCTAATGCAGAAAGGAGCCCTAACCCAAGCGTGGCGTTGGTCTACTGGCAGTGAGCTGTAATTTTGTTTGCAATATATCAGAACTATGGACTGTTTGTATTTGCTTTGCTGGAGAAAGCTGTTTTATGTGCCTGATTTTGAAGGAAGTTACTTTTACAAATGGCTGGTTGATGATCTCAGGGTTCCCATATTGCACAGGATATTGTGCTTTTATCTCTTTGTCCTGCACCAGTACCAAGCAGATGTCCCTCCAGTGTTTGGATGTTGTGTAAACTGAGTTATTTCTCAGCTATGACTTCCTCTGAGGAACCTGCTCTTTTTTCTTCATTCCAAGGGTCCCTGGAAGGTACATCCTTCCTCTCACTCCATTGTTGCTAGGTGGCTAAAGTATCTCATCATTCAAGCCTATAGGCTTAAAGTGTACTTCCACTATTGCAGCCAAATTTGAGAAGCCCCCCATCATATGTTTGTGTTCCCATCACTTTTTATTGTTTGATATATTTTTTTTCCTGACATGTTTGTGGTATATCTTTCACTTGGATGTTATAAGTTGCACTAGTAAATGCACTGGTTAAGGGGCAGACTCGATGGACTACTCAGTCTTTTTCTGCCGTCACTTTTCTATGTTTCTAAATACAACTGGATAAAACACAAACTGGGTCTGTCTTCATTTCAGCCTGCAAAGCAACAAAATGTGATTATTTTAAAGGGGAGTGATTCTTTTCTATACCCACTGTATATACCCCATTTACAGCCTTTACCTGTATACTGCATGTATCCCCTTATACAACCTGTATACTGCCTATATCCTCCTATACCCCTTTCATACTGCCTACACTCCTCTATACCAAATGAATGTTGCCTATGTCCCCCTATACCTTTTTATCTGCCTATACCCGTCTTTACCATATGCCCATATTTCTTTCTTGGACATCACAGGACACAGAGCAGGCTATATATTCATATACATAATGGGTTATATGCCACCTGTAGGTGAATGGACACTGGCAATCAAAAAACAAACAGGAAGTTCCCCCTCCTATATAACCCCTCCCACACTGGGGGGCACGTCAGTTTTTTCGCCAGTGTCTTGAAAGTGGATGGTCACTTCTACAGCTCCGTGGAGCTTCTATGCTGGTTCCCACACAGGTTCTTTTAGAATCAGGGACAGCCTTCATACCAGATCCATTTCAAATGGCATTAAGCTAAAGATAAATGGTGGCCTTGCTAAGAAGACAGAAGTAGCTGCAAGGTTTTGCCTGTAAGTGACTATATATGGCGCTGGATCCTGCATTAGGTAAACCTGGAAAACTGACCCAAGGTACGTCTGCAGGGTGCTATACAGGTCCAAGGGAATGGACCCTCAGAATGGGTACCCGGTCCTTGAGACAAAGCCTGCCGTGATGGGTGAAGGTTGGGCCTGCAGTCTTCTCCAGGCCCTGCGGCGGGAATGGTGAGTAATCCCCAATGGGGATAATGTTACTGAACCCACCTGGCTTCATGCAAACATAGGAAAAAGTTTGTTTAAAATTCCCCTCCTTTTGCCTGCACTTCTTTTTTCTAACCACCAGAGGGCTCGGCTAGGAAGACACAGTCATGATTGGTCTTGCCTGCAGTTCCTGTGAAACTGCCGCCAGGAGGAGCCTGCGTCAGTACTAATCTGTCTTTTCACTATGTAAGTGAATGGATGTTCGCAGGAGAGTTGCCTGAGGCAGTCAGGACAGGGCTGCAGAGCAGGCCAAAGATCCTCCTGGTGACACGTGAGTCTAGGGGTGGGAGCTGAGTCAGGCTGGGCAGGAAGCTAAGTTTGGGGAATGTGGGCAAAGCAGTGCATGCACTAGCAGCCATGGTTTCCAAGAAGCACGGGGGGGGGGGGGGTGAAGCTGCCTGTAAGGCTAGAGACACAGATGTGTTACCAAAGCCCTTGCTGAGGCTAGTCAGACCTCTGAGAGACCAGAAGCGACAAGGCTAGCTGAGCCGCTGCGGCTATCTGGTATGGTAGCTGACCCCTCATCTATTTCCTCACAGTTTGTTACTAAAGATGACCTGTCAGCAGCCTTACTGAGCTTAAAAACCAGGATTGCTGGTATGATTGCCTCTACCACACAGGGAAGTGGGACAGGTCTCCTTCCCCTAACCCTCCGATTCTGGAGCGAGAATGGGTTGATGAGGGAGAGGAGGTAGCTACAGGGTATCTGGCCGATTCTTTTGCAGACAGTTCTGCTTCAAAGAGTCCTGAGCCAGAAGAATCCCCAAGGACACCTGCCTCTCAATCTCAGAGGCTGCTGATCCAGGTACTTACACGTAAGGTACATGCAGCATTCAGGTTACCTCCAGCGGAGAGTCCTGTGGATGTGTATTCCTCCCTTGGGTCATTAAAATACCACAAGGTGCGCAGGGATTTGCCTTGCACCCTCTCCTTGAGAGAGTGATATATGCTGACTGGGTGCACCCAGACAGATTGTTTTTTCCTTCTAATATATCCTATGGAGGAAAGCTTTTTGAAAGGGGGAAGTACCAGCTGTCTATGCAGGAGTCACATCCCTAAGTAATTCCCTGACCTGCCCTGTTGATAATGCCCAGGTGTTAAGGACCCTTCAGATAAAAAGCTGGAGTCTTTATTAAAGGCTTCTATTTCCTTGGCTGGGCATCACCGCTTATTTTTATTTTTTTTTACTGTTGTGAAGCAGCATAGAGGCCGCATTGGAATCATATGTGCTTAGCTCATCCTGCTTGGGCCCAGTTGCAGTTGAACAGGGGCATGCTTGCAAACTGGCTTAAACACATGGTTTCTAAAAAAGTATGTTTGCCTAAATGCATGTTTGCTGGAGTACGTGTTTGCTGAAACGCTTGTTTGCTTAACCACTTAGGGACCGGAAGGATTTCCAGCTTTAGGACCGGAGCCCTTTTTTCAATTTGGCACTGCGCCGCTTCAAATGGTAATTGCGCGGTCATGCAATGCAGTACCCAAACGAAATTTGCGTCCTTTTTTTCCCACAAATAGAGCTTTCTTTTGGTGGTATTTGTTCACCACTGCGCTTTTTAATTTTTGCGTAATAAACAAAAATATAACGGGAATTTTGAAAAAAAATGATATTTTCAACTTTGTTATTACAAAAATACAATAAACTAAATTTTAGTCATAAATTTTTGCATTCAGCCACATGTCTCGGGTAAAAAAAAAGCCAAATCGCGTATATTTATTGCTTTGCGCAAAAGTTATAGCGTCTACAAACTAGGGTACATTTTCTGGAATTTCCGCAGCTTTTATTTTATGACTGCCTATCTCATTTCTTGAGGTGCTAAAATGGAGGGGCAGTACAAAACCCCCCCAAATGACCCCATTTTGGAAAGTAGACACCCCAAGGAATTTGCTGAGAGGCATGTTGAGCCCATTGAATATTTTATTTTTTTGTCAGAAGTGATTGAAAGATGACCAAAAAAAAAAAAAATTACACAAAGTTGTTACTGAAATGATATATTGCTCACATATTCCATGGGTATGTGTGGAATTACACCCCAAAATACATTCTGCTGCTTCTCCTGAGTAGGGGGATACCCCATGTGTGAGACTTATTGGGAGCCTATCCGCGTACGGGACCCCGAAAACCA
>BLSH010535752.1:47633-61475 GCA_018402905.1 Glandirana rugosa
TTACGCTGTGTCCGGGTACAATGTGCAGAGACGCTGTGTCCGGGTACGCAGTGTGTAGAGACGCTGTACGCAGAGATACACTGGGTTCGGGTACGTTGGACCCGAGTACGCTGTGCTCAAAGATACGCTGTGTTCAGAAATACGCTGTGCGTGGATACGTTGTGTTCCGAGATACGTTGTGTTCAGAGATACACTGTGCTCAAATACGCTGGGCTCAGACCCTGTACACAACGAAACGTTGGGACACAAAATCGGGTGTACACAAAATAGTTGGTACAAATTGTTTGTATAAAATTGTTTGCACAAAATTGGTGAACGGCTGGCGGCTAACTGCCGCCGTTTCACCGAGACAGGGCGATCTACAGGGCCAGGCCAAAAATCATTGGCCTGGCCTTGTAGATTGAAAGGCCCTCTGCCGAATGCCGTTGCAGCGCCCGCGCCTAGGGGGCGCGCGCACACGGCGCAAGCTCGCGGCCGCCGTCGTATGACGGCGGTTCGCGTTACAGAGCCACTTTGCCGCCGTCAATCGGCGGTCGGCAAGTGGTTAAAACACGTTTGTTAAAATATGTTTGTTAAACATGGTTGATAAAACACATGTGGGCTAAAACACAGGGTTGCAAAGCAACACATGTCCCAGACTCGGGTCGCATAAACTCGTGTCACATAGAGACTTGTGTTGCATAGAGCCTTGTGTTGCATAGGTGCGTGTCGCATAAAGACTTGTGTCGCATAGAAACTCGTGTCGCATGAGCCCAGGTTGCATGGGCTTGGGTCACATAGAGACGCATGTCGCAGAGATGTGTGACGCATGGGCCTGTGTCGCAGAGACGTGTAACATGGGCCTGTGTCGCATTGAGACTTGTGTCTACATCGACGCGTCTGCATATTAAGGTGTCTTCATAGGTCGCATGAGGCATAGCACACATGCCAGAGAGCAGACCCGAGCGGAATGTGACCCTAACAATCCTGGAAAGTAGGGGTTGGGTCATGTATGTAGGGTATTCCTTACTAGACCCAGTGCAGTCTCTGGAATATCTAGGTCTATAGCTAGATACAGTCCAGGCAAGGATACTCTCACCGCTGAGAGGATTAGTGACCTCAAGGCTCTGGTTAGCCAGGTGAGAGCGATGAGACACTCTTCAGTTCACCTCTATGTGAGGCTGCTAGGAAAGATGGTAGCCTCTTTTGAGGCAGTTCCCTATGCACAGTTTCACTCCAGGGCGCTTCAGCACAACATCCTGGTAGAGTGGAACAGACAATTGCAGACTTCTGATTCCTGCATATCCGTATCTCCCAGGGCTCAATGGACTCTCGCCTGGTGGTTAGTAAACCAGAATCTGTCTCAGGGCAGACCCCATTTACAGCCTTTACCTGTATACTGCATGTATCCCCTTATACAACCTGTATACTGCCTATATCCTCCTATACCCCTTTCATACTGCCTACACTCCTCTATACCAAATGAATGTTGCCTATGTCCCCCTATACCTTTTTATCTGCCTATACCCGTCTTTACCATATGCCCATATTTCTTTCTTGGACATCACAGGACACAGAGCAGGCTATATATTCATATACATAATGGGGCGTTAAGAGATTTATGAGATGCCCAGAAGAATTTAACTTTTAGGTTGGGCAAACTGTACACTCACTGTACATACTACTCCTGCCTCCTCCAGCTCAAACTTGTTTTCAGAATATCACACACTTCCTCCTGCACAAAACTTCCTCAGGCACAGCTAGCACATGGTTAGGCTTGACTGGTTCCAGCCAGGCCTTGAAGAAATGCCTTTTGCAGGCAGGGACCGCGGGCCCCTATGATGTAGCAAAGAATTGAGAGTTTCAGTGCTAGCTGCCCTTGGTGGACTACTGCTCCTGAGTCAGTCCTCTTCAGGCCCTGCCGCAGCAGCCCAACTCCACTGCCCGTGACCCCACAGTATGTGCTGGCTCTACACCCTTTCCAGATTGCCCCTTACCTCAATGTGCTCCGGTGTGCCTCCCCAGCGTTCCAGGCTGTGTGTCACTCGCAGACACCTGATGGATCCCTCCTGAAGATTTGCCCGGCAGTACTCTCCACTGTCCTCTCCTGCTCCTGGTCAGGACACCCTTGTGGTTTGTATGAGGGTCGTTTCCACTCCCGAGCTCCAGGCCCAAGGTCACCCCCCACCCCAAAACTGGGGAGCTCTCTCAAAGGCCCCGACAGCCTAGTACTCCATCTCCAGTTCTTCCATCCGAACTCCCCTCCCCAGCTGGGCTGACCGTGGGTATTTCAAGGAGGCCTGCCCCCTGCCAATGCTAGCTGGGCATTGGTTAGGGCTCCCTGAGAGACCCCAGGCAGCTCCACCTCTCTCCCCACCTTTCCTTCCAGAATCCTCTACAAGCAAGAGAGGGAGGTAACAGAGAAGTGATGCTATCTGTGAGACACCAGCTGCTACTCTAGGCCACTCCCAGCTCACACAGATCAAAACAAACAGGCCTAGCTTCCAGCTAAGCCTGCCTCTCTGGGATTCGAGACAACTTCAGGTTCCTGACTCACAAGATGATTGGAGTTAAAGTGTATGTTAACCCCAAAAAAAAAAATACAGATCCCTGTCCCTTAAAGCAGATTAAACAGCACAGCTCTTCCTGTGTACGTCCCTCCGTCATCCACAGCTGTCCTCTCTGCTCTCATCTCTCGCCCCTCACCCCCTCCTCCCTGCTTGTCAGCTCTGTCTCCGCCCCGCTCCACTAATAGTACACATAAAAAATTCCCTGCTGGCCCCTCTTCTATAGCCTGGCATAGCACATTGTGTCTTTTTATAAAAATGAGACTTGTAAATACTGATTTAGCGCAATCTTCAGGCTGATCACGTGACTCTCGGCCGGTTTCCTGGGCTATTGCAGGAGGGGCTGAGCTGCCATGTGAACTCCCCAGCTGATGTCAGAGAGAGATCTCGGCCCCTCCTGCAGAAGCCATCCGTCGGAGGTATACAGCAGCCGCGGGTCACGTGACCGGCCTGAAGATCGCAATAAATCTGTATTTGCAAGCCTCATTTTTTAATAAGACTAATGCAGTGTGCTATGCCAGGTTAAAATAGAGGCGCTGGCAGTGTTTGTTATATGTGTGTTAACAAACACTTTAAAAGCAATAGGGAGGACTCAGTGCTCTATCATTTAAAACCAAAACTTTAAGGCCTCGTGCACACAGGACTTTAAAAAAAGTCCTAAAAATGTCAGCTTTTTTCAGCTTTTTTTAACGTTTTTACAGCAGCATTTTTGCACTTTTTTTGGCGCCAGCTGTAAACCGAAGTTTCTCATGCCTCTATTCAACTCAATGGTTCCCTATGGCCCATTGATTTGAATAGTAGAAGGTGCACAAGAAGTCCGATCATGATGATCCGACTTGCGGCGCGACTTGTGTGCTGAACATCTTGAAGGATAACCCCGCAAACATTTTTTAAAAAAAAACTTGCGTGGGGTTCCCCTCAATGCCAGACCCTTCAGTCTGATATGGATTTTAAAGGGGACCCCAACGCCAAAAAAAAATGACGTGGGGTCCCCCCCAAAATCCATACCAGACCCTTATCCGAGCATGCAGCCTGGCAGGCCAGGAAAGGGGGTGGGGACGAGCGAGCACCCCCCCCCCCGGACCATACCAGGCTGCATGCCCTCAACATGGGGGGTGGGCGATTTGGGGCAGTGCCCCCCACTCCAAAGCACCTTGTCTCCATGTTGATGAGGACAAGGGCCTCTTCCCGACAACACTTTCCAGTGGTTGTCGGGGTCTGCGGACAGGGGGCTTATCGAAATCTGGAATCATCCTATGTGAATGAGTATGGTAAAAAAAAACACACTACACAGGTCTTTAAAATATTTTATTAAATCAGCTCCGGTGTCTTCCCCCTCTCCAGCCCTTCTCCCTCTCAGTCTTCTTTCTTCTGCTCTTTTGCTGGGTCTTCTGTCTTCTATCTTCTCCTGGGTCTTTTGTCTTCTGCTCTTTTGCCGCTCTCTTCTACGCTGTCTTCTCTGTCTGCTCTTCTTGAGATGTTGACTCATCGCTCTCGCAGTCGAATGCTGTATCCGCGGCTCTGCATTCACTTATATTGGCATGGGGCGTGGCCAACGGGTGATGTCAGGCGGAGGCCCCACCCCTTATGACGTCACCGTCCCTTCATGCATTGGGTGGTGACATCATAAAGAGCCGGGCCTGTGGCTGGCGTCACCCAGTGGCCACGCCCCATGCCAGTATAAGTGAATGCAGAGCTGCGTATACAGCATTCGCGTGCGAGTGAGAGACGAGTCAACATCTCAAGAAGAGCAGCGGGAGAAGACCCAGGAGAAGATAGAAGACCCCTCAGAAGATGCTGTGAACAAGGCCACAAGCCGAAACGCGTATGCGTGTTCTGTATTTTATGGGTATGGAATAAAGCATTTTGGAGATCGTATCTTCAGTGTGCCGGCTCATTTGCTGTACCCCTCAGAAGACCCAGCAAAAGAGCAGAAGGGAGAAGAGCCGGAGAGGGGGAAGACGCCGAAGCTGATTTAATAAAATATTTTAAAAACCTGTGCAGTGTGTTGTTTTTTTACACTTTTTTTCAGGTGAATGGGTAGGGATACAATGTACCCCATACTCATTCACATAGGGTGGGGGGCCGGGATCTGGGGACCTTGTTAAAGGGGGCTTCCAGATTCCAGATAAGTGACCCGCCTGCAGACCCCGACAACCACCGGCAAGGGTTGTCGGGAAGAGGCCCTTGTCCTCCTCAACATGGAGACTAGGTGCTTTGGGATGGGGGGCGCAGGGCCCCCCTGCCCCAAAGCACCCATACTCCCCATGTTGAGGGCATGCAGCCTAGTATGGTCCAGAAGGGGGAGGGCACTCACTCGTCCCCAGCCCCTTCCCTGGCCTCTCAGACTGCATGCTTGGATAAGGGTCTGGTATGGATTTTTGGGGGGACACTGCGCCATTTTTTTTGGTGTTGGGGATCCCCTTAAAATCCATACCAGGTCTGGTATGCCCCTGGGGGGGGGGCCCATGCAATTTTTTTTTTAAATATTTTTCGGGGTTCCCCTTCAAGATTCTCAGCACACAAGTCACGCCGCAAGTTGGATCAAAATGATCCGCCTTTTGGTGCGACTTCTACTATTCAAATCAATGGGCCATAGGGAGTGATTGATTTTGAATAGAGATAGAAACGCCTACGGCCTAACGTATACAGCGTTAAGCCATGTTTTTAAGTGTTAGAGCTATTTTACACCTGAAAAACGTTTCTCAGAACACACTGGTCTTGCGTTTTTGTTACAGCTCAAAAAAACACTGCAGCCAAAAACAGTTGATATAACAGCCTGTGTGCGCATGAACACATAGGATAACATGCTGGGGAGTTTATTGACTGTAGAAAAAAACGTCTGCAACTAAAAACAGCTGCTGTAAAAATGTCCAAAAACGTCCAGTGTGCATGAGGCCCTAATAAAAAATATTGCATTTACAGAGTTTAAACTTCTGTGATGGCAAACAATATCCTGTCAGTGCACCATTTTCACTGTATCAATATGTCACTGTTTACTGTTTGTACAGCAGCTTCTCGTGGCTCAGTCACTTATGGCCACTAACTCCTGCTGCTCTGCATTGAGTCTGTATTTGGAGATAAAATCTCTTTACCTCTAGACGTAAAGAGTGCCCCCTTGTCTTCTGTGATGACCTTAAAGTGAAGAGTCTATGAGTAAACTATGTGATGATGTTTCTCTGTATGCTGCTTGTACAGCGGCCTAGAGTTACCCAGTACTACTGGACCTTTAACCCCTACTGCTCTGCAGTGGGTCGGTGAGTAATCTTACTTGGTAATATCTCTTGGTAATTTTGATTTGGTTATAGCGCTACCCCTTTATTTCAATGTGTTAACCTAAAAGTATATCTCTCATTAATTATTAAATCCAAAATAACTGTGTAAACCCCCACTAGTAGACCACTAGGGGCATTCTCAAATGGAAGGTAGAGGAGCGCAAGGCCTTTAACATCCACCAGCTCCATGATGTTGTCATGGAGGAGTGGAAGAGGACTCCAGTGGCAACCTGTGAAGCTCTGGTGCACTCCATGCCCCAGAGGGTTAAGGCAGTGCTGGAAAATAATGGTGACCACACAAAATATTATGTTTTTGGGCCCAATTTGGACATTTTCTCTTAGGGGTGAACTCACTTTTGTTGCCAGCAGATTAGACATTAATGGCTGTGTGTTGAGTTATTTTGAGGGGAGAGCAAATTTACACTGTTATAAAGCTGTACACTCGCCAGTTTACATTGTAGGAAACTGTCATTTCTTTAGTGTTGTCGCATGAAAAGATGTAATAAAATATTTACAAAAATGTGAGGGGTGTGCTCACTTTTGTGAAATGCTGTATATACGCACACATATCTGTGTGTGTGTATATATATATATATGTGTGTGTGTGTATATGTATGTATAATATATATATATATATATATATATATATATATATATATATATATATAGTATCCCTCAAAAGGCAGTACACCCCACATTTTTGTAAATATTGTATTATATATTTTCGTTAGTGTTACAAAGTCGCAGGTGTCTTAAACTTGGTGTTATCGAGCTCACTCTCTCATACTGGTCACTGGAAGTCAACATGGCACCTCATGGCAAAGAAGTCTCTGAAGGTCTGCAAAAAAGAATTGTTGCTCTACATAAAGATGGCCTAGGCTATAAGAAGATTACCAAGACCCTGAAACTGAGCTGCAGCATGGTGGCCAAGACCATACAGCGGTTTAACAGGACAGGTTCCACTCAGAACAAGCCTCGCCATGGCCGACCAAAGAAGTTGAGTGCAAGTACTCAGCATCCTATCCAGAGGTTGTCTTTGGGAAATAGACGTATGAGTGCTGCCAGCATTGCTGCAGAGGTTTAAGTGGTGCGGGGGTCAGCCTGTCAGTGCTCAGACCATACGCCGCACACTGCATCAAATTGTGGTCTGCATGGCTGTCGTCCCAGAAGGAACCCTCTTGTAAAGATGATGCACAAGAAAGCCTGCGAACAGTTTGCTGAAGACAAGCAGACTAAGGACATGGATTACTGGAACCAGGTGAGGAATACAAAGACAAGTGTGTCTAGCCTACAGTCAAGCATGGTGGTGGGAGTGTCATGGTCTGGGGCTGCATGAGTGCTGCCGGCACTGGGGAGCTACAGTTCATTGAGGGAACCATGAATGCCAACATGTACTGTGACATACTGAAGCAGAACATGATTCCCCCCCCCCTTTAGAGACTGGGCCACAGTGCAGTATTCCAACATAATGACCCCAAACACACCTCTAAGACAACCACTGCCTTGCTAAAGAAGCTGAGGGTAAAGGTGATGGACTGGTCAAGCATGTGTGCAGACCTAAACCTTATTGAGCATCTGCGGAGCATCCTCAAACGGAAGGTGGAGGAGCTCAAGGTCTCTAGCATCCACCAGCTACATGATGTTGTCATGGAGAAGTGGAAGAGGACTCCAGTGGCAACCTGTGAAGCTCTGTTGAACTCCATGCCCAAGAGGGTTAAGGCAGTGCTCGAAAATAATTTGACATTTTCGCTAAGGGGTGTACTCACTTTTGTTGCCAGCGGTTTAGACATTAATGGCTGTGTATTGAGTTATTTTGAGGGGACAGCAAATTTACACTGTTATACAAGCTGTGCACTCACTAGTTTACATTGTAGCAAAGTGTCATTTCTTCAGTGTTGTCACATGAAAAGATTTAATAAAATATTTACAAGTGAGGGGTGTATTTACTTTTGTGAGATACTGTATATGCATATTTTAAGGAGTAATAGTATTGGATGCAGCATTTAATGTAGTTAGGGATGCTGAAATATGGACCTCCTAGCCTCCACGTTCAGCCACAAGCTGCGCTGGATTGTCTCCAGCCCCAGGGATCCCCTTGCCTTCAGAGTGAATGCTCTGATACCTCCATGGACTCAGTTCATCCTGACCTATGCTCTCAAGGCTAAGGGACTGACATTTCGAAGAGTCCTTCCTTTGCTCTTGGATGAATATTTTGCTTCGTGGGAGATAGAGATTCCTGCCCAGGTTTTTTAACCCTTGGGCGGAATCCTGTCTTCTCAATTCTGGTCTGGATCACAGGTCCAATCTCAGAATTCGGTTCTGAAAGGACAGCTCTGCTGCTTATAAAAAAATGTACTTTGTACAATCAAATCTATGAATAAATATCAGTCAATTTCAGTAAATTCATGTGAGCATATTGCACTATAATATACTGTAACATACAGTATATCAAAGTGTCAGGTGCATGTGAATTTTTCATATAATATATAAAATCCGTGCAACATATAGCCAAAATCTACAAAACATATAGAAACTGTCCATGCAATTAACATACAGTATATTCAGAGTCCCAATATAGTGAATAAGTGTAAAGTTATTTTTAATTCTTGTTTCTTCCACCACACCACAGTGTAATCCAGCACCAGATATACTAAATAAACTCACCAGAGGTAAATGCTGGTAACATAAACCAGTTAACAGCCCATACTCCTCTAGAAGTAACGATCTGTAGCATCAGCAAATTCCTCTTTAACCTCTTTTGGTCCACCCTATAGCAGTTTTGCTGCTACGGGGCGGCACCTGTGCACTGGATCACGTATATATACATGATCCAACACTTCCAGGTAGGGGGTGTGGATACGCCTTGCCGGTGGCTTGCTTCCGCTGTGATTACACACAACGGAAGTCGTTCAGCGGGTGCAGGTTAGTCCATGACCTCCAGCACTGTGTCTTAAGTAGACAAGGCAGATCACCATTCTGACATGAGGGAAGGGATGGAGTTTGTGTCCCTGCAAAGCAGAAACTAAATTCCGGCTCTTTTCCTAGTAAAAGCACCTCATACAGTATAGTAAAACACTGGCTAGGCACACAGTTAACCTTTTGATCGCCCCAAATGATAACCCCTTTGCAGCCAGTTTCATTCGCACAGTGACGGTGCATATTTTTAGCACTTATCACTGCATTAGGATCACTGGTCCCCAAAAAGTGTTAGTGTCAGAATGTCTGCTGCATTATCGCAGTCCTGCTATAAGTCGCTCATCGCCGCCATTACTAGTAAAAAAAAAAAAATATATTAAATGAATGTCCCATAGTTTGTAGACACTATAACTTTTGCGTAAACCAATCAATATACGCTTATTGGGATTTTTTTTACCAAAAATATGTAGAAGAATACATATTGACCTAAATTTATGAAGAAATTTGATTTTTTTTTTTTCCAGTTTACTTATTGGATGTTTTATAGCAGAAAGTAAAACAATTTCTCCTTACGTTCACTGACAGACGCAGCTCTCCATTGACTTTGTGGGGTTTTATGTTCGTCCAACTAGGAGTTAACTAGGCAGGGAAAAGAATCAGCTGGCCCCTCCCCTGGGGGCCGTCCTCTCTTCCTACATCAAACCCCCTCACAGTATAGCTCTTCAGTTTCAATGCCTAGTTCGCAAGGAGTTGACCTGGCTTCCCTATAGGGAACTGCAGTCCTGTTATGACCATTTTCTTTTTTCTTTTTTACTGCAATCAAGATGATCTGCTATCAAGAAGCCGGTCGGGGCATAGAGAGTCCTGGAGCTCTGTACTTTCCCCGACCTGGCCAACATGATGCGAAGCCAGTCCCCCTATGGGGACCCGCCGCATCTTACCCGTTCCGTGCGGGAGGCCCGGGATGAAATTCCCCTGTTGGTCCCCTTTACCGATGCGTTCAGCAGGGCGACTTTGGGCCTGCAGCATACCGCCGTCAAGGGCGCGAAGTCTGCTTTCTGGTGGCTACCGTGGCGACGGACCGGTAAGTGAGCGCCCTGCCTTCCCCCCGTTACAGGGTGTGAAGAGGGCCCGACGTCCGCAAACTCGTGAATTTTGCGGTAACGGCAGCTTGTCCGGGGTAGCCACCGGTGGGATCAGCTCTCCATCTTGCCCCCTGCCACACCTCACCCCCCCCCCCAGCACCGTGCGATCGTTCGGCCTTCTCATCCGGATCGCCATGCGGCGTTCGGGCCGCCATTTTGCGGCGGACTGCTGCCATTTTGCCGTAGCCGCGGACATTTTCAGTCTATGGGGCTTTTCCTCTAGCGCTCGGAGCGGCCATTTTCGGTACTGCACGTTGCCTGAGAGTATTCGGCCTCTAGTGTTTCCTGGCGGCCATTTTCACTGCATGCTCTGCAATTCTACACGTGGCT
Organism: Glandirana rugosa; assembly: GCA_018402905.1. Classification (NCBI taxonomy): domain Eukaryota; kingdom Metazoa; phylum Chordata; class Amphibia; order Anura; family Ranidae; genus Glandirana; species Glandirana rugosa. The sequence goes on from BLSH010535752.1 coordinate 57,846, forward strand.
GCAGCTTCTCTCTCTCCTCTCAGAAAACGGCGGGGGCAGGGGCAGCTCTTACAGACGACCTGCACTAGCAAGGCAGCGAACTGCAAGTATAGCTGGGCTCCCTCCGGGTGCTGGTAGTGGTGGGGTGCTGTCCTCTGACTCCCTGTGGGTGTGTGGCTGTGTGCGGGGCGTCCCTTCCATCCCTGTCATTCCTGGCAATGGCTGATCTCCCTGCTGAACCTGCTGAGGTGGCATCAGCAGCCATGCAGTCTGACCAAGGGGCTTTTCTCACCCAGCTATGGGCTGTGTTCACTGAGTTTTTTTCCACGTGGGGACCCCGCTCCGCGGGTCCCCAGGAAGCGTCCCCCCCCCTCCTTTATCCTCAGGGGAAGATTCTGAGCCGGAGGTGGCCTCCAGGGTCTCAGGGACCCCGGGGGACCTGTCTGATGACAGTGTGTTAACTGAGGGGGACCAGGAGCCAGCTGCTGACCAAGTAAAAGTGCTGGTTGCCACTATTATCGCTGGCATTCGCACTAAGTTGCAGCTGGATCAAGATGGCGAATCGCGATCTGCTTATGTGTGCGGGTCTTCTAGGCCCCCCAAGGCCTATCCTTACAATGAATTTTTTGACCATTTCCTATATCGTGAATGGCAGCACCCTCAGCGTTCCTCCTCGCTGACTGCACGTTTTGCTGTGCGCTATCCCTTTGAGGAGAGCTTCCTAAAAAAATGGGAATCACCTGCGGTGGACCCACCTATTGCATGCCTTACCAAGGCGACTACCATTCCTATGGAAGGGACCCCTTCCTTCAAGGATCCCGCTGATAGAAAGACAGAGGCACTTTTGAAGTCCCTGTTCTTGAATGCAGGCTCTGCTGTGCGGCCTGCTTTGGCTGCGGCCATGGCAGCGCAGCATTTCTCTGAATGCATGGAGGAACTTAGGAAGGACCTGGTGGGCGGTCGCCTGATGGAGGCACCGCAGAAGGCTGAGTATTTACTCCAGGGGATTAATTACCTCTGTGATGCGGCCGTGGATGTTCTGCCTTTGCTGTCCAGAATATCGAAATCGGCTGTCAGACTTCGTAGGATTCTTTGGCTGCGTTCCTGGTCGGGTGACCACGCGTCCAAAAGAGGTTTGGCTGACCTCCCTTTTCAGGGCGGGCGTCTATTTGGCTCGCGTCTTGATGAAATCATCAAGGATTTCACGGGCGGTAAGAGTACCTTCCTTCCAGGACCCCGCAGGCGTGAATTTCGCCGTAGGCAGGAGCCTTCTACGTCGGGTCAGAAGAAGCCTTTTCGTCCCTCTGGCGCGGCAAGCAAAGGGACCCGTTCCAGTAAGGTCGCTGCAGGGGCCGGACGTCGGCAGTGGCAGCGCAAACCAGAAAAGGCGGAAGTCAAGTCTTCCTCAGCCTGATGGGTTGCCCCCACCCGAGTGTCGGGTGGGGGGACGTCTTCTGGGGTTCGCAGATCGGTGGCTGGCTCACATTTCAGACCGCTGGGTCCGGGAGGTGGTGTCCACCGGGTACAGGATAGAGTTCATCACTCTACCCCCAGACATCTTCCCATCAAATTTAAACCTCCCGCAGGAGCGCAGGCAGGCCCTTTCCAGGGCGGTACGGGCCCTCTCAGACCAGGGAGTGATTGTACCGGTTCCCCCAGGAGAGAGATTTCAAGGTTTTTACTCGAATCTTTTTGTGGTACCCAAGTAAGGGGACGGATTTTGGCCCATCCTGGACCTGAAGGCCCTAAACAAGTTTGTCAGGGCGCAAAAGTTCTGGATGGAGTCTGTTCGGTCGGTTGTGGCCGCCCTTCACCAGGGGGAATGCTTGGCATCTTTGGACATAAAGGACGCGTACCTCCATGTACCCATCCATCCACGCCATCAGCGCTTCCTGCGGTTCGCTATTGGGGATCGCCATTTTCAATTTGTAGCTCTCCCTTTCGGCCTGACCTCCGCACATCGGGTGTTCACGAAGTTGCTAGCCCCGGTGTTGGCGTTGCTGCGTCAGAGGGGCATTGCCATAGTGGCATACCTGGACGATCTGCTCCTGCGAGCGGACTCTGTCTCTGCCCTGGAGGAGAATGTGCACATCACAATGGCCTCACTGCTGGACTTCGGCTGTTTACTCAACCTGAAGAAGTCGTCAGTGTCTCCTTCCTGCCGTCTGGAGTATCTGGGTCTCATTCTGGACACAGAACAGGCGAAGGTGTTTCTCCCTCCGACGAAGCTGCAGGGCTTACAGTCGGCTGTGCGCACTCTTCTGTCGCACCATCGGTCTTCCTTGCGGTTCTGTATGAGGGTGCTGGGGCTCATGGTCTCGTCGTTCGAGGCGATACCTTTTGCCCAGAGTCACACTCGTTTGCTCCAACGAGCAATTCTGGCTCAGTGGGACAAGTCTCACCGGTCGTTGGATCTTCCGATCCGGCTGGGCCCTCAGACCAGGGCGTCTCAGACCTGGTGGCTTCGAGACTCGGCTCTCACTCAGGGGAAGTCGTTCCTGCCCCTTCAGTGGACGGTAATCACCACGGACGCCAGCCTGACGGGCTGGGGTGGAGTCCTGGGACAGCTATCAGCCCAGGGTCGTTGGTCGGCCCAGGAGGCCTGCCTGCCCATCAACGTGCTGGAGCTGAGAGCTATCAGGCTGTGTCTTTTTCATTGGACAAAGAGATTGCAGAGCCGTCCGATCCGAATTCAATCGGACAATGCCACGGCGGTGGCGTATGTGAATCATCAGGGCGGCACACGGAGCCCAGCAGCGGCTGCGGAGGCAGCTCTGATTCTGCGTTGGGTGGAACTTCACGTTCCGGCGATCTCAGCGATTTACATCCCAGGTGTGGAGAACTGGCAGGCGGACTTTCTCAGTCGCCATAAGCTGGACCAGGGGGAGTGGTCCCTCCACCTGGAGGTGTTCAATCAGATTTGCCACAGATGGGGGACACCGGATGTGGATCTCATGGCATCCCGGTTCAATCACAAAGTGAGAACCTTTGTGTCCAGAACAAAGGATCCATTGGCGGTGGCCACGGATGCTCTGGTGGCCCCCTGGAGCCATTATCGTCTCCTGTACGCCTTCCCTCCGGTACATCTGCTTCCGAGATTGGTGCGCAGAATAATGATAGAGGGAATAACGACCATTCTGGTGGCCCCAGATTGGCCCCGGCGCACCTGGTACGCCGACGTGGTGCAAATGGTGGCAGACGCCCCTTGGATCTCCTGTCTCAAGGACCCATATTGCACCCTGCTTTACCCTCGCTGGCTTTGACGGCTTGGCTATTGAGTCCCAGGTGCTGAGGGATAGGGGAGTGGCCGACTCCGTGATCCCTACTCTGTTGAAAGCTCACAAGTGTATTTCTCGCAAGATTTATCACCGCATCTGGAAGGCTTACATTGCTTGGTGCGAGGCGGAGGGCTATAACCCTCGCTCGTTTGTCGTCTCCAGGGTCCTGACCTTTTTACAGCAGGGCCTGAATAAGCATTTGGCTTTGAGTACTCTCAAGCGCCAGATCTCGGCCTTAGCCATACTCTTTCAGAGACCTTTGGCTTCGCACTCTCTGATTCGTACTTTTGTACAAGGTGTGCGACATGTGGCGCCTCGGGTGAGACCCCCGATGGCTCCGTGGGATCGGAATCTGGTGCTTTCTGTTCTTCAA
>BLSH010535752.1:89805-103354 GCA_018402905.1 Glandirana rugosa
CGGGGTGGACACAGTGACCGACGTTTGACGGGGTGGACACAGTGACCGACGTTTGACGGGGGTTGGCACAGTGACCGACGTTTGGCGGTGACACAGTTGGGGGCAGTTTGCCGCCAGTGACACAGGTGGGGCATTTTGCAGCCAGTGACACAGGTGGGAGCAGTTTGCAGCCAGTGACACAGGTGGGGGCAGTTTGCAGGCAGTGACACGGTTGGGGGCAGTTTGCAGCCACTGACACAGGTGGGGCAGTTTGCAGCTAGTGACACAGGTGGGGGCGGTTTGCAGCCAGTGACACGGTTGGGGGCAGTTTGCAGCCAGTGACACAGGTGGGGCAGTTTGCAGCCAGTGACACAGGTGGGGCAGTTTGCAGCCGGTGACACAGATGGGGGCGGTTTGCAGCCAGTGACAAGGTTGGGGGTGGTTTGCAGCCAGTGACAAGGTTGGGGGCAGTTTGCAGCCAGTGACAAGGTTGGGGGCAGTTTGCAGCCAGTGACACAGGTGGGGTAGTTATGCAGCCAGTGACACAGGTGGGGCAGTTATGCAGCCAGTGACACAGGTGGGGCAGTTTGCAGCCATTGACACGGTTGGGGGCAGCTTGCAGCCAGTGATACAGGTGGGGGCAGTTTGCAGCCAGTGACACGGTTGGGGGCAGTTTTCAGCCAGTGACACAGGTGGGGCAGTTATGCAGCCAGTGACACAGGTGGGGCAGCTTACAGCCAGTGACACAGGTGGGGCAGCTTGCAGCCAGTGACACAGGTGGGGCAGTTTGCAGCCAGTGACACAGGTGGGGCAGTTTGCAGCCAATAACACAGGTGGGGCAGTTTGCAGAGACAACCCCCATGGGACTGGCTCTTTTGCAGAGAAGGCACATAATTTGTATACCCTCCTGGCCGAGGCAATCGCTGTCAGAAAAATTGTTCTCAATGTTAGGTGAAATAAAGAACAGGAAGACACCGGATCAAATGGTGGGGCTAGCAAAGCCCTCAGAACTAAAGGAAGGTCCCACTTTGGAAAAAAAGATCTTATCGTGGTCTGATTTTAATTGCAACTTTCAAAAAACAAACCACCAGTGGATACAATGTCCATCTTCTGTTCATCATGGCTGACAGTTTGGACTCTTGAACCTTCAATGAGTTATATGCCAATCCTTTATCCAGATCCTCTTGAAGAAATTCCAAAACTGAAGTGACCTCAGATCCCAATCTCTTTCTGCTGAGCAGCGCACAAACGCTTTCCAAATTCTGTGGTAGGTATTATTGGTTGTACTCTTGCAAACTTGTAACGAGGTACTCATCATCTTATCAGACAAGGCTAAGTGCTTTAAGTATGTCCCCTCAGCCTCCACGCCATCAACCTCAACCTTGCTGAGTTCGGGTGAAACTTTCCATTCTGCAGCAGTAAATCCTGATGAGGAGGCAAAGGAACTGGCTGATACGTCAGCCTCCTGGGCCAAAAGGTAAATTTTTCTATTGCTGATACTTTCTCTTGTCGAATCTTTAATAAAACCTTGAGAACTAGTGGAAGAGGAGGAAATACATAAACTAGAGGAAAGACCCATTGAATTGACAGAGCATCCTGGCCTAGGGCTTGCGGTTGCCAGGTTTCGGAGAAGAAAGCCGGGATCTGGAAGTTCCCCTCCGATGCCATCAAATCTATGACCGGTGTCCTCCATGGCTTGGAGATTTTATCCAAATATCTGAGATTCAGACTCCACTCGTTCGGATCTAGAAACATTCGACTCAATCGATCTGCCACTGCATTCTGCGGTCCTGGTAGGTAAGCTGCCATCAGGGAGTAAAGATTCTCTTCCGCCCAGGCAAAGATTTGGCATGGCAGTCTAAGAAGCGGGAGACTCCTGGTGCCACCCTGCCGGGCTATGTACGCACTGTGGTCTTGTTGTCCAAAAGGACTTTTACTGCTTTGTTCTGCAATACCGGCTGGAAGGCTGATAGAGCGCACCGAACTGCCTCCAACTCCAACAGGTTTGAATGGCAACTCATCAATGCTTTCCATTTGCCCTGCACTTGTTGGTGCAGGCAATGAGCTCCCCAGCCTCTCAGGCTTGCATCCGTGGTTACCACTATTGGTTCTGGTGGCTTGAGAGGCACACCTCGGGATAGATTGAGTCTTCCTCCACCAAGCTAAAGACCAGCTGATTGGAACTGGAACATAGATCTCCTGAGCTAATGAGTGGCGATCCCATTGATGTATAAAATTGTATTGGAACCTCCTCCTCTGCCATCTGGCCCAGGGCACCACTGGAATTGTCAAGAACAGCAGGCCCAAGTATTGTATACACTCCCTCGCACTCGCAGTCAAATTGAACCCCCAGATACTCCAAGATCTGAACTGGATGCATCTGGCTCTTGCGATGGTTGACTAACCAGCCAAAGCGTTCGAGCGTGTTGCACGTTATCTGCACATGCTGTTGTAGAAGAGCTTCCGATGGGGCCAATAGCAGGAGGTCGTCCAAGTAATGAAAATTTTGAATGTCTCTGACTCTTAAAAGTGCGATGACTGCTGACAGAGGCTTGGAAAACATCCTTGGAGCCATGCAGAGCCCGAATGGCAGGCACTGGAATTGAAGGTGGAATCCCTCTAATGTGAAGCGTAGGAAGCGATGGTGCGAAGCCCTTATAGGCACATGTAGATAGGCGGCCGCTAGGTCTATTGATGCTAGCCAATCTCTTTCTTTCACTACCAACATTATGGTTTGTACGGATTCCATTCTGAACGGGGAGGCTTTCATAAATTGGTTCAGAACCTTCAAATCCAGGACCGGCCTGAATCCTCCTGAGGACTTTGGCACTAAGAATAGAGGGATATAAACCCCTTCTCCCTTATTGTGCTCTGGTACTGGAAGAATTGCTTGAGATGGTAACAATTTCTCTATGTACGCTAGTAAGCAATGCCTCTTCTCCAGGCAGGGTGAAACTCTGGTCTCCACAAAATGTGAAGGAGGTGGTCTTTTCTTAAACTCCAGGGAATAGCCGTTTTGACATCCTGGACTTCCTCCGCTCAGACTTCCGCAAAATAAAGCAGCCTGGCTCCTGCTTGTGAAGTCTGAGTGGAGACACCTTCAGAATATTTTGTCTTAAGATTTTGCAGGCTGGTTCACCTTGGCTTTAGATGCCTTGGGCAATGCAGGACCTTGCCCTTTCCACTGTCTGAAGAAAGGTCGGCCTGGCCGGTATGCAGCAGATTCTCTGTATCCTTCCTTTGATCTCTTGAAGGGACGAAAGGGTTGCCTTGACCTTCTCTTCTCTTGTGGAAGCAGACCCAACTTACCCCCTGAAACTCGCTGAATCGCCGACTCCAATGTCTTGCCAAAGAATAGTTTCCCGTGAAAGGGAACTGAGCAAAGGCTGTGCTTTGAAGCATTATCTGCTGACCAGAGCTTCAGCCAGAAGGCTTTGTGAGCCATCACCGAATGGGCCATCAACTTTGCCATCATTCTGACTTGGCCTATGGCTGTTTCTGCTAAAAAATCCACTGTGGCCTTGATAGACTGCAAAGGGGGGGGGGGGCCTCCATCTTCCGCCAACTCTCCCGAAGCAACGGCTTCTAATTCTGCAACCCATACCCTTAAGGCTGCCGCCACTGATGTATGAGCTACCGCCGGCCTGCAGGCCACTCCAGCCACAGAATAAATTCTCTTAAGATCCGTGTCTATCCTTCGATCCATAGGATCTTTAAAGGACACAGAATCTCTGTAAAGAGGGAGTCCACTTTAGGGATAGAATCCCAGAGGTCAGCATCTTTGGCACAGAATGGGTACAGCTTTGAAACCCTGTTGTGGACATTTAGTTTAGTTTCACCCATTCATCCTCTATAACTTCTTGAATTCAAAGGTTATTGGAAAAGAGGGAAATGCATTTTTTCAGCTCAGGCTATTTCCTCTGCTTCCTAGAAGGAGAGGCTTCATCCTTCCATTTCATCGCCATTTTCACCGACTCTACTAAGAAAGGGATTAGGGAATAATCAAATGCGTGTGTGTCCGGTTCATTTTCTGAAACTGAATCCTGTGACTCTTCCTTTGAGCTATAGCGAGCTGCGGTGTCAAGCGCTGAGTCCGAATCTGACAACTGTCCAGATCGGGATCTCTTAGTCACATTTTTTCAACCCCTCCTTTACTGCTGTCTTAATGTAAAGCTTGACTTGAGTGTGTCAGCTGCATTATCCCGAGCGACATCTTTCAGACAGAAGGCACACACCAATTTCCCCGGCAATGTGATAGCCGCACATGCCCAGCAGGCCTTATCCTCTTCTCGGGCTGAGGAGGAGCCCCCAGATAATGAGGAAGATCTGCGCCTGTGTTTGCGTGTATGCTTGCGCTTACTAGTCGCCTTTTGATGTTGCGACAATGCTTGACCTGGATTCATGCCACTGCCTTGAGGTACAGGCGAGGGAGATCTGGAGTGTCGCTCTGAAGGGAGTTCATCCCGCTGCCAACTACTCCTGTGCCCCGACTTATCGCGCTTAGAGCGTTTCTTCTTCTGCGGGTAATGTGGCTGTTTGTACTTTCCTTGCGGGCGTTGATTCCGCATCTGGGTCTTCTCTCTGCATAGAGACAGAAGATTGCTGTCACGTACCTGGTGGTTGAGTCTGGCTTATGCGGGGTCAACCTCTCTTGCGGCCCTGGTTCGAGAGCCCCTGGTAATGCAGACAGGGAGCTCTGGAGCACAGGGGGGCACGAGGGCTGGACAAGTCTCTGGTGGCAGGTATAAGTCCGCTGAAGCTCGTGCAGGCTGAAAGATAGTGGTACGGTCCGGGTCGGCAGCTGGCGGTAACATGCAGGCGGCTGAAGTACAAGGGAGCAGGCAGAAGAGTAGTCATAAGCAATCCGGGGTCAGGGCAGGCAAATATCAGCAAAGTCCAAAGGAATAGCCAGGGTGACAGAAGCAGGAAGTCTCACAAGAGTAAAACACAGGGAGATCACAGGTGCAGGAAACAGTGTAGAACGGACAGCACTTGCTCCCTGGTGCTGTCCGCTTAAATGGCCACTATTGGCGCCATTGCTGGCACACAGAAGCGCGCGAACGCGCACAGGCGCGCGTGCACACTACATGCGGCCGCACACAGGCATGCCAATGCCCGAAGATGTCTCCTTACATTGCCCCCCCAAGGAGCAGCCTCCGGATGCCCAACCGGGCTCTCTTGGACAGGTTGTTTCTCCAAAAAGTCTTGATAAGTTCTTGGGCATGTAGATTGCTTTCTGGCTCCCAAGAATTTTCCTCAGGCCCATATCCTCTCCACTTTACAAGGAACTGAGTGACTCCTGCCCTTCTCCTGCAATGAAGGATGGACTCCACCTCAAACTCCTCCTCACCATCCATCAACCGGTGGAGCAGTTTTCCGTCCTGGAAAATTAATTTTCCTTTTTACTAGGAGGGGCCCTATGTATTTCGGCCCTTGTTTCCTGGACGGGTAGGACAGCTTTAAGTTGGTGGTTGCCAACCAGACCCGTTTGCCAGTGTCAGGAAGCCCAGGGAACGATCCGTGCGTTCCGGCGCAAGCACATGCGCACGCGCGCATCAATGCGAACGATCGTTGGCGCCAGAGGCCCTATTTAAGCCGGTCCGCCACACTGTCACTTTGCTGTTTGGTCTCCAGCTTCTGCATCTTGTAACCTGTGTTCCTGTACACGTTTACCTGTGACCTTGACCCGGATTGTCCTTCTACTCTGCTTGTCTGCTGCCTGCCCTGACCTCGGATTGCCTTGTGACCTGCTTCTGCCTTCTCCTTCTGCCTGCTGTTGTCCGGGCGTTGCCGACCTGGCCTGCCCGACCCTGCTCTGCTGTCCAGCCAGTCTACATCAGCAACCTGCTCTGCTGTCCAGCCAGTCTGCATCAGCATCCTGCTCTGCTGTCCAGCCAGTCTGCATCAGCAACCTGCTCTGCTCTCCAGCCAGTCTGCATCAGCATCCTGCTCTGCTGCCCAGCCAGTCTGCATCAGCAACCTGCTCTGCTCTCCAGGCAGTCTGCATCAGCATCCTGCTCTGCTGTCCAGCCAGTCTGCATCAGCATCATGCTCTGTTGTCCAGCCAGTCTGCATCAGCATCCTGCTCTGCTGTCTAGCCAGTCTGCATCAGCATCCTGCTCTGCTGTCCAGCCAGTCTGCATCAGCAATCTGCTCTGCTGTCCAGCCAGTATGCATCAGCATCCTGCTCTGCTGCCCAGCCAGTCTGCATCGGCATCCTGCTCTGCTGCCCAGCCAGTCTGCATCGGCATCCTGCTCTGCTGTCCAGCCAGTCTGCATCAGCATCCTGCTCTGCTGTCCAGCCAGTCTGCATCAGCATCCAGCCCAGCTGCCTCCAGGACTGATCAGGCACTCTTACCCCACCGCGCTTCCGTGGCCGCTGTACCACTCCCAGCAGTCCGTAAGCCGGAGTTGTAGGAGAGATCTCCCTCTACCGTCTGGCTCACCCTCCAGGTACGTAACAGCCAGGCTGTAAGTCAAGTTCTCCCCGTCTCTTCCTGTCAAAAATTTAGTCTGAGCAAGGGTTTCCTGTAGTAGTTTATTGTTGCTTTTGGTGATCTCCTGTGTGGCAGGGATTGCACTTTCCGGAAGCAGATTAGGCAGGAATGTGGGGTGATTGCCAAGATTCTCCCAAAACGGAGACTGCTTGGTAGCAGAGTGGACAGTTCTTGGAGTTGTTGTAGGCGAACTCGGCTAACAGCAACAAGGAGACCCAGTCATCCTGAGAGTAAGAGGAGTAGCAACGGAGGTATTGTTCCAGGGTCTGGTTGGTCCTCTCTGTTTGGCCGTTGGACTGTGGGTGATAGGCTGATGAGAAGGCTAGCTCAATCCCCAAAATAGAACACAGGGACCTCCAGACCGGGGATGTGAACTGCACCCCTCTATCGGACACAATATTTCTTGGAATGCCGTGTAGACTAACAACTTCCTTGATGAACATTTTACCTGTCTCTGTAGCTGAGGAAGTGCCCTTCATTGGGATGAAGTGCGCCATTTTTGTGAGACGGTCGACCACCACGAAGATTGTTGTGAAGCCTGCAGATGGGGGCAACTCCACAATAAAGTCCATGGAGATTTGGGACCATGGGCGCTCAGAAATAGGTAGTGGATTTAGCAGATCCCAAGCCTTAGTTCTCTCCATCTTATTTCGAGCGCAGGAAGGCATGCGCCTACAAAAGGTGCGGGCCAGCAGTTCTGCTTTCTTACGGTTGCCGAAGTGCCCCGTCTAGGTGGTGCTCGTGGAAGAGTTCCAAGGCAGTCAGGTGAAGCTCTTCGGGCACAAAGATCCGAGTACCCAACCACCATAACCCATCTTTTACAGAAAGTCCAGAGTCTGCGGGTATAGTGAAGCTGGCCAAAGTTTGCCTGATCCGGGCTAGAAAGTTCCTGGACCAACAATAAGCTATGAGCAGGCAGAATAGTATCGGGAGGAGACTCTTGTCCGGTTTCATGGAACATCCTGGACAACGCGTCCGGTTTGACATTCTTGGATCCGGGTCGGTAAGTGATGTGTAACTGAAACCGGGAAAAGAACAATGCCCAGCGAGCTAGGTGAGGCTTGAGTCTCTTGGCTGTTCTCAGGTATTCTAAATTCTTGTGGTCCGTGAATACCAGGATCGGATGGACTGCTCCTTCCAGGAGATACTGCCATTCTTCTAGGAGGGATTTTATGGCTTAAAGTTCTCTGTCATCCACATCTTAATTTCTCTCTGGGGGAGAGAGCTTCCGTGAGAAGGCGATTGGGTGTAAGGAAGACTTAGGCCCCTGTCTTTGGGACAAGACCACCCCGACTGCGGTCTCCGAGGCATCCACTTCCAAGATGTAGGGCAATGTGGAGTCGGGGTGCTTAAGAACAGGTGCTGACGTGAACCATCTTTTTAGAGTTTGGAAGGCTGCTTGCGCTTCCGTGGACCAGGCAAAACGGGTGTTCTGTTTGGTCAGCTGCGTTATTGGAGAGATGACTGCAGAGAATCCTCAAATAAATTTTCTATAAAAATTGGCAAAGCGCTGTACTGCTTTTTTATACACCGGTGCTGGCCAGTCAATAGCCAATACCTTCTGGGGATCCATAGTCTTGTCGGTAGTGGAGATCTGGAACCCCAGGAAGGAGATGTCGGTGCGTTCAAAGGAACATATTTTGGCCTTGGCATACAGGCCATGTTGCCGATGGCAGCTGACCACACACACTTGACATGCTTACAATGTTCTTCCAGGGAGGGGGAGAAGATGAGGATGTCGTCCAGATAGACCACTACAAATAAGTCAAGAAAGTCTCTGAAAACATCATTGACCAGGTGCTGGAAAGTGGCCGGGGCGTTACAGAACCCGAAGGGTATGACCAGGTATTCAAAGTGGCCAAAGCGAGCCCGGAAGGCCATTTTCCATTCATCCCCCTCCCGTATACGGATTAAGTTGTAGACCCCACAAAGTTCCAACTTAGTGAACACTGCTGCAGAGCCGAGCCGTTGGAATAACTCAGGAACCAGGGGCAGAGGATACCGGTTCTTGACCGTAATTTTGTTAAGGTTCCGGTAGTCAATGCATGGCCGGAGAGAATGATCTTTTTTCTCTACGAAGAAAATCCCGGCTCCTGCTGGAGACGTAGATGGTCGGATGAAACCCTTCTGCAGGTTCTCTTCAAGGTAGGCCTTGAGGGCCACTAGCTCCACTTCTGAAAGAGGGAATATTCTGCCAAAAGGGACCTTGGCTCCAGGTAACAGGTCTATTGGGCAGTCGTATGGCCTATGCAGAGGTAGGGTGTCTGCCCCCTTCTTGCTGAAGATGTCCAGGAAGTCATGGTACACTTCGGGGACGGCAAGGCGGGTTTCCTGGTCTGGATCAGGATTATGAGAGAGCACCGCTGGTGATGCCCCCTGGGGCGGCTGGAGACAGTGACCCAAATAATATGGAGACAGGAACCGCCAAAAGAAAGATCAATAAAACAACTACATGCCCCCGAGTCCAGGATGGCCGGAACTTGAATATTCCCATCGGGAAGCTGCAGAGAGATGGAGAGAATACAGTGAGACTGAAGACTCGGTAGAGATAGCACTTCCCATGAGACTGGAGTTGGACACTTACCGGCCTTGGCGGGGCAGTTCCTTACTAGATGCCCTGCACCCCAACAGCAGAGGCACAGGTTGAGGGACATGCGCCTCTGTTGTTCCTCGGAGGAAAGGGAAGGTCAGAGGATCCCAATCTGCATGGGCACGGGATGGTTTTGAGGAGACGGTTGCAGCCGGACTTGGTCCTGGGTAACTGGGCACTCGGGATACATCCAGGTGGGTCGCAAGGATCCTGTGGCTCTCTGCCCTGCGTTCCGGCAGGTGGCAATCGATTTGGACAACGCGTCCGGTTTGACATTCTTGGATCCGGGTCGGTAAGTGATGTGTAACTGAAACCGGGAAAAGAACAATGCCCAGCTAGCTAGGTGAGGCTTGAGTCTCTTGGCTGTTCTCAGGTATTCTAAATTCTTGTGGTCCGTGAATACCAGGATCGGATGGACTGCTCCTTCCAGGGGCAGAGTTCACCCATAGTAGGCTGACATGAGGAGGTCCAGGAAAAGGTATCTGGCACGTTGCAATAGCAATTCTGAAAACAGAACGCATAATTATGGTGCTAGGTTTTCAAATGTAAATGTACAAGTACTGTTGATGTGTATTGACTGTTTCCATCTCCAGCAGATAACTTTGTATACCCTTTGTAGTTGGATTGTTAATATTTCTGAAAAAAATCATCAAAAATAAAGTATATTTGAAAACAAAAAAGAATAGTAGCCCTGGAGCTTGCTCCAATAAAAACCAAGTCAGCCGCGACAGCTTCCATATTCTAGTCTCCCAGCATCCCTCAAACTCTGTCAACGGGGGCGTGGTCTAGCTATGGCGGCGTGAGGACACACTTCACGAAGCTCTGCTGGGAACGGACCCGAGACTCACCTGCCAGACCCGGTCCAGGAGCCACAAACACATGCCGGGGGATCGTAAACACCTGCTCACCTCAGGGGAACCAAGAGGCCCAGAGATCACACAGTACTTTCTGTGAAACCACACCATCTCCTCATCCACACCCCAGGCCAAGATGGCGCCGACGCGCACCAGCCAGCACGGGACCGCTGATGCCTACAGTAAGACGGGCACCCAGGTGGAGAAGGGGGCCAAGAGCCTGGAGGACCATTGCCAACGACCAGGCAGGTCAGTTTCTCCCATCCTGTCCCCGGAGGTGCCGATGGCGGCCTCCCGGTCGGCCTCGCCCTCCTCCACGCTGGAGGGGCACATGGAGGGCTCCTTTAAAGACACTGTTGCCTCTCTGCCTACCAGGCAAGACCTACAGGCCATGGCTACATCCATAGTGAGTGCACTCACTAAAGAATTACACGACCTGCGCAACCAGGTGGACACTGTGGGGGAGCGGAGGTCCGACCTGGAATCAACCGCCATTACCACAGAGACCCGGCTGTCTGCCCTGGAATTGGACCACCGGGCCTTTCGTCACCATCTTGTGGATGTCCAGCTGCGTCTAGACAATGGAGAGAACTGGAGCCGGAGGAACAACATGCGCCTCCGAGGCATCCCTGAAGCCAGCAGGGGACCAGACCTCAGAGTTACTGTGACAGCCATACTGAACCAGATCCTGGACAAACCACCCACAGCGGACCTTGAACTGGACAGGGTCCATAGGGTGCCTGGCCCCCTCAGCCTCTCCCAGAGGGCAAAACGCAGTGGACCAGCCTAGGGACATTCTCTGTAGGGTCCACTTTTTTACTGTTAAAAGACATTTTGAGACAGGCCTGGGCAAAAGGCCCGCTGGACTTTGATGGTGCCAGTGTCCGGATTTATCCAGATGTGTCCAGGCAAACGTGCCATGCGGGGACTCCTGCGACCCCTCCTGGAGGGAGACGGGGGTCACTTACCGCTGGCGGCATCCCTTCCACTTGATTGCAAAGAGGGGTGGAGAGGAATTCTTCCTTAGGTCCCCAGAGCAGCTCCCGGACCTGTTTCACTTTATCGACAAGCCAGCCATAGAGGCACCCAACTAGCATGACTTCCTTCTCACTCAGGGGGCGGGAACGCCTCCCCCACCTAGGCCCCAGAGGCAGCAGTGACCCAGATCTCGGGAATCAAGCAGAGAGGCACCCCGTCAATGATCAACTACCTCGGAAGCCTAGCCCCACTAACCGCCCTGGAGACTGGTAAGACCGTATCTGCAATTGCTGCTGCTTCCCGCGGGTGCTCTGTCACCCATTTGGATCCCCATTTGACTTCTACATTGTTTTCATATCATTGCCCAGTACTTGTCTATTCACCTGCCAAGGGCCACACCACATCTCATGCAGATGATCCCGCAGATCAGCGTCTGGTTCCCCCCCCCCGTCTGACGTGGGCGATGCCACCTCCCCTATTCGCCATGGACTGACATAACATGGTGCCCCCTGGCACCTCCGGTCACAACTTAACCGGCCACCTTGCATCTCTGGCTCATGGACGCACTGCGGTGGCCTCCCCCTGCCGGCCCCTTCTGCTACCCCCGCTTGTCCTGGTCCTTGTGTCACATAATTATGCCTCCATACGGACATGTAAGCTGTTGGACTTTGCAGTGTCTCTGCCTCTATCCCACTTGCAACGTACCCTACTTGAAGGACTATATCCACACCTCTGAACTTTGCAGCTGCTCCGACGGAATGCTTTGATATTTCTCCTCCTGTCTATGGGTTAACCTGTAAGCTCTGCCATGCACCTGTGCAATCTTATATACATGGGAGAACTCTCCCCATGGGTGGCTCGGCGGAGTGGGGTCCCACACAGTGCTGCGCTCCTCCTGTCCCTAGCATTACCGTTAATTTGTCTCTCCTTTATAATTGAATTGAGTTATGTGTCTCGCTGGTCCTCCCTTCCCAGCACCTCCACTCTTAATGATTTTGTTGTTACCTGTTGACTACCTTCTGGGGCGACTTCCAACGTCTCCCCCCACCCCCCCCCAGGGTAGGCTCCGGGTTGCACATGTTTGGGCTGTACCGGAACTTTAAGGCAATTTGCCTTTCTTATAGATTCACTTCCTCCCCCTTTCCCTATCCCCCCCCCTTACTTTCCTCTCTCTCCATCTATTCTTTATTTATTACTCCCCCACTCCCCCTGTCCTCTTTTTTCCCCCTGTCCTCTTTTTTCCCCCTGTCCTCTTTTTCCCCCCTGTCCTCTTTTTCCCCCCTGTCCTCTTTTTCCCCCTGTCCTCTTTTTCCCCCTCTCCCTCTTCTCTCTCCCTGTTTCCCTGTGTCTCTCCCCAGGGAACCCACCGGGGGTAGTGGGGCTCCACTGGAGCCATACCGAAACCCTCCTGTGCGATCATGGGTCTCCTCAAGGTCACCTCGCAAAACATCTGAGGGCTCAATACGCCAGAGAAACGATCCCAGCTTCTGTCATTTCTGAAAATAGGTGAGACGCAGGTTGCTTTCCTTCAGGAAATCCACTTTAGAGGAGACCACATCCCCAAACTGACAAATTGAGCTTTTCCCACAGTATACCATAGTGTCTCTCCTATCTCCAAGTCCAAGGGGGCTAGCATTCTGCTGGCTAAATCTGTTCACTGGGTTCTTGAAGCACAAAAGACTGACCCGATGTTCGGGTCACCCTCGCCAATGTGTATTTCCCCAACGCCAACCACGTACAATTTCTGCGTAAACTTCTCCCTGAGCTCCATGACTTTACTGAAGGCCTCCTACTTTTCGGTGGCAATCTGAATTTCGCTATGGAGCCGCTGCTCGACGCTTCGAGGGGCGCCTCGCATCTCTCCTATTCCTGTCTCAGGTGAATCAAGGCGGACTTATATACTCTCCATCTAGTGGACCCCTGGCGGATCCGCTACCCGCAAGACCGCAACTATTCCTTCTTCTCACAGGTACACCATACCTATTCTAGACTTGACTACCTGTTAATAATGCAGCAGGAGCATGCTAGGGTGGTGGATTCATCCAGTGGTGTCATATCTCTTTCAGATATGCATCGATCAGTCTTACCCTACAGATCGGCCAGATGGTGCGATCCCCACCTAGCTGTAGGCTAAATGAGGCCCTCCTCCAATCGGAGGAGATCCACACGGACACCATCTCCACCCTGAGGGAATATTTCTCCACCAGTGCTAACTCGGTCAGCAACCCTCTATTGGTCTGGGAGGCAAATAAGACGGTGGTACAGGGTGCCCTGATCAGATGGGGAGCCCGCCGTAAAAGGGAGAGATTGCAACAGACGGAAGACCTACTTATGCAATTGCGTGTGTTGGAATGCTCCCACAAGGAAACTCTGGCCCACTCTACCTTCCAAGACCTTCTGAAGGTCCGTGAAGAACTCCGTACGCTCCTGTTTCAAAAGACAAAGCAAAAACTAGCCTGGACCCAACAGGCAATGCACGAGTTCTCCAACAAACCGGGTACGCTGTTAGCGAGGGCGCTGCACGGCCCTCGTACCAAGACCTATATTCCAAATATAAGTTCTGCATCTGGCCAGAAATTGTCTGCCTTCCCAGACATAGCAAGGGAAATTCATTCATTTTTCAGGGACTTGTACAACCTTGATTGTCCTCC
>BLSH010535752.1:121941-133241 GCA_018402905.1 Glandirana rugosa
GGGGGGGGGGGAGGGCAGTCCTCTCGGCGAGGAGATGAACGCGGAACAGTCGCGCTTATCTCCTTTTCGGTTATTTGCCGTGAATGACCAATGGTACACTAGTCAACACTAACCTGTGTCGACTAGTGTACCATTGCTCAGATGCAGTATTTGAGAAATGGTGCTAGTTTCTACGTCACACAGTGTCGCTTTGTAGCGTGGTGGCTAGCGGCGCGTCACTCTTGACTAGGGACGACGCTGACAGTTAAATGTTATGCCGTCCGCCTTTCACCAATTAGATATGAGGTGTTACTGTTTCACTTTTGTCTTAAAATCTTTAATTTTATCAACACGCGGCGGTGGATCGCCATCCACTTGTTTTCTAAACAAATTTTTTCAATAATATTTTTTGCCGTTTATTGGCTTTTCCTCTATTCGCGCTGACAAGGCGCAAGTAGAGGAGCGGCTCTCCTGACGGGAGGGGGGGGGGGGTATCTGCGCTGATAGTCAGAGCATTGATTATCAGTGCAGGCCCTTCAGGGATGCCCACAAGTGCCAACCCATGCCCACCAGGGATGGCAAACGGTGCCCATTTCAGGGATGGCAATCAGTGCCCATCAGTAATGCCTGTCAGTGCCTCCTCATCAATGCTGCCTATCAGTGCCACCTGTTAGTGCTGCATATTAGTGCCGCCTCATCAATGCTCATCAGTGCAGCCTTATCAGTGCCCGTCAGTGAAGGAGAAAAATTACTTACTTACAAAATTTTATAACAGAAACAAAGAAAAACATTTTTTTCCAAAATTTTCGGTCTTTTTTGTTTGTAAGACCCCTTTCACACTTGTGCGAGTTGTCCTGCGATTTGGGACTGCAAAGTCGCATGACAAGTCGTTCCCCATTATTATGAAGTACCGTTCATATCTATACGACTTCAAGTTGTGCTGACTTCAAAGTAGTCCCTGCATTACTTTGATGCAACTTTTGAGGCCCATAGACTTCAATGTTAAACCTGAATAATATAGATGTGATTTCTATACTACTTCTGTAAGACTTTGTAATATATTTTCATTGAGCCAGAGTTGCAACAAAGTCATAGTGGTTCAAAATCGCGTCAAAAAATCGCTTCATGTACACGGGACGCTTTTTCAACCTCCCCTGAATGATTTTTTGTCAGATAGAAACCCACACTTAAACCGGCCGTTTAGCTGCGTTTTGCATGCCGCGTTCGTGTCAAGAAGCAGTTTTTTTTTTAAATGACAAACACCTCTAAACGAAGCGCTGCTGAACGCAAGTTAGGCGTTTAGGCGCGTTTGCAAGCCTTTCAAATGCCTGTGAACTTCTGTCTAAACGCATTTTTTTGCTTTCCATAAAAAGCCTCTAAACTCGAAACTACGCCTAGAAACGATCTTTAATGACCCCGTGTACATGAACTGATAAGATAACATTAGATGAGTTCAGAGGCAGCTGGAAAAAAATGCCCAAACGTCCGTTTAGAGGCAGCAGTGTGCATGAGGCCTTAAGAAAAAAATGTTAAAATCCAGCAGTGATTAAATACCACCAAAAGAAAGCTCTATTTGTGGGGAAAAAATGATACAATTTTAATTCGGGTACATGACCGCATTGCGTGACTGTGCAGTTGTCAAATGTGAGAGTGCTGAAAGCTGAAAATTGGCTTGGGGAGGAAAGGGGTGTAAGTGCCCTGTATTGAAGTGGTTACTGAGGAAAAAAGGGATTTTTTTGTATAACTTACCGTAAAATCCTTTTCTCTGAGTTCACTGACAGACGCAGCCTTCTTACGACACATGGGGTTATGCTCATCCTACTAGGAGTAGCCTAGGCAAAACAAACAAAAGTGTAGGTTGGCCCCTCCCAGGGGGCCGTCCTCACCTTAGCATATAATCCCCCTGCTCTGTACAGCACATCAGTTCGTAACAAGCCATACAAACTCAACGCAGAGGGGTGGGTGCTGCGTCTGTCAGTGAACTCAGAGAAAAGGATTTTATGGTAAGTTATACAAAAAATCCCTTTTTCTCTTCCGTTCACTGACAGACGCAGCCTTCTTATGACACATGGGGACGTCCCAAAGCTGTGCCAATCAAGAGGGGTGGGCAAAATCATAACAACTGTACCCAACAGAAAAACGCCCTCTCAGGCGGCGCTAACTGCGCCTATACTGCCGCTTGTAATACTTTGCGGCCAAAAGCAGCATCCGAGGATGCCGAAACATCAATTTTGTAAAACTTAGTAAACGTGTGCACTGAGGCCCAAGTAGCTGCCTTGCACACCTGAGACACCGAGGCTTGGTGTCTAAACGCCCAGGAAGTACTAACTGCCCTGGTGGAATGAGCCGTAACTGGAAACGGGGGAACCTTGCCCCGAATCTCATATGCATGAGTCACGGTCTTCCGTATCCAATGAGACACTGTAGCTGACGAGGCCGCCATACCTTTGTGCGACCCTTCCGTCAGCAAAAATAAAGAATCAGACTTCCGAAAGGAAGCTGTAGAACTTAAATACACCCGTAAGGCCCTCAACACATCCAAAGAATGCAGCTCAACTTCTTTGGGATGTGACGGGTGCGGGCACAATGAGGGGAGAACAATATCCTCATTTAAATGAAAGGAAGAAAACCACCTTCGGAAGAAACGAAGGGGAAGGCCGCAGAACTGCCTTGTCCTTATGGAGGACCAAGTAAGGTGACCTGCAGGATAATGCTGCTAACTCCGACACCCGCCTGGTGGATGTGATAGCTACCAAAAAGGCCACCTTCTGCGACAACAACTGTAAGGGAATGTCCCTAATCCTTTCATATGGTGGCTTCTGTAACACAGAAAGCACCAGATTCAAATCCCACGGTGCCAAAGGCGACCGTATTTGAGGAGCCACATGGCATACTCCCTGTACAAATGTACGGATCAATGAATGAGACGCCAAGGGCCATTGAAAAAGAACCGCCAGGGCCGAAATCTGCCTCTTGAGCGTACTTAACGCCAGGTTCTTGTCCAGTCCTTGCTGCAAAAATGACAGTACTCTGGACACTCTATAAGAGCGGGGGTTCCAACCCCCTGCCTCGCACCGGGTAATATAGGCCTTCTAGGTCCTATGATAAATCTTACGTGAGGAACTCTTACGTGCTTTAATCAAAGTAGGGATTACGGAGTCAGCGACACCCCTATCCCTCAATACCTGGGACTCAATAGCCAAGCCGTCAAAGCCAGCGAGGGTAAAGCATGGTGCCAGATGTGCCCCTGAGACAGTAGGTCTTCGCGAAGTGGAAGACGCCACGGAACCTCTGCCACCATCCGCACTACGTCTGCGTACCAAGGACACCGGGGCCAATCCGGAGCTACCAGGATTGTCGGTATTCCCCCCGCCTCTACCCCGTGTACAACCCGCGGTAGAGCCTTTAGAGGAGGAAAAATGTACAGCAGCCGATACTGACCCCGAGGCCTGTGAAGCACTGCCCCCCCGAAGGACCGGAGCCGCCTCCGCGGCTGTTGCTGTGCTTCTTGTTCTGCCCTGATGGCTTACCTACGCCACCTCCGTGGCATTGACCGACTGAACCAGAACCGGGCGGCGCAGCCTTACTGTCCAACGGGACAGGCAAAGCCTGATCGCTCTCAGTTCCGGTACCTACATCGACCAATTGAGGGGAGGAAAACTTCTCCCCCCCTTTAGGGCCAGAACCTGAATCCGCCAAACCAAGGGTTCCCGGGACTGACGCTCCGACCTGATCGGCCCGTCCAGGGATAGAGGAGATTCCCGTATACAGAACCGTAAGGAGAACCACTGGTGCGATCACAGGGTTCGCCCTACCTGAAGCGTTAGAAGCTTGCTCGGTGTTAGAAACACCCCTGCCTGTACCGTGTCCGGAATCAGACCCAGGCACTCCAGCCGGCAAGCCATCGTTAATGATGACTTCTGTCTGCTGAGTGCCTGACCGGCACCTAGAAGCGCCCCCCGACGCTCCTGCGGGAGCCTCAAGTTTGAGGGGAAGGACTTTTCTGGGGGCAGAGAGCTGCTTGCAACCCCCAGAAACCGGCCCCCCACCCGTGAGGCGGGTGGGGGCAACCCATCATGCGGAGGCAGACTTGTCCTCCGCTTTTTCAGGCTTACGCTGCCAGGGCCTCTTGCTGTGGCCCATGAACGCCTTCCCGGCCTTGCCCGCTGGGCCGGGTGCCCAAAAAAAAACTTCTTCTGACCAGAAGAGACAGGACCCTGCCTACGACGACGATCTCGTCGCTTCGGCTCTGGAAGGAAAGTACTCTTCCCTCCCGTGAAATCCTTAATAATTTTATCCAACCGTGGGCCGAACAGATGCCCTCCCTGAAAGGGTAGGTCTGCCAGAGCTTTCTTTGAAGCCTGGTCGCCCGACCAAGAGCGGAGCCACAGCACCCGCCTGATAACGATTGAAAAAACAGACATTTTTGACAATATGGGGAGAAGATCCAAAGCAGCATGGCATATGTAGCGGAGACCTTCTTCCAAATGTTGCACCCGCTGTACCTCAGCCTGTGCACATTCACTAGACAAACTAGTGCGCAGTGCGGCAGCGTGCTCACGAAGAGACTGTGCCGCCATAGCAGTTGCTAGCGCCGGCCGCATGGCTGACCCAGCCAACAAGAATAGTGCTTTAGACACTGTCTCTGTGCGGCGATCGGCCGCCCTCTTAAAGGATGGTGACCCCTCCAAAGGGATGGTGGTTGCCTTATTCACACGAGCCACGGCAGGGTCCACCACCGGGGAAGCCCATCTCTTAGTAAAGCTTTCCTCAAAGGGGTAGCGAACAGCAACGTTTTTAGGCAAAGCCAAGGAACTTGGTGGCCTACGCCATTCCTTGAACACTGCCTGTTCAACCACCTGATCATAAGGGTAAGCCCTAGGGGACCTAGGGGGTCTAAGCGGTCCACAAACATATGCGGACTCATGCGACTCCCCTGTTTGGTCCAGTCGCATAGAGTCACGAATATCAGTGATCAGTGCACTATCGCTTTATCCCGCGAACTAGGAGCCTCCTGATCCTCTTCGCCCTCTGAGGGAGGCTCACCCTCTGAGAGATCCACAGGTGTGACCATTGAGGCGATTTCTAGATCTGAATCTTCCCCTGAGGAAAGAGGGGGGGGTGGGCGCTTCTGGGGGCCCCTCGGACCGGGCATCCCTGCCTGGGGGAAGAACTCCCCAAACACCGCCCTCAGCTGTTCCAAGGACACACATGTTCCTGGGGTGGACTGTAAATCTGCAGGTACCCCTGCCATAGTATTGCCGGCCTCTGACATCTCAGCCCGGCACCCCCGCTGTGTAACCACCACCTCTACCCCACAAATCAGCCAGGGAGACCCGGGCGGATTACATCCACCACTACCAGCACCCAGGAAGCGCCAGCTATACTTGCTGTTTGATGCCTCAGCACTTCAACCGAAAGAGCAATGCCCACGAACTACTGCACGCCAGGAGCTTGTTACTGTGTGTCAGCCACGCTGTCCAAGCGCAAACCGGAAGCCCACTTCTGTTTTTAAGCACAAGGACTGCAATTCTCCCAACCGACCACTGGGGGCCGCCAGAGAGCAGGCTGGAAACCACATGGTTCTCAAACAATGGACGCTGCCATTACACACGTTCGGTCGGCCACGAACGAGCGGTGCTCCAAAATCCAATGGTGACGACCCGCCTGACACAGTGCTCCGGACGGTCGGTGCAGATTCGAACGGTTTGTGCAAAGGTGCCTGCGGGGGATGGAGGGGGGAGGGGGAGTGGGGGGAAGGCCTCTAACGGCCCCCCCACCGGCTGGCCACCACAGAGCTGCCCAGGTGCCCACTCTCCATGCCCCTAGGGCGGAAGAGGGGTCCACTCACCAATCCGACGGGCTCAGCGGGTAGCCACCCGGAGCAGACCTACCTCCCCGCAAGGAGGCATGCTGCTGGCCAGGCTACTGGACAGGCGAACCAGTCACTGGGCTCTAGTGGGTTTTAGCCACTGGTCGCCCGCACGGAAACGGGTGCTATGCGGTGGGCCCCCCTAAGGGGGTTCGCATAGTGTTGGCCGCACTGGGGAAAGATTAGGATTCGAGATATCCTCTATACCACCAGCCAGCTTCTTGATAGCAGTCTTCCTTAAATGAATCTTCAGGAGACCGCCGCTCCCATAGGGAACCAGGTCTACTCCATGCACTAGGCAAATAAAAACTGATGTGCTGTACAGAGCAGGGGGATTATATGCTAAGGTGAGGACGGCCCCCTGGGAGGGGCCAACCTACACTTTTGTTTGTTTTGCCTAGGCTACTCCTAGTAGGATGAGCATAACCCCATGTGTCATAAGAAGGCTGCGTCTGTCAGTGAACGGAAGAGAAAAAATGAATTTAACCACTTCCAAACCGAGCCTGTTTTTTTGGGTTTGGTGGTTAAGTTAAAAACAGGTTTTTTTTGCTATAAAATTACTTAGAACCCCCAAACATTATATATATTTTTTTCTAACACCCTAGAGAATAAAATGGCGGTCATTGCAAAACTTTGTCACACCGTATTTGCACAGTGGTCTTCCAAACATGCTTTTTTTTAATTAATTCAGTTTTTTTAGTTAAAAAATAAGAAAACAGTAAAGTTAAGCCAATTTTTTCCATATTGTGCAAGATAATGTTATGCCGAGTAAAATGATACCCACCCAATATGTCATGCTTCAAAATTTGATTCCGCTTGCGGAATGGCGACAAACTTTGCAACTTAAAAATCTCCATTGGCGACGTTTAAAAAATTCTACAGGTTAGCAGTTTTGAGTTACAGAGGAGTTCTAGTGCTAGAATTATTGCTCTCGCTCTAACGATCGCGGTGATACCTCACATGTGTGGTTTGAACACCGTTTTCATATGTGGGCGGGACTTACGTATGCGTTCGCTTCTGCACGTGAGCTCAGTGTGCCCAACAACCTTGCCTGCCTTTGATGGTCTTCTGCCCAATGACAACTCTACCTTTGATGATCTTGCTTATCTTCTCCCTACTGATCCTGTGGCTGCTGTCCAGCCTGGTGATCCTGTGCCCATTGTCCAGCCTGCTGATCCTGTGCTTGCTGTCCAACCTGCTGATCCTGTGCTTGCTGTCCAGCCTGCTGATCCTGTGCTTGCTGTCCAGCCTGCTGATCCTGAGCCCGCTGCCCATCCTGCTGATCCTGTGCCCACTGCCCATCCTGCTGATCCTGTGCCTGCTGCCCATCCTGCTGATCCTGTGCCCGATACCCATCCTGCCAATCCTGTGCCCGCTGTCCAGCCTACTGATCTAGTGCCTGCTGATCCTGTGCCTGCTGTCCAGCCTGCTGATCATGTGCTCGCTGTCCAGCCTGATGTTCCGGTGCCTGCGTCCAGCCTGATGACCCGGTGACCGCTGTCCAGCCTGATGACCCGGTGACCGCTGTCCAGCCTGATGACCTGGTGACCGCTGTCCAGCCGGATGACCCAGTGCCCGCTGTCCAGCCGAATGACTCAGTACCCGCTGTCCAGCCTGAGGTTCCGGTGCCCGCTGTCCAGCCTGATGTTCCGGTGCCCGCTGTCCAGCCTTGCAATCCGGTGCCCGCTGTCCAGCCTTACGATCCGGTGCCTGCTGTCCAGCCTGACGATCCGGTGCCCGCTGTCCAGCCTGACGATCCGGTGCCCCCTGTCCAGCCTGACGACCTGGTGCCCACTGTCCAGCCTAACGATCCGTGCCCACTGCCCAGCCTGATTATCCGGTGCCCGCTGCCCAGCCTGATTATCCGGTGCCCGCTGCCCAGCCTGATGTGCCACTGCCCAACCTGATGTGCCTCTGCCCAGCCTGATGTGCCTCTGCCTGCTTCCCAGCCTGATGTGCCTCTGCCGGCTGCCCAGACTGATGTGCTTCTGCCGGCTGCCCAGACTGATGTGCCTCGGCCCTCTGCCCTGTGTGATGATCTGGTCCCTGATGCCCAGCCTGCCTCTGGACATTCTGTGCCCAACAACCTGCCTGCCTTTGATGGTCCGCTGCCCAATGACAAGTCTACCTTTGATGATCTTGCTTATCTTCTCCCTACTACACAGCTGGGTTCTACTGACTATATGCCAGCTGCTCAGTTGGATTGTTGCGCAGGGGTTAAGTGTCCACCTGCTAATGGGTCTGAGAGCTCTGAAC
The DNA here is from genome assembly GCA_018402905.1 of Glandirana rugosa. Taxonomy (NCBI): domain Eukaryota; kingdom Metazoa; phylum Chordata; class Amphibia; order Anura; family Ranidae; genus Glandirana; species Glandirana rugosa. The sequence goes on from BLSH010535752.1 coordinate 130,049, forward strand.
TCTCACGTGCCTTAGATAGGTTACCTACTTGGCCTAAGGTTCAGTTGACGGTTGCCTCAGTCGAGTCCCTCTGGCAGTGTGTTGCTCCTATGGCGCCCAAGCCTGGTGGTCCAGACATACCCTTGGTAACTGGGGAATGGAGTACGATCTGTGCCTTGCCATGATCCGGATGCAACTGCCACAGCTCAGGGTGTACTAGGGGACCTGGGTCAGGTAACCAGTGCCTCGGAAAGACCTAGTTGGCTTTTGATGTGCAGATCAAGTCCTGGAAACCAGGCAAGCTACTTAGTTATGACAAGACACATCGGTGTCTGTATTCCGGTATCGTCACATAACCCCAGGGCTAGGTTTGAAGATAACCAGTGGGACCCCAGCATTGGGGTATCTGCTCTTTTGAGGGAATTGAAGTGTTGAATTTTGTACATCTCAGGGAATCTGGCCAGCAGAACACCCAGCCAGTCGCTTGACCCCAACAGTGAGATACCCATCCTGTTACCTGACCTGGGTGGGGGGGGGCCTTGTCTATCGATGGATGTTGGCAGGGGGGCATCTACAACAGATTTTCTCCCCACCAGCTTGAGCGGTGCACTCCTTTTGTTTGTTCACAGGGGGGCATCTTGCTTGGAACCCGGCACTTCTTTAGCCTACGACAAACTTTTACTTGGGACTTAATGCAAGTATAACGGAAGACTGTTTTTTTATGGACAGGTTCAGCTATAGCTGTTTGGAGTGTCCTGAGGCCACTCCTAAGAGGGGGTACTGTCAGTAAAGGTCTCGTCTGCTGGTGGAGCTGTGGCTCCCAGATCCATGGGGTGCAGTTCCGGTGTCCACCAGCGGATGTATCGGGAAAGAGCTCATCTGCTGGAGGCACTGTGGTTCCCATATCAATGGGCTGCAGTTCCAGTGTCCACCAGCGGGTGTCTCCCAGCAGCGAGAAGCTCATTTACTCATCGCCTGATGCTCGTTGCTGGAATTATATTTAAATCCTCTCTGTCCTGTTGTGATTGCCTTGGTGTTTTGGTCTCCATGTGCCCCTGACCTGTGATCTGTTCCTGCACCCCTCTCTTGCAGGCTGATCCCTTCCCACCTTCTCTCTCTGTCTCCTGTTCGCTGTTCCTGCCCTGTCCTGCGCCCCAGCTCCCTCTGATTGATCTCCTGTGTATGAGCGGGCTCGGCTACGTTTACGGATTGGCATTCCCTATCTGCTGTATATATTTAGTTTAGTCAGTTGTTCTTTGTGTGTCACTATTTTGTTATTTGGCTTGTTTTACACGGTTTGGTATGTTGGAGGTGCTTTTACATCTTTGTCCATTTATCTTTTAAATCAATTATATTATTTTACACTACTTGTGCCTGGCATTCTCTGTTGCAGTTTGCACATGTCTGATCACACCAGTTGTTGACACCTATCTGAAGCAAAAACCTAAATGGGGGGTGAATCCTGCTATGGATGGTACCGTCCCCACAGAGTCCTGATATCAATATCATCAAGTCAGGCTGAATCTATCACACATGTACCTTCAGAAATTTTATACAAATGTATCTAACAATTATTTCTGTTTTTAGGGCAAAATTTGGCCACACCAAATATTGATTTTTTTCTGTTTAACCACTTGAGCCCCGAAAGGATTTGCCTCCTTAATGACCAGAGCATTTTTTACGATGCGGCACTGCGTCGCCTTAACCAACAATTGCACGGTTGTGCGACGTTGTACTCAAACAAAATGTCCTTTTTCCCCACAAATAGAGCTTGCTTTTGGTTGTGTTTGATCACCTCTGCATGTTTTTATTTTTTGCGCTATAAACAAAGTGCTACAATTTAAAAAAAAAAAAACTTTTTTTACTTTTTGCTATAATACATCTCCAAAAAACATGTATTTATTCATCGGTTTAGGCTGATATGTATTCTTCTACATATTTTTGGTTAATAAAATTGCGAAAGGCATATATTGATTGGTTTGCGCAAAAGTTATCACGTCTACAAACTATGGGAATAGATTTATGGCATTTTTTTTTTTTTTTTACTAGTAATGACAACGATTTTTATCAGGACTGCAATATTGCGGCAGACAGATCGGACACTTTTGACACTTTTTTGGAACCAGTGACATTTATATAGCGATCACAGCTAAAAATAGCCACTGATTACTGTATAAATGACACTGGCAGGGAAGGGGTTAAACTCTAGGGGGCGATCAAGGGGTTAACTGTGTTCCCTATGTGTGTTCTAACTGTAGGGGAATGGGCTAGCAGGGATATGGCAAAGATCACTGTTCCCGATGACAGGGATGAGTAGATCTGTCATGTCCCCTGACAGAATGGAGATCCGCCGTGTTTACATTGGCAGTTCCCCATTGTCTCTGTAGAAGGCGATTGCGGGTCACCGGCGGACATCGAGTCTGCCCGACCTGCGGGCACGATCACGTAGTGCACAGCGGGCGTGCGTCCCCTATCACTCATGCACAAACTGCCATACAGCTACGGCGATTCATGCAGGAGAGCCAACCTGTCGCCGTCGAGAAAGAAATTTGAAAAAAATTTGAATGCACATATTTTAAAAGCCAATTCCACTATACAGCACTGTACATATAGAATATGTGGAATGTATTAGCAAGCAAAATATTTTAATTACTGTTTAGCTACTCTTGAGATACTGCCAACTTTGCCAGACAACATAACCAGGTACATTCCTGTACAATTTAGCATTCCACCTTGGTCAAGGAACCTAGTCTCCCAGCCTGCTGATTGGGCATTAAAGAAGGAGCATCACATTAATAAGGTCATTACTATGTTGTTCTTTTCTGTAAAGAGCATAGCATTAATTTGAGGATTCTGTACTCAGCAATAGGGCCTTGACTGGCTAGAGCAGGGGTCTCCAAACTTTTCACTTCAAGGGCCACAGTTATTTTTTAATTGAATCTGCAGCAGACTAGAATATAATTTGACAGCAGTAGAGCTGGATGGCGCACCTCTATCTTCCGCCCACACCTAAAAGCCATAACTTCATGCGCTGGGGCTAAACTTCTAGTGTGCACAGGGCCTTACATCTGTGTTACCGTCATACACACCTCCATACATTTGGTCTCTATCAGACCTCGGGGGGGGGGGGGGGGGGGGGGGGGGGGGGGGGGGGGGGGGGGGGGGGGGGGGGGGGGGGGGGGGGGGGGGGGGGGGGGGGGGGGGGGGGGGGGGG